>JARBWK010000007.1:104212400-104549900 GCA_030556195.1 Anolis apletophallus | reverse complement strand
TGGTATTGTTCAAATGTATTTAAATTGAGGAAGGCCTTTAAAAATTAAAAAAATCCATGCTTTTGTTTAACTATGATCCTTTTGAGCTTTTAGGAAACATTTATTCCAAAGTGCTTTTTTTGGTAATAGTTTTTATTTCCTTTCCTTCTTTGTTTAAATTCTTTCAAGAAAAGGTTGCAGTTTCAAAAATTGCCATCTCATTTCACTGCTACAAAAGCAAGGACTTCAGAGTAAATGATGAAATGCAAAAGCCTGGATAAAATCTTGATGCACTGATCATTAATAAAACATGGGGAAAACATGTGAATTGGTTGTCATTGTACAAGTATTTGGGCAACTTTGCTTCAAAAGAAGAAACATAGGAAGTACACTGGAACAATTATTCATATTTTTGCATAAGTCTAAATGTCCTATCTAATATTTCAGTAACAATATGCAAATAACTCTTTCATTTTTAAACTTGTATTATTATTATTATTATTAGAATTACTATTAAGAGCAGTCATATGCATGGGTTGGAAGAGAATTCTGTTGTACAGAGAGACAAAAAAAGTGGGTTGCAATAGTGTAGATCTAACCTATGCCATTGTAATTCACGAACAGTCTGTCATCCAATCTTTTATGCCCAGTGACCAGCATTTTTTGCACAGGATGTCTGTTCCAACAAAATGGTCTTTCTCTACATAATAAATCACAAACACTTTATCTAGGTAAAATGATATTTTCTGCATAAAAACATCATTTCTACACAAAGAAAATGAATTCTGTGAAGAACACAGTATTTTCTGCACACAAAATAATGGAATCGTATGGTGAAAGAGCAGTTTTGTGTCTAAGAGGCACAAAGGAGGGGATGCTCACAGTTTTCTCTCTGAGCATTGTAAAGTAAGTGCAATTTATAGTTGAACAAAATATAAATAATGACCACAAATGACTGATATAACTTTAAAGCAGAAAATGAAAACAATGAAATTTTTGATACCTAAGTGCAGGAAGCAACTAGCCTGGAGGGTTAAAACAGGACAATTGCGCCCAGGAGCTGATCAGGATCCAGCAAGAGTTTGTTGACATGTATCTGCAGAATCTGTGGCCATGCTGGGCTAAGACCACTTTGGCCCCATTGGCTCATCTCTTTCTCCTCATGTTGCTGTCTAGCATGCGCCTTCTCAGGGTTTCCCAGCATTCATCAGATCCATTTTTATCACTCATTCCAATATTTTTGTTATTCTTTCCATGCCTACTCCCTCCCAACTTTCTTCCCAAATACTTTATAATTCCTTTCCCATCCACCTGTGACCCACCTGAAACCTGTTTATTTTGCAGCTCCTCCATTGACTGGTAGTGGTAGAAAGGACTATTTCCCTTTTTCCAAGTATGACTCCATAGCAACAAAACAAGCAGCAAGGGAACTGAGGAATGTACATTTTTAGCATTCCTGACTTCCAACCAAGTGAAAAACACAGTGGACAGAGGAAGAGTCTCTCACTTTCTTCCTTAAATGCATTGCCAGCAGAGCAGTAATGTGTATTTGGTAGCTAGACAGAGGTACATTTGGGACATTTGAGGTTTATTTCTTTTGTGTGTGAGAGAAGAAGAGAAGGTGTAATAGAAAGGAAATAGCTTAGTTTCTTTTTAGCCATGCTGGCAAGATTTACACCTCACCTCAGGCAAATCAGAATGGGAACTATACTGCAGAACTGTGAAGGAAGTAGAAGTAAGGGAAAGCCATGCAGCTGCAAACCTTGTACTGATGTTCAGGCAAAAGAGTAACAGCAATTGCTTAAAAAGCATGTTCCATATCCCACTGGCATTCTTTTCTGGGTGAATTTACTGTAAAAATTGTATCCATGTTTGCCCATAGAACTCCTTCCCATTCAAAAATGATGCACAAAAAACAAAATGGGACTGGAATGGCTGATGCTTCCTGAATAAATAATTTGGCCATAAGCACATGGTAGGGAAATTCATTAAAACTTTATTGGACCAGCATGCTTGCTGTCTGGGACAAACATGTTTTGCTGGCCTCTAATGAAAAGAGGACAGTAATAATCCTGCCATAGAGCTGAGCCCCATGATGTATTCAATGAGGGTAAAAGAGTCATTTAAAGCTGCTCTGTCCCTTTCTAGGTTCTTTGCCTTTTTTGGATTTCAACCCGTGTTCATTCCTCTTACACAGTGTAGGTTTCAGGTGGTGTTCTAGTTAGTGAGCACTTCACAGAGAATTGGGGAGAAGAGAAGAAGCATGGCAAACACTTACGGCACATATTTGGTGAAGGGCAGATTTCTAGAACTGCTCCTACTTCTCATGTGGAATGGGGTTTGGGAAGGAGAGTATCCTTGAAGCTAACCCTTACAACTTTGGGACTTTCCAGGCGATGGCTAGCTATCAAGAGATCCCGATTTGTTTTCCCCTCTGGGGTTCAGGTGTTTTTCCCAAGGGATGCTGGGAAGGAGGTCTAGGAGAGTCCAATTGGCCCTGTGTTTTATTTTTCCACAGATTTAATCATCTCAAGAAATATTGTAAATAAATAATAGTTGAAATAATGTGGCCCATATTTGAATCCAATTTACATGTGTGGTCTTATCATTCCATGAGCTGGTCAGCAGAAGGAGCAATATGCAACTAGTGATGAGTATCCAGAGTTTCTTCACAGTGAAATGGTATACTGGTTGCTCCAGGTATTTGCTGGTCTGGCGGGATGGAAATTGCCAACATGATCCTTATTTTATTGCTGCATCCCTACTGAATCTGTGAAGATCTTAACATTGGGTTTGTGGCCCTTTGTTTTCCAAACACTGGGGTGCAAGTATAGCTGGGCAGTTACTAAAAATTAACCCTGTGGAAAAAATTAAGAAGTGACATGAGCTAAACATTTCTGAAAGGTTTGGTTATAAATAACTCGTTATCAGATCACTCTAAACCTTATCATTGGTTGTGATAACACTAATCCATTGAATAGCCAGTCTTGGTGATGGGTGGCAGTCTAGAATAAATCAGGACTAATAAAGATTTGAATGGCAGAATATTAAATCTAACAAAGAAATAGCGTCGTCCTGCATCAGACACAGACACACAAAGCTAGGAACTCAGAGCTCTATGATGAATTCACACCAGTTCTTTCCCCTACCACTTTCCTTACACTAAAGATTAAACAGAGATGCATATAATTCCAGGGGTTTGTGAGTATGTATGTTATAACTCATATTCCTAAAATCCTCTATGTATTTCTCAAAAAATACTTGGTATGCCACACTGCAACAAAGAAGAATTGCGACTATTTATTTCAGTGTTCCTAATTCTTGTCAGAATGTGACCTGGAACTGTGACACAGAATTTTTCAAAGTCAGCCTGGGAGAAGGAGTGTACATTTATCAATGTTTTTACCTTAGTCACCTATGCAGCGGCACTTGTGAAGGTCTGTTTTTATTTAATTCTTGAGATTTTGTTGTTAATAGAAAAACTGTCCCATAAATTAGGGAAGTGCTCAATTATGGGCTTGACAAAGATTGATTTCAGTCCTGCTATTGGTCACCACTGGCAAGTGAGGGTCAGCTCAAACAGCTACTGCAAATGGTACAGAGCTTAAAGGCAATTGTAGTAAATGTTTCAAAGACTTGGGGTGGAGGGGGAGAATGTCCGTACAGCAAGACAATACCCTTTTGATATTTCTAGCATGGAACATTTTATTCTGGCAAACTACCTTACACATTTCAGTCAAATTGCACATATATCTACTAAGAAGTAAGTGTTTGTTTTAGGCGTATCTTTTGTAGTTACATACACTTGAACAAGAAATTGAATCAGTAACCAATATGAAGATCAAATTAGATTTCCCTCTCTTTCAAAAGCATTAGTGACCAGTGCAAAAGGATGAGCCAATAGTTCAAGTGATTCATGTCTGACTCTGGCCTTATTTGCAAGTTGAGGGTGGAATGCAGGCAGTACATTACATAGGATAAGCACTCTTGGAATATTAAAGCCCATTTCTTTTTTACTATATTTTGAAAGGCTTGACCTAACATGTGATTAGACTCCAAGAAGTGGATAACCTGCTTGCCATGCAACCTCGCATGGTCAACCCGATTGTTATTGGGGTTGTGTAATTATGTAATTGGCATTTCATGTAGGTGAAAGTTACTGCATGGTTCCCTCATTATCTGGTCACAAGGCAAACTCCACAGACCCTGAGTGGAACACATCTATGAATTCCTCAAAACAAGGTTCCTCAAGGGGATTCCTGGACCATATACGATGGAGGCATATTTTTTATCCCAAACTGGATTCATTTTCATGTCACTTTAAGTGGTGACAGGGATAAATAGGCACATAGAAATATTACAAGTAATAACCCACATCCAAACCCTTTCGCTTGAGTCAGGCTGGCCAGTTGAGATAAACCCATTCCCTGGGAGGTTCAACAAGCTCTTGGTTAGTCAGCTTGTTCTAATATTTTATACTGATTTGGTACACTTGAATCCAGTCACTTTGCTAATGTATTCAAGGCAATTTGCATTAGAAACCACAGTGGGCTGGGGAATTTATAAAGCCCTCCTCATCCTTCTGGACTAAAGCTTCTAGAATTCCTTGCCACTGGTTATGGTGCCTACTGCCTAAAGTTGCTGGGACACGCAACTCAACAGTATCTAGAAAATACAACATTTCAACCTGTGGATTAAAACAATGCTTTGCAATTAGCCATAGAATCATAGAATCAGAAAAGACTACTACAAGGTCTTCAAGTCTAACACCCATCAATGATCCATTATTTAATAGATGCTGTCTTTAATAGGAAAAAGTGGCATGGTGCAAACAGGAGAAGCAACAGAAAAAGCCATTGCATGATTATATTCAAGAATGGAGTTTCTTGCAAAATTTGATACCTAATTTCTCACTCTAATTCTACATCATCTATATATCTATTCTACATCATCTAAAGCTCAAAACTACCAGGCTTAATACAGACCTTGGAGGAAATTTGGCTCTTAAATCCCTCCATTGTGAGAACCATCTTTTTATTACTACTCTCTATTTCCATTACTTTCGTTTCTAAAGGAATAATTTGAGCTTTAAGTAAGAACACCAAAAGAATTTCCAAAAGGAAAAAACCCTCTAAAGATCATATCTCCATGACCAGTTTTCTACTATCATTGTTCTTCCATCTCTTTCTCTTTATCAAATGCAGTTTTTACAATATTTAAGCAATAACAGGACTAATTGGGAAATTGGAAACGGATGTGCCTTGACTATTACACATGTTTTGTAAGATCATTTTTTAAAAAATCAAAGTTTTATATGCTGTATTAGTATGTGGTTATGTGGTTTCTACGAATGGCTTCTGATGCTTATGAATAGCATATGTATGTAAACAGAAGGTATTTTCATGAATGGCAAAATATCATGGCAAATCCATGCCATGCATACTGTAAATAGACATCACTGTTTACAAAATTGTCAAAGCACCCACATTTTTTCACTGCATGTGCATTCAAGTGTACCGAAACAGGAGTGCAATCATTGAATTGGAGAGTTTGTATATTTTCCCATCCCAAACAGGATATTTTTCTCTTTTCTATGGGAAACTCTTTAAAAACTATGCAGCTTTTGGAGAATAAATAGTTTAGGATGCTTTCCACATTACATTTGTGGTTTTTCTTGTTCAGAAAATGTAACCTTCTATGCAGATAACACATTTCCTGTGCAGAAAACAGCATCTTCTTAATGAATACCCTCCCTCTATATTTGTATATATGTATATGTATTCTCTCTCTCTCTCTCTCTCTCTCTCTCTCTCTCTCTCTCCACGTGCACATATTAATTCCCACACTGTGAAGATTGATGCCTTTCCTGAAGTCTCCTCATCAGGAATTCCTCACTTGTTTTCAACCAGTTTTTGAATATTTTCAAATATTCTTCTGTAGTGCTAAGGTGCATTACACCTTCATAGATCTGGCTTGCATGTCTATGGCTAAATAGTGGGGCGGTGTGATCAATTTAAAATGTTTCAAAAGTCATTGCAAAATTATTTCATTTCTAAAGTGTTTCTAAAGTATCATTAGTAAAACTTCATTGCTACCATGAAAGTAACAAATGTTGCTATTTTGTTAAGTAATTGTGTGCATATGGGGCAGAGGGTTTCTGAGACTGTATTCTCCCTATTTTTTTTAGAGCGATTGGAGTGAAACTTGTTACAATGGTAGAACATGTTTAACACTGTAATCCCCCCAAGTTTCAGAATGTTTCACTCATCTATTGATTTTTGTGGATTTTTTGGGGGGTTTACGAAAAAAAACTTTTTAAAAAAACAAACCACAAGGCTGTGTTCTGGAATTTCACTACAGTTACACAGCATAACCAGGGCATAACCCCCCCCCCAAGTTTCAGAAATATTAGCATATCTCTTGATTTTTGGATATTTTAAAAACATTTTGCCTAGAAAACTTTTTAGATGCTATGGCTAGCTGAGGTGGGATGGAGTGGGGCAGGATAGGGTAGTGTGATGTGTGTAGTTAAGGCAATTTGTGCCACTGTTAAACAAGTGGTTGTGTGTGTGTGTGTGTGTTTGCTGTATTGTGCTCATAGAGATCACACCAACACTAGAAAATACAGCTAAAGCAACTTGTGCAAGAGTAAAACACAGATATTATGCACACAGATATTACAGTAGTGCTAGAAAATGCTGCCAAGGCAAAATGTGGCTTGGTGAAAAAATGGCTGCATGCTTTTCAGCTCTATGCATATACAGTACACAGGAAGCAATGTCACCCAGGCAGTAACCCTCAAAGATTCCTTAAATGCAGAAAAAATATAAAACAGTCATAAGGCAAAAGGCGCCCACCCACTCCAAAAAAGAATAAGCAAGCTAATGCCTGTCTCAGTGTCTCTACAGCGTGCAAAGCATCTCTCTCCTTCACTTTCCACCACATGAAGAGTCAGACTCAGCTGTAGTAAGCTATAAGCTAACCAGCAGCTAATGGAATCTCCTTCTCTCTCTTTTCTGGTGCAACCCTATGCCTGCCTGAAAAGCTACTCTGACATAGAGTTCCTCTCTCTTTCCCTTTCCCTTCCCGAGCATGAGTGGAGGGTGTGGTAACATGCCAGGGAATTTAAAGAGCAATGGCTGCTGCTCCACCTCCTCTCCCCCCAGCTCTGTTTGGCTTAGAGCAGGGGTGCTCACACTTTTTCAGCATGCGAGCTACTTATAAAACAACCAAGTCAAAATGATCTACCTACCCACTACAAAAATGTGAAACATATAACACAATATCTGCTTTGAACTAGGTTTTTTGAGTCCACACTGCTATATAATCTGATTCAAAGCAGATAACATGAGATTTTATTCAACTGTGTGGAAAGGCCCTCAGATAACCCAGGGCCGGCAGCACTTGGGTGGTGTCGGGAGCCTGTGGGGTGGGACTGAGCCTTCCTCCTGCCCTGCCTGCGATCTACCAGGACGCCCTAGGCGATCTACCAGTAGATCGCGATCTACCTAAATTCCACTTCAATTTTTTTTAATTGCTGGGAAGTTTTTTTGTCATTACAACTGGCATTATTGGAGAAATGCCTGGCATTAGTTTTTTTAAATATCTCCCTGAATAGCATTCCATAATATTTCCTCATGTACACAAGATTTTAAGACTTAAATGGTATCTGTCTCCTCAAGATTTATTCTGCGTTAAATTCTCATATAATTCCAAATTGTGATTATTTTTGAACAGAAATCAGTATTTTGTGAAATGAAACTTTTTTTGCACAAAAATGATACTTGTATGAACAAAATATGGTTCAATAATTTTTAACTGCCTGCATGTTTTTGGCCATTACTATTATTCATATAATTTCATGATTACCACTGAAAATAATATTGCAGTAGAGAAGAGTCATTAAAAACAGTTCACACTGGGTGTCAAACATACTAGATACATCACTGCTCCTCTGCTTGTGTCAGAGAAATTCCTATTGCAATTGCTTTACAAATCTCATATACATTGCATTTTTAAGAAATGGGAAAAGATTTTGAGGATCATAAAGCTCTGCATGTGTAGATTTTGTGTGCTTTTTGGCATTCAAGTGGAACTTATTTCTATTTTGATTGAATGCAAAGTGCCTATCTACACAGAGTCCAATTACTCACAGACAGGTTGAAAATGAATTGTCCTAGGTATTCTACATATGTTAATCAACTTATTACAAATAGGTAGTAACAGCAAAGGGAGTTTGTCTCAAAGGAAGGCCAAATTATCATTCTGTTAGCTCAAGGGATACCAAATTATTCCTCTGTTGTTATTAAAGATACCAAACATCTCATTTGTAGGCAGGTTTTTCCTCCTGTGTTGGCTGTACCCACTAGAAACTTCACTCTGAATTTAAGGAATCATTATTCCAACCAGGAAGCAGTCTATATATTGTACATGACCCTGTAAAGTGGATACTTTGCTCCTGTCAACAACTAAAAGTGGAGAGATGCTGTTCAGCTTCCAGCACTCTTTGAGAATATAACTTAGCTGAGTCCCAATTTAATTCCTAATAATAGGCTTTCAGGTTTAATGCTGAATGAAACAGGATAGTGGAAATTGCTGAAGGAAGAAGGATGAATACAAATTAACTGGAATGCATCTGATACTCTTCATTAGTACTAAATATTTTTGAATTGCAGTTGGAGTCGCCTGCAAAGTTGAAAAACTACCAATCAGTCTTTAGATGTCTAAAAGGATATCTAGTTATGCCTTGATGCACTTTCCCTATCCAGCTGATCCTAAATTGGGAGCAGCTTTCTGCTTCAGTATGCTGAGCTGTTTCTAATTAGTTTCTAATCTGCCTTAATTGCACTTAAAAGAGCAAGAACAGCGAAACAGCTGTTACATTCTCCCATTTACAATGTAACCAGAACCACCATTTGAAATTGATTTTTTTCTATAGAAGGGGTTTTCTTTTTAGACCTCTTTCTGGAACACAAGCCACAACTTTCCAATCATTTTGCTCTTCGACTTCAGTATGTAATATCACAGCATTCTTAAATGTGAAGCCCACAGATATATGTTAATTTCAACATTATCTTCCAAAGTATATATATGGAGACTTCCAGAAAAGAAATCCAATCGTTAGTCCCAAAAAGAGTAGACCCAATGAGTCAATGGAATAATTTACACAACACTTTGTTTACCAAGTTTTCATTAACTCAGTGCAGCTTTGATACTTGAATTGATGCTTTTATTATGCAATTTGGGCCCCTTCCACACCAGCCCTATATCTTAAGATCTGATCCCAGATTATCAGATTATCCCAGATTATCTGGCAGTGTAGACTCATAATCCAGTTTAAAGCAGATAATCTGGGATCGGATCCTAGGATACAGGGCCAGTGTGGAAGAGGCCTTGGAAGCATACTACCCTGATACTGACTAGAGTAACGTGCACGATAATAGCCATCATATAAGCTTAGAGCCCCTAAGGAAGAAAATTAAAGAGGCAAATTGTAGGTGTTTGCATCCTTTTATTATGTATGAATATGAAGGTATGGTCCCTAATTGGAAAGGATGACATTTTGGAACAGCCCATTCTGATTTGTCCCACAAAAGACTTAACATATCTACAATGAAATGGAACTAATGATTATGACATGAGAGACTAAGAAAAAAGGAAGACTGAGAATGTATTGATTGACTCAATCAAGGAAGCCTCAGTCTAGAGAAGAGTTTCTCAATCAGAAATCCCAGCCAGCTTACCCACTGTTAGGAATTGTGAGAGCTGAAGTCCAAAACATCTGGAAGAGCAGAGTTTGAGAAACACTTGTCTAGAGTTTGAAAGGCCTGAACAGGTTAGTCTGAAGACCCTGGAGATCTCTCATTAATAGGGCCTCAATATCAACATCACTTGCTGTCAAATAACAACAACAAAAACAACAACAAAGTATAGCCAGCTCTCTGTATATATGTATTCAATAATTCCAAAAGAAAACCTTGAATTTCCCATTTTATATAAAGGATGATACTGTACTACTGCATTATAGATAATGGGATTTGATTTCTGTGGGGATTTCTGGAACCACACCTAAACAATACCAATGCCTCACATAACCTCACAATTTCTGTTGCATAGTTTGTTTAATCAACATTACAATAATTTTTGCTAGAAATACCTATATGTTGGGAATTGTAGAAATAGTTGAACTCAAGACGGTGAAAAAAAAAGGAGAATTTCATTAATTTGCATTTGAAGACTTTACCAAACATTTAGTATTTCCTTTATATTTGGGATGCAATGAACTTGAAGATTTTATTTTTGTAATGTTTTCAGGAACTGAGACTTAAAGGAATTCATAGCTTGCTGATACTGCCTCATTTCATCCATGGAGTCTTATAGGAGGTTAAGTTGATGTGATTTGCCTCTAGTGACCTTCCTGTGTTTTCCTACCATATTGTTTTCCTTCTTCTCCTGCCACAAAAATTCTGTTAAAAGAGGAAAAGATAGAATTGCAATGTCTTTTGATTAGTAGTCTTAAGAACTGTCCATCTGGAATCACCAAGAGTCCCAGGCTGTTTTTCTGCTGCTGTTCCATGGGCTTCAATTGTCACATACAATACAGTGATACAGTGGCATTATTGCATCAGGTATGTTTTAAACAGAAAGCCAGGGGCTGAGGCCTAACTGAATGTCAGTAGAGCATGATCACAGCCACTATCTGCTATTGCATACTCAGTAACTGACATGGGGACAAAGAGACTGTGAGTGAAGAAAAAGTAAAACTTTCTATCCTATAACCTGTTGCATGAAAAGGTCGGCACCATGAAATCCTGACCTTGAAATCCACTCCTTCTAGTATAGCCATGTAATAACACCTTTTAAAGGCCACTGATATCAATCAGATTTTTGTCCAGGACTGCAGCAATCCTAAGGAAGTAAAATCATAAAATCATAGAATTGGAAGAGACCACATGGGCCATCCAGTCCATCCCCCTACCATGCAGGAAAAGCACAAAGTACCCTCAAGATATAGCAAATATTTTGATATTAACTCAGGATTTGAAAATGAGTTGTGTGTATCTAATTATGATCTATATTTATATTACTATTTCTGTTCTACAAGCTTTAGAGGATACATGTGACTTTTGTCTGACTAATTTTATCCTTACAAAAACTTTAGGAGATGGATTAGGTTCCACCCAGTGAGTGAAGAATTGAATCAGAACCTTGAAGCTCCAATAAAATACTGTGATCATCATAGCACCCTTGCTCTCCAGCCATAGGCAATCCTTTCCCAAACCATGTTCCAGCATCCTCTGCCACTTTTGAGCATATCATGGCTACCTGAACATGCCCTAAGCAGCCTATCCAGACTGCTGCATGGGCTTGCCCAATCTCCTTTGTCCATTCAAAGGAGTGCTATAGTAGCAGCTGCTTAGCAAAGAGAAAATAAGTCCTTGAAACCTATACCTCTCTGGTTGCAGCCTCTCTCAGACACTTCAACACCATCATGTTATACTGAAAGGGTGAAACATCCAGCAACTTTTAAACAAATCAGCATTTGGCTAGGCTGGCATGTAATTTTTCCCTTCGCCTCATTAGCAGAACTGTGATATCCTTTTCAAAAGCACATTATTCCTAAAGAAAATATGACAGAAAAAGGAACACATTTTGGGCCAAGTTGAAAGTGTCCCAACCATTTTGGCTAACAGCTGTTGCTGTCTTAAAGGGAACTAGTGCTTTGAATTAGGTAAAGAAATTTCCCATTTCCATTTCTGAAACCCTCAACATAAAGCAACGGTAGTTTGATTCTGTAACATTGAAAGTAGAGTCAAATTCAGGAAAAAAACATTGAAAGGGAATGTGGCGCAGCTGACTGGGAGTCAGCTGCATAAGATCTCCACTGACCAGAAGGACATGAGTTTGAGGCCTGCCCGGGTTGGGGTGAGCTCTCGACCAATTGTGTAGCTCGTTGTATGTCTATATATGTTGTTTGTCTATGGCATTGAATGTTTGCCTGTATATGTGTATTGTGATCTGCCCTGGGTGAGAAGGATGGAATATAAATGATATAAATAAATAAATAAATAAAGTCTTGTGAAATACAACAGAATTGCAAATATGTGTTGAGGTTTTGCCCCTAAGTTAAGCCTTCCTGCCTTCCTTGCTCCCTTTCTGATATGCTGACATGGTGTTTGTGATGTTTCTTCTTTATTTTCTCTGAATGTAAACAAACCAGAGAATATATTGGCATCGCAGTAACATTGACTCACTCTTCATATATGTTTTTCAGTATATTGAACACTTTATAATGTTATCTCAACCTATATTCTCGAGGCAAAGAAAGGAAATTATGTTGTCTGTCATTTGGGCCTCATGGCTCCAACTTTAGTAAAGTGGTGATTTTTTTCCTGCATTTTTGTTTGAACTTCAAATAAGTTCTCTAATGCCCTGAACCTTTTGTGTGTATAAAGTTCAACACCTTGAATGGCTCCTTTACAGTTTGTACTGAAACCCAAAGAGGAACCCAAATGCTATTAAAGTTACCAGCCCCAATTGTGGTCGATAAATAAGTACATCTTATTTGGAAGGCAACCATAAGATAGAGCTTTGATAAATAAATGAATAAAATATTTAGAGGGTGCAGAATATTACATTTAGCAATAGGTAATGCGATAAAGGCAGGCATACCCAGAGTTAAATGCTTATACATTGTCAAAAGAAGAAATAAGAAAAAATGTCTCACCAAAATCAAGAGGACAACGCATTATTAACAGAATTGTATAAAGTGCATTTGTTACATACAACTATGGAAACAATTACTACGTATTGACAGTATCTATCAATATAGTGGGCATATCCTCCAATATTTCACAGATGAAACTAGGACATGTGTGGCCAAACATCAAAGTATGGTCAAGGTGGCAAAAGCTATTAATGAGAAATAATAGACAGCCTAGAAGAGGCTTCTGCATTTACTTTTGCCAAAACCTACAGGGAAGAGAAAGGTTTCGCTCCATCCTCTCCACCATACTGAGATGAGTGTAAAGTATTTTTGTAGGTTGACAAACAAAGAAGAAGAAGAGAAAGAAGAAGTGTGTTGGGGGGGATTGGGGGCCCTTCCAGACAGACCCAGTATCCCAGGCTCTGATCCCAAGTTTTCTGCTTTAAGCTGAATTATATGAGCCCACACTGCCAGATAATCTGAGATAAACAGAAAACCTGGGATCAGATCCTGGGATATTGGGTCTGTCTGGAAGGGTCCTGGGATGATTTAAAGAAACACCAAAACTGGGATGGCAGAGAATTAATCAGGACTGTTCCTGCCAAATAGATATAGTAGAAGAGTTTGAATGGGGTATGACTGTGATCACTCTATGAGTTATGTACCTTCTGCTTAGTCTTCTGTTGCTTGGCAGTTTCAAAGACTTGCTCACAAGCTTCTTGTGGTCTTGGACTGGAACAGCCTTCAAAGAAAGGACACATATTCTAACAGAAGTCTCTCCTCTGGCATCCCTTCAAAATGAAGACTGCCATTTTTTTTAAAAGACATATGGCCCCGCCCCAGGAACCCAGGGATGATTCTTGGTCTCCAAAACACAAGTGCATGAGTCAGTTTCTATCACCATCTGTAAGATGTTGGTGGGTACCCTGATTCTAGTCTGTGACATCTATTTTAAGAATGGTGCCTCTGATTTTGTGGGCTTGTTGGCACTGTGCAGTGCATAATATGAAAAAAATATGAAAGTGCAGTCAACTTAACAAAGCCTCAACTGAATAAAGCAGAGTGCCATCAGTCACAAAGTGAAAGAAAAGGTGCTCTCTTGTGCTCCCTTAAAGAAATGATAATAAATGCTGGGATGTAGATTAGTGTACAAGGAGAAGTGGGAGGAGGAAACATTTAAAATAATGCATTCAAATAGATCTTGGAGAAAATGGCTTCAAATGTAATTAATTGTATGGTGCTAACCAGATCAGCACAAGTCCTGAATGAGCTGACGGGGTCATTGAAAGGTCAGTGTGAGCATAAAACGGCACAATGGATGGGGGCTGGGGAAAACAACATGTGGTTTAAGGCTGTGTCAAGAAAGAAAGGGAGGAATCAGCATGTCATTCTGCTGAGATAGTTCTGTAATCTGTGCACATTCATTAAAAAAAAGTGGGAGGCACAATTGCTGGAGGGAACACTGTGAACTGATTTCCATATACTAAAGCACATGCCAGAAGGGAAGTGGAAAACAGCTAGCTCTGCTACTGCTCTGGATGAACAGTTTGTAATGCAAACAAGGGCTACAGGATGTTATTACGATGCAGCGCTCTCCCTCCTCCCTTCCCTGATGCCTTTCTTCAACACACTTGTGACAGAAAGTGAAATCTTTTCCTAAGTTCTCTAATACCTGCTCTTAGTTCAGGCTTCAACTTGAGAAATCTTTCTTTTTTGGACTATAATTCCCAAGATCCTCCAGGCAAAATGGCCAGATTTCCCAGTTGGTTTCCCCACTAAATCCTGATTCTGGCTTCTTAGTTCAAGTTCTTATTACAGGAAAAATGTACTGTGAACAATGCAGGGCACATGTGATCCACTAAGATGGTGAACTTTCTAAATCTGATATCTGAGGCCCCTTCCACACTGCCCCTATATCCCAGTACCTGATCCCAGATTGTCTTCTTATCCCAGATTATCTGGCAGTTGATATAATCCAGTTTAAATCAGATAATCTGGGATCAGACCTTGGGATATAGTATAGTGTAGAAGGGATCTGAGTAAGTCAGAAGTTTTCTTTTTTGTTCCCAGGACACTCTGTTGTTCACATTGGACACAGAAATGTGATGGTATTATTTTTTAAAGAGCATTATTACTTTTCCCCTGTAACCTTGTCAAAACTGTTTTGTTTTTGAGCTTGCACAGTATGAATTTTGGGTATTGTGGTTCATTTAGACTCGGAAGTGCCACTGCTAGAAACAGAAAAATTGAGTTGTTTGTGGGAAAGCTTTCTGTTTGGGAATATTTTAGGAACCTAAGCAGCATCAAGAAAATGAGTGGGAGGAGAGGAATCCCTCCCCCCATCACATCTTGATGTGCCATTTTCTTGCAACCAAGGGACTGGTTTGGCTCTGCTCTGTGAGAGGGGATGTTCAGGAGTGATTGCATCCACCGCTCTGGTCATTTCCACATTCTAGAGGTCAGTCAGAACTTTGACGATATCACCTGCTGAGGTGACAGGAAAATCATTAGAGACATCAGAAATCCATCCAGATACATAAGCCTCCTGAGGTGGACCATCTTAATTGGTCCCCCACCCCTTAGACTCGCTGGAGTTCCAGCGCATCTAAACCTGACCAGATAGTGATTGGTCCATGACAATGGAACTGTAACAAGATCCTCCACACCACAATTACCGCCATCTCATCCTGCACCGAAAACATGGTCCAAAGTGTGTCCAGAAGCACGGGGAGGACCAGATACCACTTGGGACATACTTATAGTTGTTATGGAGACCATGAAGTCCTGAGCCACTCCCAATAGGGCAATCTCAGCATGAAAGTTGAAGTCTCCCAGCAGTATTGGCCTCTAACACTCCAACCGCAACCCTGAGACCAACTTGGTAGCTCAGGGAGGGAGACTGTTGAACAGTGGGGTGGGCGGTACACCAAGATGATCCCTATTCTGTCACCCACCTTTAGGTAAACACACTCTTGTAGGCTTTTGTGGTCTCGCTTTTTCTGTTGCTCTCTTCAGATGAGAGCTGAAGGCTAACTTGTTCCAGGAGAAGTTATACAGGAGCCACACCCAGTTTGCCTTTCTTTTCGTATCAGATAATCAACAGGGAGATAATTTAATATACGAATCTGATTTTTTCTACTTTGAAAAATATGGTGTATGTTTTGCATGTATTTATTTATACCCCACTTTATCTCTCCTGAAGAAGATTCAAAGAGGCTTAGCATAAAAGCATTAGCACACAATTTAAAATATGCAAATATGCAAACATTAAAACAGAATTAAATATAAACAGTATTAAAAAAATCCACAGTTAAAAACCCCAGGCTTTTAGGTTCAAATTACAGAAATGTTATCAAAAAGAATTTACCACATATCATTCAAAAGTCAAAAGCTCTTACAGATTAAACCATGCATCAATGCAAATTGTATAGGAACCAGTTCAATTTTTTAAGATATATGGTTGGCTTATATTACTCTGTATGATTAGTGCATGTTTATATCTCATATGTATCTTTCTTACTTTTTCATCTTCTTTTTATTTCCTTTTCTTTGCATCTATATTTAAACATTCCAAAGAATTAAAACGTCTTAATTTTCTTTGCTTTACTGTACAAGAGACATGGATACAGGCTTCTTCAATAAATTTCTGCATTACTTATGTTTGACAAGTACCTAGTAATCCTGAGTCCATTATGATTGTAGAGAATACTAAGAAAATTCTCCAAGAAAGGCCAAGTCTGGTACTAAATGGATAAATTTATTAGGATCTTCCAGACTAAATATAGACATAATTTCATGTGATATACTGTAGCTCTTTGGGTTTTGCTGATTCTGTTGGTTTTTGTCACTTCCACATCCCAATTGGACTACTACCTTCTATCCTTTCTATAGTCTAGTTTCTAAAAAAATATGTGGAGGTATAAATCCAAGACATTTCAACAAACAGTCCCTAAAAATAATGGAAAGAGTGGATGTGTAGATGCCTTGGTCACATCCCGTTTGGACTACTGCAACACTTTCTATGTAGGGTTGACTTTGAAGATAGTTTGGAAGCTATAGCTAGTTCAGAGATCAGCAGCCAGCTTACTAATTGAGCCTCCGTACAAGGAGAGAACTACTCTCATGTTGCAACATCTTTATTGGCTCCCAGTCTGCTTCCAGGCTATTATTTATTTAGATATTTACTACATTTATATTTCACCCTTCTCAGCTCAACAGGGTTACTTAGAGCAGATCACAAATGGCAGCAATGTGATGCCATACATATATATAAATACATATAGATACAGTAAAAATAAACATATGAATTAAAACTCAAAAACAACAGCAATATTAAAACAACTATTAAAAATCACAGTATCCAGAGTCAAATCCAAGGCAATTCCATTAATAATTTTACAATTCCGTATACTCATATTGCACTAGCTTGTTAGCCAAAAGCTTGGTCCAATAACCAGATTTTAACTTTATTCCTGAAGGTCAGGAGGGAAGGGATTGCTCTAACGAGGCCCTCTGTTGAATATAGTCAACTGCTCTCTTGAGCAAGGAGCTTTTCCAGAGGAGTTAAAAGAGGCGGTGGTTACTCCATTGCTGAAGAAGCCAGGGTTAGACCCCGCGGCTCCCTCCAACTACTGCCCAGTGTCAAATTTATCGTACCTGGGCAAGGTAATTGAGAGGGCAGCAATGGACCAGCTGCAGACATTCCTGGATGATGCAACCTGGCTAGACCCCTTCCAGTCCGGCTTCCGTTCTGGGCATGGGACAGAGACCGTCCTGGTCTCCATCACAGACCTACTCCATTGCCACTTTGATCGAGGTGGACCGGTATTGCTCGTGTTATTGGACCTCACGGCAGTGTTTGATACTGTCGATTACCAACTTTTGACACACCGCCTGGCGGTGGCGGGAGTGAGGGGGACAGCCTTAAACTGGCTGTCCTCCTTCCTCCAAAACTGCCTGCAGCAAGTGAAGTGGGGAGGGGTGGTCTCCGGGGGCTTCCCCCTCCAGTGTGAGGTCCCCCAGGGCGCCATCCTCTCCCCGCTGTTATTTAACATCTACATGCAACCACTTGCCCAATTGGTGCAGAGCTTTGGGCTGGAGTGTCACCAGTATGCTGATGACACCCAGTTCATTCTGAGGATGGACGCCAGGGCGGAATCTGTACCCGATAATTTCCAACACTGCCTAGAAGCCGTTATTGAATGGCTGCAAGCCAGTAAGTTGAAGGTGAACCTGGTGAAGACGGAGATCTTGTGGCTGGGCCACCCGGGGGGGAGGGAGATCCAGCTGCTGACATTGGATGGCGTGGCACTATGCCCGCAGCCTTTAGTTAAGAGCTTGGAGGTCCAGCTGGACCCTCAGCTGTCTATGGAGGTGCAGATTGCATGCACCTGCAAGACAGCCTTTTACCACCTGCGGCAGGTAAAACGTCTGGCTCCCTATCTCTCCCGTTGCGACCTGGCCACGGTGGTCCAAGTCACAGTCATCTCGAGGCTCGATAACTGTAATGCGCTGTACATTGGCCTGCCTTTGTTGGCGATCCAAAAACTTAAGCTGGTGCAGAACGCAGCGGCTCGTCTGCTACTGGGAGCCACAAGAACGGCTCATGTAACACCACTCCTACGTGAACAGCACTGGCTGCCAGTTGAATTCCGGGTCTCCTTCAAGGTGTTAGTTCTTACTTTCAAGGCCTTATATGGTTTAGGGCCAGTGTACTTCAGGGAGCGGCTTATCCAATATGTGCCCAGTAGATCACTGCGTTCAGAGGGGCTTAACATGTTGGAGATCCCTAGCATGAGGACTTGCGGACTATCTAGCACGCGGCAGAGGGCATTCTCAGTGGCCGCGCCAGCCTTATGGAACTCATTGCCAGCGGAGACACGAGCCCTGTGGGACTTAATGACTTTCCGCAGGTCCTGTAAGACCTGGCTCTTCAGGCAGGCATTCGGAGCCTGATTATTGCCTACTATGCCTTATTACCCTGCCGTGCTGCTACTGCCAATGTTACGTGCTCGATGTAATAATAAATACCAAGCCGAAATAATAAATAAATAAATACATAATTTTGCTGGGGATGAAGTTCCATAGCTGAGAGGGCACCACTGAGAAGGCCCTGTCTCTCGTTCTGGCCAAATGCACCTGCAAAGAAGGTGAGATCGAGAGCAGGGCCTCTCCAGAAGATTTTAACCTCTGTGGTGGATCGTAGAGAGAGATACATCAGAGAGGTAAGCAGGTTGTTAACTATAAAACCTAAATGGTTCAGGTCCAGATCATTTTTCTAACAATGTCTTCCTGTAAAGACCCTCGTGCATTACATTCAGCAGAGGAGTCTCTGATGATGGAAAAGTGATGGAAACCATTATTAAAGAAAAAATTACTAAGCACATAGAAGAACAGGCATTGCTGAAGGAAAATCAGCATGGTTTCTGCAAAGGCAAATCATGTCTTACTAACTTGTTAGAATTCTTTGAGGGTGTAAATAAACACATAGATAAAGGGGACCCAGTCGATATTGTTTACCTTGACTTTCAAAAGGCTTTTGACAAAGTCCCTCACCAAAGGCTCCTAAATAAGCTCTTCAGCCATGGAATCAGAGGACAGGTCTTGTCCTGGATTGGAACCTGGCTAAACTGTAGGAAACAAAGGGTGGTAATAAACGGACATTTCTCTGGGTGGAAAGAGGTGAGAAGTGGCGTACCCCAAGGTTCAGTTTTGGGTCCGTTACTTTTTAATTTATTCATTAATGACCTGGATGTAGGAGTAAATTCTGAGGTAGCAAAGTTTGCAGACGACACTAAATTGTTCAGGGTAGTTAAAAATGAAACTGATTGTAAAGAGCTCCAGAAAGATCTCTCAAAATTGAGTGAATGGGCAACAAAGTGGCAAATGCATTTTAACCTAAACAAGTGTAAAGTCATGCACATCGGGCAAAGAACCCCAACTACACCTACAAATTGATGGGGTCAAAGCTTTCCGAGACAAACCAGGAAAGGGATCTTGGGGTTTTGGTGGACAGCTCAATGAAGATGTCAACCCAGTGCGCAGCAGCAGTAAAAAAAAAAATTCTATGCTTGGCATGATCAGGAAGGGAATCGAAAATAGGTCGTCAAATGTTGTATTGCCTCTCTACAAATCTATGGTGAGGCCACATCTGGAGTACTGTGTACAATTCTGGTCACCGCACCTCAAGAAGAATATAACGGAACTGGAAAAGATACAGAAAAGGGCAACAAGAATGATCCAAGGGATGGAGCAGCTCCCTTATGAAATCAGGTTGCAACGCCTTGGTCTTTTCAGCCTTGAAAGACGGCGTTTAAGAGGTGACTTGATCGAAGTGTATAAAATCATGCATGGGATAGAAAGGGTGAATAGAGAAAAAATATTTTCTCTGTCACACAACACTAGGACTAGGGGGCACTCCCTAAAGCTCCAAGGTAGGAAAGTTAGGACTAATAAAGGGAAATATTTCTTCACCCAGAGGGTCATTGGGTTATGGAACTCACTTCCAGAGGAGGTTGTGACAGCGGTCAGCCTGGACAGCTTCAAGGCAGGATTAGACAGATTCATGGATACCAAGGGAATCAGTAGCTACTGAAATGGACATCCAAGTGCCACCTCTGTGTTGATGGAGGCAGGCAGGATTTCCCGGGTACTGGTTGTGGGGGTCGGGAGCAGGTGAGGGTTTTGCCCTCCTTTCTGCTAGAGATCCCTGTGTACAACTAGTGGGCCACTGTGTGACACAGAATGCTGGACTAGATGGGCTGAGGCCCGATTCAGCATGGCTCTTCTTATGTTCTTATGTTGTTATGCTTTTAATCCCAATTTCGTGATCGCTTACTGCCTTTGGAACTCCCTTTCCAAAGAAATAAACATGCCCCCTACCCGCCTGTCTTTTAAAAAAATTCCTGAAAATGCACCTATGCACTTTAGAGTATGGAGAGGAGGAGGACTAGTACATCTTAAACCAATCTCACTAGAATACTGGCTAATCTATTAGCATTCTATGAATGCTATGGTTTATTTTAAATCACAACTGAAGTTAGGCACTTTTTATATATTGTAGTTGTTTAAATGTTTGCGGCACATGTTTTTTAGTGCACTTTATGTTTTTACAAGGCAATCATGGTTTATTTAAATATTTGTATTCTCTTTTATTATTCTAAGTTTAATTCTATTTTCTCTTTGTATAATGTCGTTATTTTCTATGGCATTGAATGTTTGCCTGAGTCCCCTTAGGGAGAGACGGTGGTCTACAGATAAAGTATTTATTATTTATTATCATGATGATTGCCCAGAGTCACTCAGTAAGTTTTTATGGCCAAGTGGGCATTCAAACTCTGGTCTCCAACAGCCATTTGATGAGTTTTAATCTGTGCACATGATATATTGTGTTTATTCAACATAACATTATGTATATTTGTTGAGTTTGGCTTCAATAAGCTGTAAGTTTCCAAAGCTAGTGCCCAGATGAGAGTTTGGTTTGGTCTTTTAATAATCATTAAAATATTTTAATTTTAAAAGCAGCCTTGTTCCATAGGAAGCATCAAAGCGGCAGTAGCAAAGGTCATAGCTTCTATTTTTGAGGCAGCTTTTATTTCAATAATACTGATCTCCAAGGTTTCATTTTCAGATATTCTTCCTTCTCGTCCTTCAGATGCTTCTAACTTTACCATTTTAAAAAGAAACTATATTGAGAGTATTTCATGACTACCGTTTTGATTGAAAGTCAGAGGTGGTCTATTCATAGGGAAAGGATGTTCAGAGCCCAGTGCTGAGACAAAACTTCTGAATGAGCTACAAGGAGTTGGGTAAAAGGCTGGTAATGTGAGTGAGAATAGAAGTATTTCATTATTAAAAACTAATATAATGCCACAATCATCTTAACAGGACAGAGGACCAACTGTATATACAGAAAATAGCCTCTGTTATTACAATCTGTCTGAGATCCTTCATTGGGTTTGCTTAATTTAAATCTCGACAATTCTCCTCTTAAGGCAGATGAAGAAGGTTCACCTATCCAAAACACCCCAAATAACTTAATTATGATAAAGGCTGGAAATTTGAATTATATACTGTTTGCTATTGTTTGCTAAAATGGTCTGACATAAATGCGACTGCACTGAACTATTGTTTAGTTTGTTGTTGTGTCTACAAACAGATTCCAATGCAATCCTATCATTTTTTGACAATTTCCTTTCAGTAGAAGCCAGTCACTGCCTTTCTTTGAGGCTTCCCCAAGCTTAACCAGTGGGTTTCCATAACGTAGTGTGAATTTGAACCCTAGTCTCCCACAATTATGGTCCAAAAGTCAGTTTAATGTATCACATTGGGACTTTATTGGATTGGGTGGTAATAATTCATGTATATAATGCTTAATTCCTTGCCTTTTGATTTTCTTTGTTGAGATAGATAAGTTATAGCTGGTCTGAAGTAAATTATATACAACTTGAAACCAAATTACATGATAAAACCACTTTAATATGTGGACCAGAAATTAATCTTCCTTTTGTTTGTGCACTTCCTAAATGTTACAGTTCCACTCTTGATCTGAAAACTAAATAGAAACGTAATGCATATTTTGTGGGGAAAAGGATTTTTGTAACAACTTATTTTAAAAAGAAATAATGCAAATACGGTTACAAAAAATAGAAGAACTTCCCATTTTCCTATTTGTGGTGAATAAGAGCAATTAAAATGGTACACCTGTTCCAGCCCTGTACCAGTAAATTTGATTCAGCCAGCTTTACTTTTGTTCTGAAATTAAGGATTTGCTTAGGAACAGAGTCTTAACATCAGAAACTGATTTTGATTTTGTTACAGTGATGTAACTAGATAAAGTGGAGCCCTCAGTGGGACATTGGGTTAAACTCTTGTGCCAGCAGGACTGCTGACTGACAGGTCAGTGGTTCGAATCCAGAGAGAGTGGGTTGTGTTCCCTCTGTCAATTCCAGCTCCTCGTGCAGGGACATGAGAGAAACTACCCATGAGGATGGTAAAGCACCAAACATCAGGGTGTCCCCTGGGCAATGTCGTTGCAGATGGCCAATTTTCTCACACCAGAAGCACTTGTAGTTTCTTAAGTTGCTCCTGACATTAAAAAAAAACCTTGGAAAAGTCACATTTTTGGATGACTGTATCAGAATATCTTAGGAATGGCACTGGCTAATCTGATTTAGGATATTATGTGGGTTGTAGTCTCAAAAATAATATTCCCAAGGTCTGGGGGATAGAACTCCAGACTGGTGCTTATATCAGGCTAACACTGGTTGGTTTCTTTTTTATTTAAAAATAATATCTGTATTAGCTGGTCATGATCTAGAAATATTTTTATATACACAAGTGTATGGACAGAAGCAACAGAAGTTCTGTATCTTTTTTTCTCTTTCTCTGACCCTCTAAATCCAACTCAAGCAGTATTTCTCTCAAGTTAGTCACAAATCATATTTGTGTACTCTTCTTTAGAAATTGTATTTATGTAGAGGTTTCTGTTGTGTGGGAGTATCTGAAGCTCTGCTGCACTTGCTTAGCTTTTTCCTCTGCCTCTGTGAACTGCAATTCTATAGGGAAAGAAGAAAAGAGTGAGACAGCAGAGAAAGGAAAATGGACAAACACATGAATATAACAAAATTCTAAATACACAAGAGTTATTATTGACCAACTAAATGCAGAACATATTTATTATTCAAGCTTTTGAAAACTTCACCTGGTTATCAAGTAAAGATGTTTAAAATCATACAGAAGAAAAGTATCAACATTAGAGTCACAGGGCTACATCTCAGATCTTATTTCTGTTTTCAGTTAAAATGTTTCTGTTGCTACTTGGAGTTGAAAATGTATTACCTGTCTTTTATTACTCTTAGTCTTTGATCCCAAAGGCTAAGAAAAGGGGTAATCTTGGCTTGCTTTGATGTCTTTCTAGACCAGTAGTTCCTAGCCTTTGGTATTTGGGACATAAGGTCCCAGAATTCCTCACTGATGACCAAGCTGTTTGGGGCTTCTGGAGGTTGGTGTCCCAAATATCCGGAGGACCAGTCTAAGATTGAGAAGAGCAATGCAATTCCTCATTAAACCGTGTGTGAAGTGAATAGCTTCCTCTTCCCTGATTGGATCTTATTAGCTATCCAAGGTGCTGAACATATTATGTGATAGGGTAAGTGACCGATACCTTGGGTAGTTCATTTGAGACTAATCCAGGGGCAGATCCACTGTTTCATGGATATGGAACCTACTACTCACTATCATCTAAGCTGTGGAATAATGAAAGATTAACAATCCTAAGAAGACACTAGAGAAATAAAGTATTTTTGGTGGTGTGGTGAACAAAGGTTGATGAGCAAGAGTAGCTACCAGCCATGAACGATAAATCTCTTAGTGCAATATTGAGTCACACATATCAAATTTAGTAATGTTTTTGCACCACTGTAGCATTCACAGTAAAGAATTCACAATAAAGAATTAGAAGGTAGGGTATCAAACAGCATCTTTCTGCATTTAACCACTTACTCATTGAAGCTGGACTGTGAAAATGAAATCTCTAGATGGCACATGAGGTTGTTTCTAATGGTTGCATTTTCTCAGCCTATCAGCTTATTCATAGATGAAATGGTATGCTATGAGGAAGAAAGAAAATCCTGGGACTGTAAGTTGGTTAGACGTGAGGTTGACACAAGTAAATTTCATTTCTGTCATGAGCTATCTTGATGGGTGTATATTGTGTGTTATCGTGAATTGCCACAGCTGCAAGGGATTATTTCTACAAGTAATGATGGCATAACAGAATTCTCAAACATGTTTCTAGCTTTTAACTCAGCTATGAAATTAACTAGTGTTATCATTGAAATGGGACTCCTGCTCATTTTTAAACACATTTTGAAAAGTGATTTAGGATCTCTCATTAATTGGCAAGCTGGAAGTTACTGTTTTAAAATAATCATTTCCACAAAATAATATGTATAGTTCTTGGGCCTCCACTTGACTCACAGCCTCAGTTTCACAATAATGAATGCTTTTCTAGAAATTTAGTATGTAGAATTCTCTCAGATTAAAATTGTGAAACAAACAATCAAATCTGTATTTTGGCTAATAAGTGAATGCTAAGGGTGTTTGATCCAAAACAAATTTGATTCTAAACTACAAATGGGGGGGGGGGTATTAGTAATTGAAATACTTACATAAACATTTCCAAAAAAAATCGTATATGAAACGTATTTAATAACAAAATTCATTATTATTGCGTTATTTGTACCAAAAATAATAACCCCCCTTTGTGTGTCATATGGCGACAGGAGGGTGAAAGGTGCTGCCTGCACTCCCCTCTGACCAGCTGACACCTAAACAGGGGTTATTAACCCCTGCACCTTCCACCCTCCTCTCGCCATTGTCCTGGTTTACTCCCAAGGAGAGGAGGAGGAGGGGGACGTGAGTCCCCCGCCTCCTTCTCTCCTTGGCAATAAACCAACCGGGACAAGGGTCCCGGTTTACTCCCAAGAAGAGGAGGACCGGTTTACTGCCAGGGAGAGGAGTAGGTGGAGGACTCGCGTCCCCCTCCTCTCCCTGGGAATAAACCGGGATCCTTGTCCCCCGCGTACTCCTCTCCCTGGCAGTAAAGCAGGACAAGGGTCCCGGTTTATTCCCAGGGAGAGGAGGAGGCGGGGGACGCGAGTCCCCCGCCTCCTCCTCTCCGTGGCAATAAACCGAGACAAGGGTCCCGGTTTATTCCCAGGAAGAGGAGGGGGCGTGAGTCCCCGCCTACTCCTCTCCCTGGCGATAAACCGGGACAAGGGTGAGAGGAGGGGGGGAAGGTGCGGCCTGGCACCCTCCTCTCGCCAACCGAGACCCAAACAGGGGTTAATATGAACCCTCATTTGGGTGTCAAATGGCGAGGGGAGGTGGAAGGTGCGGCCTGGCTAAAGGGAAGCAGGAGGTTTCATGGTACCACCTGGTCTGTTTTAGCCAATGAGAAAATGCATCAACTGAGGGCAAGAAGACATTACAACCTAATTTTCGCCCTTTACAAAAATGTCGGGCAGGAGGTTTGGTGAAGAAATTATACTTCCGGGTTATGCATCAAAGGTCAAAAAACATTGAAATTTTTAAAACCATACGAAAAATAACGATATCAAAGTATTTCTAACCGGAGATAAACACCCCTAGTAAATACCATAATAGCAGCTTTTAACTGCAAATCTACCCTTTTATCAATCTTACTCTACAATGCAACATGCAAACTTATGTAGTGGAATTAGCTAATGGCTGTCTCAACTGTAAATGAGGTCACAAGAAAGATAAAAATATAATGAAAATGTTATTTTATGTGTCACCTCTTTCTTATGACATGCATGTGGTATAGATACGAAAACAGCACAGATTCCATGCTATCCTACATCCTAGATGTTTAAGATTTCCAATTCTTTTTTGAGGTTTCCTGACTCAAATTTAAGTGACCAACCTCAAGTTTGAATTCATCCCTGTTAGAGTCCTACTCTAGTTCTCTGTGGTCTGCCAAATGATTATGAATTTAAGCTCATTTTACAACTTTTGTAAAAAGTTGAAATAACTCTCTTGGGGCTTATTGCTGATAGAATTTTAAGCAAGAATATACCTAGACTGGTCTGTTTTTTGACATTGATCCTGCTCGTGACTGATGCATTCCCAACAATTTGCTCAAAACTAAATTTGTCCAAAAACTGGTTCACACTTTTAAAATATTTGGATAACATCAATGGAAATTTCATTATATAGCTAATATCAGACATCTAAGTCCCACTTCATTTACCCACAGCAGTAGCAAAGTTTGGCAGCATGTGGTTACTACCACATAGACACAAATTATGAAACTTGATTCTATTTCGATAAGCGTCACTTATTTGAATAATTGTTTATACAGTTTGTTCTAATTGTTATGGAAAGCATGGCTAAGATGAACCTGAACCATAGGTGTTTAACATACAGAATAGTGTCAATGGCAACGCAAGAGATTCTGGAGTTCAAACAGTATTTTCAAAGTTTTGCTGTTGTCATAGGTATGGTTCCTCCGGCTCTCTTGTGGAAGATTTTAGGTGATTTGCCTTATACTATTCATCACTTTGTGCTTTGCTAGGTTTCCCAAAATTTTGCATTTTGTTCACCTGGGCTACCAGTTTGCATTTTATTTATTTATTTATTTATTTACTTATTTATCATATTAGGAGTGAACCAAACAGTTATATTGTATTTTAAAAAGAAAAAAACCCCACAAAGTTTGAAAACTTGGCATTCTGACCAATAGCTGCAGGAGTGGTGAAGCATGCAGGGAGTAGCTATTGTGCCTATGTGCTAGGCTACATTGGTACATTTTGACATGCCTGAAAGTGTAGTACATCACTACAGACATTGTTTTAGCTGATTTTCAGCTGAATTATCTTTTGGGTGTGTTTTGAGTTTTAAGGGGCATGGGGAAACAAATAATCATAGAATCATAGAATCATAGATTTGGAAGAGACCTTGTGGGCCATCCATCCCAACTCCTTGCTAAGAAGCAGGAAAATCGCTTTCAAAACACCCCGAACAGGTTGCCATCCAGCTTCTGCTTAAAAGCCTCTAAAGAAGGCGCCTCCATCACACTCCAGGGCAGAGAGTTCCACTGCTGAACAACTCCCACAGTCAGGAAGTTCTTGACCTTTGAAAATGACTTTGCACTGGGTTTGAGGCAGAAATAAAATGTCTGAAAGTGACTTGGAGGGAGAAGGCTTCTGTGATCACATCAAATTGGGTTTCCAATGGCTTTATGCAGCCTTTGGGCTGCACTTTGCCCAGCCATTCCATAGAGGCATGGGTTGCATAACAAATAGATACTTTTCACACATAGATTTTTGAGATATGACAGTACATATAGGGATTTCAGTCTCTCATGTTGTAAGAGCCAATTGCATACATTTGGTCAGATGTCATCCAAATCCTAGAATGTATATCTATTCTAATTCTCTTTATAGACTGGCTTACGTTTGGATATCAGTGGGTCAAAACATTGAGAAATGAAAATAGTGAACCATTCTAGAAGTTCAGATTTATCAATGCTTGCCTTGGGCAGCGGTGGGAAAGAGGTTGGGCCAGTTTAGCTAAAAGCAAAATCTGGTCCCGTGCTGCCTAATACTTCTGCATTCATTCATCCCCCACTCCCAGCATCTAACCTCCCAATCAGAGATGGGTTTTACTGGTTCCTGTTAACAATTAACTATCAAAGATTTACTTATGTCATAAGAAACATGTTTTATGGGTCTTTTGTACAAGGCCACTACCCATTCAATCACAAAAAACTTCCACTGGTCACTGTTACATCTACCCCCAAACAATTTCAAGGCTAAACTGTACTTGGACAGCTTTCCATTCTATCGATGACTTATGGGTCTTTTTCTTATTTGCTCATATGTATTTATCTCAATGTGGATAGTTGGCTGCATTAGTTTCCTGGACAATGGTCTTACTTAGAAAAAATGGATTTAACTCTATAATGTTTAATGGATTGACCAATATATAGACTGTTTTGTGATTAAGGGGATACTTGCTTTCATCCACCTCTCTCCTTAATGGCACTATTTGAAGTAGCTCAATTTACTTTGTTGGAAGGCTGATCTAATCCTAAATAGTGCCCTCTAACTTTTAATCCTCTGCTGCATTTATGTGAAATGCCACATCTATGAACTGAGCCAAAAGTTGCAATCATGTATGAACTTTATAACAAGAGCATAAAAAGGTTGCAAAATGGCTGTAGAAGCAACCGTTCGATGAGAAAAGGTTACACATTTTCATGCTTGTTTACCTTTAAAAACTGGCAATAAAGAAGTGATTCTAAAAGTATGCATTGTGTAGCAAAAGAGGATGGAATGGGTTATTTCCCCCCACTCTATGTGGGGCTGCCTTTGAAGATGGTTTGGAAACTTCAGCTAGTACAATGGTCAGCAGCCAGATTACTAACTGGGGTGACTTTCAGGGAACATACCACCCCCCCTGCTGTGTCAGTTCCACTGGCTGCCGGTCCATCTCCGAGCTCAATTCAAAGTGCTGGTTTTGGCCTATAAAGCTCTAAACGGTTCTGGCCCAGTTTACTTGTCCGAACGCATCCAGCCCTATGTCCCACCTTGAAATCTAAGATCATCCGGGGAGGCCCTGCTCTCGCTCCCGTCTGCAGCTCAAATGCACCTGGCGGGGATGAGGGACAGGGCCTTCTCGATGGTGGCCTCCCGCCTATGGAACACGCTCCCAACGGAGGTAAAATCGGCTACCTCCCTCCTGACTATCTGAAAGAAACTAAAAACATGGTTCTGGGACCAGACGTTTGGACAGATGTAAGGCAGCACGTTAAAAGGGACAATCTGGAACGACAATATGATCGACGAGACTGGTCTACTGTTTTAATGATGGCTTTTGTATGGTTTTGAACTATGTATTGTTTTTAACTATGATATGTTTTATCTGTGATTTTAATATTGCAATTATGTTTTAATAACCTCTTAACAGGGCTGATTGTAAGCTGACCTGAGTCCCACTTCGGGGGTTGAGAAGTGACAGGGTATAAATGCAGCAAATAAATAAATAAATAAATAAATCCCCCTCATTCACAAAAAGCTGATTGGGGGATTCAGGATAGAAAGAAAGGCGGTACCAAGTGGTTTTGGCAAAGATATGCTGTGTTTTGTGGGAGTTAAACAAATTCATGAGGAATAAGGTCACTTATAATGTTGAATTAGATAAACTTTTCATCAAGGGAAAGAAGTGGTTTTCATGTCAGAAATATGGTATATTTTAGTATAATCTTTGATATATTATCCATGTACTAAATCTATAATGAGGAGTGGACTCATTTAAAGTTTGATCTAGATCCCTGATTTGTGCCCTTTCTTCTTGTTTATGTTCTTAAAGTATATTAGGACTCACTGAGGCTTGTTTCCAGATAAACCTCTTTGGCTTGCCCACCAGTCCATGAATTACCCTAGTTGTAAAGTAATGTATTGAAATGTTGTCAGGAATAAAAAATATCATAGCACCAATAAGGGAACTTGATCAGTGGTTGGTATTTTGCCCATGCAAAATCCTTGCTTGGTGGTGCAAGTCATCAGTTGGGGAAACTCACCCTAACTGAAATTGTCACTATACCAGATTTCACTTGCTCATATCTGTTAGCTTCAACAGCTCAAGTTGTATCAATTTTCGGAGGTTATCAGGGAGAAAGAGGGCATTTCCAAACTTGCTGCAGCCCTCACTATAATGATCTCAGACATGGCACTTTCAACTTTTAATTCTCAAAAATCATTTGGAAAGCACTCCATGCTAGTTGAAGGTTAAAGTGAAGCTTCTATTAGTGCACACAGCAGTAATCCAATCTTGAAGTGACAAAGGGATGACTGTGGTGAGGTTTATATCCCAAAGGAAAGGTTGCAGACTCATTACTAGATCTAGAGGGGGGTGGCTGGTGATATTTCACCAACTCTACCTAGCTGGGAATTCAAAAAAGAGAATTAAGATTGTCTTCCTTTCTTGAAATAATAATAGCAATCATCATCACCCTGTACTCTACATTCTTCTGTCAAGCAATACATTTTTCTTCTTCACTTTGTATTGCATAAAGTTGCATTTTTCAAATTTTGTGTTGCCTCTGCTTTTTATCCCACAGGCTCAGACCAAATTACACTATGTGACAAAATTTGAAACATTTTCTGTTCCTGGTTTGAAAGTGTTATTTCTGTTAAATTGTGAGGTACTTTGAAAATAGTTGTTATACCACAGAAACTTCATTTTTGTGGCTACCACAAACTATGTTGAATTGGTTGAGACTTGATGAGATATTCATTGAAAAACTATTGCAATATGTGCTGCACTATGCCCTGCAGAAATAAAGCTTTTGCAGTTTAATAAACCTTTTCCATATTTTTATGATAGAACCAATTAGAAAATGACATTTATAACTCAAAAACAAACACTGTTTTATTTTTATTTATTTATTTATTATTCGGGTTTCTATGCCGCCGACTCCCTGAGGCTCGCGGCGGCTCACAGGAACCGAAGGTACAACTACACACAAGCAATGCGATAAAACATCTAAGACAATTAAACAGTTAAAACAGCAAAATACAAAACCCCCAGGTACAGTTCAGAAATTAGATAGCGTGACACCCCAGGACAGCGGCTAAAGCGGAACATGGGCAGGACCTACTCACCGAAGGCCTGCTTAAACAAATAAGTTTTGCAGGCGCGTCTAAACGGGAGCAGGTCCTTTATAGCCCGCGTTCCAGCCGGGAGGGCGTTCCACAGCGTAGGAGCTATAACGGAGAACGCCCTCCGCGAGTAGATGTCAGTTTAGCTGATTTCGCGAGGGTATCTCTAACAAATTAGCATCCTCGGAGCATAGTGATCTCGGGGGACAGTGTGGGGTGAGTCAGTCCCTCAAGTACGCTGGCCCCAGGCCATGCAAGGCCTTAAAGGTAAGAACCAACACCTTGAAGGAGATCCGGTGCTCGATTGGGAGCCAGTGCAGATCCTGCAAAACAGGTGTGATGTGGCGGCCTGCTGGGGTTCCAGACAGGAGCCGGGCGGCAGTGTTCTGCACCAGCTTGAGCTTCCGGGTCGCCGACAAAGGAAGGCCAACTTAAAGCGCGTTACAGTAATCCAGCCTTGAGATGACCGTAGCTTGGATCACGGAGCCAGGTCATTCCGGGAGATATAGGGGGCCAGCCTCCGAGCCTGTCGCAGATGAAAAAAAGCAACCTTGCTGACCGCGGAGACCTGGGCCTCCATGGTCAACTGGGAGTCCAGATGAACCCCCAGGCTCTTAACTGAAGGCGATGGGCATAGCGCCACACCGTCCAGGGTCGGAAGCTGGACATCTACACCACCCGAGCGGCCCGACTACAAGATCTCCGTCTTCGCTGGATTCTCCCTCAACCTACTGGCACGCAGCCATCCAGTAACGGCCTCGAGGCAGTGTTGGAAATTATCGGGGATGGATCCCGGCCTGTCCTCCATCCTCAGAATGAGCTGGGTGTCGTCAGCGTACTGGTGGCACTCCAGCCCAAAACTCCGCACCAGCTGTGCAAGCGGCAGCATGTAGATATTGAATAACAGAGGGGAGAGAATGGCCCCTTGCGGAACTCCACAAACTAATGAGGAGCCCTCGGAGACCACCTCGCCCCTCCTCACACGCTGAGACCGCTGGTGGAGGAAGGAGGTCAGCCATTTAAGAACTGTCCCCCTCACTCCAGCCATGGCCAGGCGGTGGATCAGTAGATTGTGTTCGACCGTGTCAAACGCTGCCGTGAGGTCCAATAACACGAGCAGCGCAGACCCGCCTTGGTCGAGCTGGCAGCGGAGTTGATCTGTGATGGAGACCAGGACCGTCTCCGTCCCGTGCCCCGAACGGAAGCCGGACTGGAAGGGGTCTAGCCATGTTGCATCATCTAAGAAGGACTGCAACTGCTCCATTACTGCCCTCTCAACTACCTTGCCCAGGTACGAGAGGTTCGACACTGGTCGGTAGTTTTACATAGTGCTATTATGATCTTATTTTCAATCTTAATAATTTTGTGAGCCAGGCTAGATGGAAATGTAGATGAGATATTTACTTTCTCAATAGGAATGTGATTATAGAAGCCCCATGATCAGAAATCACATTCTGCTTACAATACTACTTCTATCCAACACTTTGTTTCCTCTTTGGCCGAAGAAACTGTATCATTTCGTTCTTTTTGGTGTCACCCCTTCTAATGGTGTTTCCCTTTTTATATTGATTTTTTATTCAGAAATACAGAAAGAAGAAACTGAAACTGATACAAAAACAATATCAGGAAAACTGTTTTTCATATATATAAATAAAAATTTAATGTTTGTTTGTTTGTGGGATTAACAGACCTAAAAAACCACTGGGCAAACTGACACCAAATTTGGACACAATACACCTATCAGGCCAATGAGAGACCATCACTCATAAAACACTGCAAAACACAGTGGACGAGACTTAAAAAAACCCCAAAAAATAAAACATACATTAAAACGCATACGCAAAACCACATATATATACACATATACACAATTATATACACATACACATATACTGTATATACACACAAAACACATATACACAGACTGGGCCACAGCAAAGCGTGGCAGGAGATGGCTAGTAAATTATAAAACTAAACTACGCACACAATTATATCTAGGACAATCACCCTAACATCAATACAACCACACTAATAAACACTTTCTAAATATACAACTTATAAAACTAATATATAAGCCTCATATTCATTGTCTGCTGATTTTTTCTTCTTATTTTCAGCTTTTTTTTAGATGTCATTAATTATATATCCTTCTACTTTTAATAACACGCCCCCAAATCAGAAAACAAATAGCTGAATTTTGTCCCCATCTATGTTGTAATGATAAATAATGCTAAATAATTCACAGTCTTTCTTAAAGTGAGTCAAAGATTTCTCCTTGATCAGCATTGTCAGTTTGTCCATCTCGGCTAATTCACACATCTTCATGAGTATTTTTTCTTGTATCAGGATATCTGGTTCTTTCCAACTCTGAGCATAGATTATTCTTGATGTAGTATGGTAGTAATCTTCCATGCATCTTTTCTAGTTGTTCAATCATTTATATTTTCATTGTCTGAGGGCTCATCTACACTGACCATTTAATGCAGTTTCATGCCAACTCGAAACTGTGGAGGCCACTAAATGCACACTACGAAATCATGCTGCAGTGCAGATTAAAAGGCATACAGCACATTAAGAAAGTTGTAGGAAATCTGAGTTGAACCTTTTAATACACTCAGCATGTTCCAATATATATCAAATCCCTGAATGAAATCAGCTCTGTAGAATGTAGAGTGCATTTAAAAACCTTACTGAAGCTTTATGTAGGATTTGGAACAATCCTACAGAATTGTAGGGTGTTGTTAGAATATGCTCTAGGGGCATGACTGGCAAGCAAGGGACTAATTACCCCCCCCCCTTCCCGGACAAGTAATTGATTGCCTCCCTCCCATCATTTTCCTTTTTTATATAACCAATTCATCCAGAGCACTGGTGCGCATATCTCCTGGACAAAATAACCCAGAGTGCTTTGTGGTCAGGGTCCATGATAAATGTAATCAATTTCCTGGTATAAAATCAGAAGAAATATGTCACCTTAAGGTAAAATAGTAATTTCAACTGTGCATAACTCATGTTTCTTCATTTGAATGAATTAACTCATGTGGGTTGGGTCAATTATGTTTCTGCCCCATGTTTGTAATACCAAGAAATAGCCTGAAATACCAAGAAATAGCCTGCCAGCCCTCTTCTAGATGAAATTATTTCTGATGTTACCAAGAATATCCAGGCTACAATGTTTTCTCTGATGCAGAAAATATACATTCTTGTTTTTACACCTTTCAAATATCATAAAATACTGAGGAAGAAATATTCAGGTTTCTACATACCTTACAAAATAAGTACTATAGGGACAAAAACAATATTCACAGAATGATACTTTTGGGGTTCTTGGAGAGAAAAGCATATAGGACAACTAACTTGTCACACATTTATCATTACTAAGGCTTCAGGAATGTCAAAACTGCATCACAAAGGCATCAGTGGAGGCACTTAAATCATCTCCACTGTGAACACAAAAAAGAAGAAAAATATTTCATTTCCACAAAGTCACGAATGTATCATACCAGCTTCAAATTGATTAAGAATTTGATTTTTCTTAAATATCAGAGGTTAAAGAGAAGAAAAGATAATTATTTCAGGTATAGTGTAGATAAGTTTTATCACTTTTAATTCCTAGTAAAATTAATGGTGTCGCTGAGGTTCATATTTGGTGGTTTGATGTACAATTCTACCAAACCTGTTGTTATTGTCTGTAGTTCATATAATGGGCCATTCTATCAAGATTTTTTTCCATCTAAGAAATATTAAACATGATACTGTACCCAGGATGGAAAAGACATTGTCAGTAATTTAAGTGGTTTTAAAAATATTTTATCCAATTTACATTGTGCAAATTATTAATGAATAAATTAGAATATATCTTTTGGGATTTTTGTCTTTAGAAACAAATAAGTGTCAGTTGTTTGTTTTTAAAAAAAGAAATGGTTGCAACTATATGTGTATGACTACAGCAGAACATATTTTGAAATAAATGCAATGGGAAATGTGTAAAATGTTTACATTAAAATACAGTAATTCATGAGGTAGAATGTTTAGATAGTATTTGAGAAATCCAAATTCAAGATCCCAGCGAATTAGTGGGTGAACTGGGTCTAAGCCCTCTCTTTTAGGCTGACTGTTCACCTCATTTACAGGATTGTTCTGAGGATGAGGTGTGGAGGAAAAACTGAAACACACTGAGCAAATTGGAAATAATCATCATAATCATAGATGACCACTTGCAGCTGAGTATTATTGTCTTCCAGAAGTAGAGCCTTGGCATTGGGTCTGTAAGTGACTGTAGAGACCTATTCTGGAACCACATGATCTACTGTATCATAATAAAGACATTGATTTCCTGATAGAAGGCAGTCCTGGCAAAGGTTTGCTTGACATGCCTTTCTCTTGGCACCTTTCTTCCTCTATTTGTGCCTCTTCAAAATTGACAGCTGACCTCTAGTTAGAGCACCCAAGGGCCAGGGCTTCTCAGTTCATTGTGTTTATTCAACATTGTTGAAGGTTAGCTTTAACCCCCCTGTAAAATCTCTTTTGTTAGCCACCAACATTCTGTTTCTGTTCTTGAACATAAAGTTACTGCTTTGGGTGATGATGATGATGATGATGGGACATCAGATAATGTATTCAGTTCAGTGTAGCAGATGGTGGAGGATCATTGTTTCAATGCTGGTGGTCTTTGCTTCTTCCAAAATGCTGATGTTTGTTTGCCAGTCATCCTAATAGATTTGTAGGAATTTTTCAGAGGCAATGTTGATGGAATCTTCCAGAAGTTTAGAGTGTAGATGGCCCATGTTTTGCAGGCCTACAGCAGGATTGGAAGGAAAATAGCTTGGTATCCTTATGAATGTCCAAATTGTCAAATACTCTCTGCTTTATTTGAGAAATGCTGCACTCGCAGAGCTCAGATGGTGTTGTATTTCAGCATCAATGTCAGCTTTTGTGTAGGGGTGACTGCCTAGGTAGCAGAAATGATCAACATGTTCTAGCTTTACACCATTAAGCTAATATATACAGTACATCTAAAAATAGAAATGAACAAAACGTCACAAAACAGATTTCTGGATTTGTGTGTGGAAATATATATTTGCACTTCTATTTCTTTGATAACATCCACTGGGAATTTATAGATATATTATTGGCTTGCTATTGGGTGGGTCAGCAGTTTAAAAGTGCAGCCAATGCCATTTACTCAAAAAGCTAAATTAAGGATAAATGGCCAAATGTCAATTTATATTTATTTATTTATTTATTATTCTGTCTTTTATTCTGCTCCTCCCTGCAGGCTCGGGGTGGATCAAAGCGTACAGTAAAAACATACAGTAAAACATAAAACATAACAGTAATAAAAATGGAGATTACAGTTCTTGAATTCAAGGACATACACATGTCATTTTACATATTGAGATCCAAAAAGGAATAGGGCAACGGTCACCTTTGTCATCTTTGCTTTTAATATGAATGTTAGAAATACTAAATATTAGAATTAAGGAAACAGGTGTAGTAAAGGGATGAAAATAAAAGGACAAGAATTCCAAGTTAAAGCATATTCTGATAATATGGTATGCATTATAGAAGACCCATTAAAAAGTATTCAAAGCTTAATGGGAACTGCTAATGAGAATGTGGCAGGATTAAAGATAAAAAAGAGAAGTCCATGTTCTTAACCAAAATTCTGTCCAAAAAGCAATATTGAAAAATTGGAGCTTGTAAGGTAGCACTGAAAATAAAATATATAGGATTATGTCTAACCAACAAAAATAATCAATTTATTTCAAAATAATTAGGAAAAACATGGAAGAAGGTTAAAGAAAATTTGGGAAAATGGCAAAGAAGTAAATTAACCTGGATGGGAAGAATAGTGGTGATTAAAATGATGTTTTTTTTAACCCAAAATGCTATTTTTATTACAAAATCTAATATTAATTAGAGGAGTGGGACTTTTTGAACATTGGAGGAAGGGTTTGGCTAAATTTATATGGAATTGGGAAAAAGCTAGAATTGCTTACAGAAATCTAACAGATGCCAGAGAGTGGGGGGACGGACTTAGCACTACCAGAACTTAAATATTACTATGAAACAATAGGCTTCTGCTGGCTGAAAAAATGGGTTAGATTAGAAAATCAAACTTTACTCAACATAGAGGGATATAATCTAAGATTTGGCTGGCATGCATATTTATGGTATGGGAAAGACAGAATTAATAAAGATTTCCATAGACATCCCATAAGAGCAAGTCTATTAGCAATTTGGAAAATATATACAGTGGGGGTGGAACAAAAAATCCCCATTATGGCTATGACTCCTCAAAGCAATGTTAAATCCAATTTTTAACAAGGAAAAGAGAACCTATAGGGAGCACTTAATTAAAGAAAGGAGCATTGGAGAGTAAAAGTAAGAGAAGTGTTAGGGATAAATGACTGGTTTCGCTACCACCAATTACATGATATATTAAAATAGATAATAAAGTAAGATTCACTAAAAAGAATTTGAATTGGAGACTATTTTAGAGAGGAGAAATAAGGGATTAATTTTCAGAATATCGGTACATATTATAATACAAGCTAGAAGACAATAGAATAAAAACTGTAATGATTTCGTGGGCTAAAGATTTTGGGAAAATTCCTAGACAAGTGTTCCCTTAGGTTAAAAAAGCAGTGCTTTTATTTGCAGTTTTTCCACTTTGGTGCAGGCCTTGCACTTAAACCTCCGCTAAAGTGGAGGGTTGCTTGCCATGCTTCTGCCATCCCGACAGGAGAGGAAGAATAATTCCAAAGGACTCAAAGGTGGATTTGTGTTTCATTAATAGTTATAATATGAGATTAATTTAACAGTACAAACAGTTTTACAAAAACAGTAACATCTTGAACAATATAAAGATTGCATTCTGTCTCATTTGTCTTCAGCCCTATATCAGTCTTTTTGTTGTGATACCCTTATTCTTATTTCATTTCTGTCTTAAATAGGAGGCTACATTGAGTCCCTAAAATTGGGACTCAATGCGGCCTCCTATTATAAATCACAGCACAGTTAAAAACAAACAAAAAAGATTGGAATGCTGTGTATGGTTCTTGAAATCTGACACAAAATCTGGACTTCTAGTCTTACCACCTAGCATATTTTTCTAATTATCCGTCGAAGCTCTGATATATTTTCAGACCATTTTTGGATGCTAAGTTAGAGTGTAATGACTAATATGGAAAATTCTTGAACTAGATAAATGTTTTAGAGTCAGTGTCCAGTTAATTCCTCATTAAACATCTGGTATTTGTTATTCTTGCTTACATTTCACTTAACAGGTGGTAGATTCATCACAGGACTGGAAAGATCTAAAGCCAGTTTTTTTATTTCTCTCCTTCTTACCATCCCCCCCAGTGCAACATCACCTTGATCCACTGAGTCAATGCTATCTGTTACACAGATTTATTCCAGCCACAAACAGCTTTATTTGGAACTAGGTTCCAGTGAAATCAGCAAGGCCTACTCACAAGTGTATACGTTTATAAAATTCTTACTCCAGATCTTATTTGACTTCTGGAAAGATTAATTCCTTTATTGTTCGGTGGGGAGTACGAACAAATATTCCCCCAACTGTCCTCCCAATTCCAGCTCTGATATTTAAGGTTCCCAAAGGAGCTTCAATTTCCCCACCAATAACAACTTGGTTTTATTTCTTATTTTTCTTTTTTATTAAAAAAACACATGAAGAAAAAAAATACAATTTCTTTTGCTTTTGTCTCGTGCCCATCTGAAGGGTTGTGTGTTTTCTATAATGCAGAGAAAAAAACAATTGCGCATCCAAATGAAAAGAGTAGGTGTCATTCTATTGGAATAGGCTTATTTTATTCAGGCATGGAAATTTGAGCATGTCTTTGTGCATGTTTTCAAATGCACACATTTTGGTATGCATTTTCCAGGGGCTAAACCAGGGTGTTTTTTTGTGTCAATACTATTTGCATGCATATTTTACCTATGGACATTTTGCAAGTGTATTCATAGTTTTGTTAAAATCATTGCCTTCATTGAAATAGATTTAAAACCTCAGAAATATATGAATTTCTGAAGAAAATGTAGCCCATACCACTCTGTCTTGGCAGTTAGAAAATGATGATTTCTATGAGGAAATGTGAATGCAACAAATTTATTTCCTATCTTACTTGTGGAATAACAACTTCAGTTAATAAGAAGGTAAGGTTGGGAAAATCTGTCAGATTTTTTAATTCTATATTTGATTTTCTGTGTATTTTGACTGTAAGACATTAAAAGGAAACTATTTTTTTTCATCTATCACTTTTTAAAATATTATAAAATACAAGGTCCATTGGCGGTGTGAATGAAGATGGATGGATATTTCTCAAATCACAGACTTTGTCCACTGGGGAAGTGCAATCCTTTGCAAAATAAATTAAATGGTGTTCATAAGCAGAAACTATTTCACCAACTGTTTCATTTGTTGTTGACTCAACATTGGTACATTGGTCTCATCTATTCAATTATCATGGCCAGAAGCTGATTTAGAACTTCTGATGCTTCATTTTCAATTTTTAACGAAGAGACTTTGGTGTCAGTTGGGTATTTATGATGTCACACTGTAAAATACAGATGACTTCATTTAGTGTTTTTATGTATGAATTATGCATGGATGATAGCCAGGAAGCAATGATAACACCAAGATCTGAGATTAGGTGGTTTAATGATCATATTTATTACATTTGGCCAGTTGGACAGACTTGGAGAAACTTATTTCCCTTTTTATGGTGGCTTTGTTTTATCTTGTCTATTTCATTTAGTTTATCCAGTTGTAAGGGATTGTATAGATTTAGCAGTGTGATGTCATCAATATGTAGAATTTTATTAAAACTCGATGAATCATTTTTAATGGAAAATAGTATAGTAGTATTTAGGCAGGAGGAAGGAAGGAAGGAAATTATGTTATAGATATGTTATTCAAAGTTCAAAGGAGCCCACTTCTAAATAAGTTTGCTATATCCTGACCTCAAAAGCCATGGTTAACTATCTTTGTTTGTACTTTGTAGTCACATCTTAATTTATTCCAACTCTGGATATAGCAGGAAACCATGGTTTAATGAAGCCTGAAAAGTTTAAGTACACGTAAGCAAAACACGATTAAGAAAAAAAAGGCCAATAAACCATGATCTGATCTAATTCTGAGGGACTATTTTTTGATGTTTGAAACATTGGGGAATGGAAATGAAACTACTGAGTGAAGAACAAAAATTCACTTGACAAAAGAGTTTCTATGAAACTTTCAGAGCTTTTGAAAAGACATAATTTTTGAGACAGCCATTTTACCCCTTGTATTGTAGTGTACCCTTTATAAATGTTATCCTCAATTCCGTTCAGGCTTCTGTACTTTAGAATTGGTTCACTGTGTTTAAAACCTATTGTAAAAAATGTCAGTCTTCATATAGCCCAGTGCTGTAGATGACCTTGTATTATCCTTTGCTCTTACATCACCTGTATTAATTTCAACTTTCATTACTCAGTTCCACAGGATCCACTGGGTTTTTTTTTGCTATTCTTTCATTTATTGTCTGAAAATCCCTTGTGCACTATGTTACCAGGCAAAGAATTAACAATTATCACTATCACAGCTTTCATATGTTTTCTTTTTGTATTATAAGGCTTCTAACCTGTACAGCTGAAGAGAAAACCTTGAAAACATCTGATCAGAATACACCTCAGTTCTAATACAAATAAACAGTAGTTCATAAAGAGTGACCATGTTTGATGCAACTGCATGGAAGAGGTATCTCATAGAAAATGTTTCGGTACAAAATGTATTTCCATGAACTGCAACCTCAGCTTTGTCAAACAACAAATCCATAAATAAGAGGGGTGATAACAGTGGGGTGAATTGTATTGGAAAATTCTTAATGTGAATATTTTTCCATGCTGTGTATTCAATCAATATGTGGGATGGGTTAGAAATTTGTTGTTTTTCTTTTCCTGTAAACTTACAAAATTTTGTCTCTCTAAATTTACACATGAACCATGAGGCAATATTGAGAAATGATTCACATCTGTCCAAATGCTGTGATGCTGTTTATTTTTTTGAAAGCCTACCAAAGTGTATGTAATGAGATTTGTGCCAAAACAAAAGTGTGTGCATGATAGTATTGTCAAGTTTTTAAAATATGATTTATCAATTTTTCCAAAATTATTGGGACCAGAAGTGTTTCAAATTTTGAATTTTTTAATTTTGGAATACATGCACATTATTAGATATACTGGTGATGGACTCCAGATCTAAGGACAACATTAATTTATGTTTCATAGACAGTGGAACTTCTACTTAAGAGCATCCCAACTTAAGAATGTTTTGAGTCAAGAACAATCACTTGGCTTGATTTTGTCTTGACATACAAGCAGCATTTTGAGTTAAGAGCTAGCACCAGAGGAAGCGCTTGTGTGAGAGTCCAAGGCTTTAGAGCTTCAAGGAAACAGCCTCCATGCCTCATGCTCTTGTTTGTTCAGGGTTAGCTGATTTTGTGTGGTTTTTATTCCTAGTATGTTTGGTGTCATGAAGAGAGAGGGGGACAGAGAGCAAGAGAGGGAGAGAGGCTGGAACGAGTACACTATGAAGAAAATGATGCTTCTGCCTCTTTACTATCATGTTGTCTCCTCAAATGTACTTCCTTGCCACAGCTTTGTGTTTTACCATTTTAAAGTTCATCTTTCTTTCTTTATTGTTCCATGTGAATGTGCATTTATATATTATTTGTTATTTATAAAGTACATTTTCTTATTTTCAGCAGGTAGTATGTTTTATTGATTAGCCCATTGGCTGTATCAAAAACATGTGACAAACACAAACACATATCACATACAACTCACAGTACAACATAAGTTAAAATAAACAAGCTGTTAACAAGGTCCAAATCCTGGGACTTCTGAAGGAGTTGTCCACACAGCCATCTCGTGTTTTCCGAGCTGAATCAGACCAGAAAATATGAGAGGGCTTTAACTTTCTCACCCAAATCCCTTAAAAACCAGGGCAGGGGGAGTTAAATAACACCCAGCTGCCATGAAACTGCTGCCAGCCTTCTGCTGGCATGTAGGAATGATGTGCCAGGAGAAGGGGAAGGAGAAGGAAACTGTCTCCTGCCCCCCTTCTCCTGGCACATCATTTTTATCCACCAGTAGAGGGCCAGTAGCAGTTTCATGGTGGCTGGGAAAGTTATTTTACTTTAAGTGGTTTTGGGAGGGGCTGGGGGCTGTCTCCTTGTCCTCCTGGAAGATTCCACAAAGGCATCTGGACACCTGCCCCAGAAAGCACGCACTTTCTGGGGTGTGTGTAGACTTCAATGCGTTTGCAATCGTGTCTTTAAAACTCAATTGCACTCGCATTAAAGTGTTGTGTGGAACCACCCTCAGAAACCCTGAAGGTCACTGTATACAGAATTCTTAAACCTGATCTATCAGTCTGAGATCTGCATATGTTTGTATAGATATCCTTTTTTTAAAAGTTGAAATCCTGCTGATTAGCTGCTCAAGAAGAGGTGTCAGGAACTGAACATCCTTTCCTGCAATTCCCTATCAAACAACCAATTGGCAGGATTTCAACTTTTTTCTTTGAAAAAAAAAGAAAGAGAAAAAACTGTACTCACACTGCAGTGCACACACTCTAGCGGATCAGAGCCTGGATATGTAAAGTGATGTCTTCATATAGATCTTAAGCACATGAAGGTTTTTGGTGTTTGGCTTGTAAAGATAGGAGCTTTGGGCTCCCTTGCTGTAGAGTTTGAGACATTTTAAGGCTTTAATCCTCAAATCAATGGGGGTTTTCCCAGTGCAGGTGGTTTTGAAGATGAGCATGTAAATCTCAACAACATCAAAACAAAATGTCAAAAATACTGACAATATAAAAGCCTTATGACTCGTCTTATCCTTTAGGGTATATTTGTACGACAAAAGATGATGGAAGATCGTTGCCTGTCAGGGGGAGGGAAATTGATAACTCAAAGGACAAGAATGATTAAAAAGAAATGTATGCAGTCTAATAAGGATGTGTCTAGCAACAACAACAACAACAATAACAACCATCAGTACTACTATTTCTACTACTATTTTTCCTATCCTTTTAGAAAATAATAAGCTATCTTTAATTGTTATGTGTTGTTTTTCACCTTAAGGAGAAAGAAGTATTATGAAATATAAATGTTTCCAAGTGGTCAGAATTGTAAAGTGGATCAGATTCCCAATTTAATTTTTCCTTTTCTTAAAATACTATCTGAATCATTGATATACTTTTTTCATTCTAAGCAGACATTAGTGTTATTGCATTTACTTTGCCAGATGGACCTACCAGTTTGGTATGCTCAATTATCTGTTCTTAACAGCAACACGGTATTTTAATATAAAGTTTTCACTGCCGTCAGCAAATATTGTGTATTTTGTTTAAATTGACATGTCAGATCTTATTATAAATTATAAAAAGAAATGGCAGAGCCTCTCTGGGTTCGACCAAATCATTTACTGTGGTTTGGCTCACCCATACAGCATATTTTCTGCCGGCAAGGCCCAAAAGACTGCCAAGAAAATAGTCACACGCACAAAATAAATAAAACGACTGGAAATGTTGAAATATGAGCTAATGAGAAATTGTTTACTTATTTTATGAAATTAAAAACAGAACCTCTGGAATGTATGCCTCCTCCTGTTTATAGAAAACATAAATATTTCCCATATAAGACATCTAATAACTAAGATAAACCAGCTTTTAACTTTTCATGCCTCCAGACAAATGGGCTTTCCACTATGAATGCCACTTTATATGTGTTAGCCAAAATTGGATGTCAGGATTTGTGTTTAAAAACAATAACATCTGAAAATAAAGTGGCAATATTTAAAGGTCCTCATTGATTGTAGTTTATTATGCAATTATCTTAATGCTGAGCTCAAGGGGAAATGGGAGTCACACATCACAATCTTGCCCTGAAATCAAGATAGTGAGACTAAACAGTCACCTCCCTTTAAAACAAAACAGAAAGTCTGCTATTGCATCTGCTGTAGTTACTGATTAAACAATCGAACTGTCCATTAAATACAAAGTGTATTATAAAAGCAAATAACTTTTCACAATCAGAATAAATTGATGATACCTATTCCTTTGGTCTGTTATTAACATCGCATGCAAAGGAATGATTTCTATGAAAGTAAGTGATAGGATGTTAGTAAATTATTAATCAATCCGATAATTCATTAAAGAGGATTTGGATATTGTTTTCCTTCTAAATTTGAGAATGGAGGATAGTCATTTGAAAATTAATCTTCCACAGTTTATGTGCCAAAGAAAATAATTACTCACAAATTTCCCAATAAGAGATATACTACATAACTCAGTTCAGTTGCCAGAATATTTCACAAAAATAGAAAAAGGGATGAAAAACAACAAGGGGAAAAGTGCACTCAGTAACATTTGCATTTTTCTAAAATGAAAGCTTACTTTTTTAATCTACTGGATTACATTAGATTTAATTTGAAAAGCTTTATGCAGCAGATAGGAATGCTAGAGTAATAACGTTAACAAATAGAAAGAAACAATGGAGGAAGCTAGTAATCAAATGAGTGGGAGCGAGTGACAGATCAGAATGGAAAGAGAAGAAAAAATAAGAATGTATCTTCCCAACTTTGCAGAACCTCAGAAGTACTAAGTGAAATTAGATCATAGATTTTATGTCACAGACCCAGGACCATTTAGAATCCTGACAGTCATAATCTAGAATCTTCAAAAACATCTGCCAAACTCTTTTGCACCCGCAAAAATGTCTCTAGAGGGCTTGGAAATACTCCAGAGCTAGGTTTTGAATGGAGCAGAAGTTTGTGTGTGGAAAGGGAACGATGCATGGAAAGCCAGGGATTTGCATTATAGGGTGCCTGGCTGCCAGATTTAGCCTTAATCGGCAGTTATCTGTGCACCCCCACAGATTTCAATGGGAAGCTCATTGATTACCAGGAAAATGTCTCAGGGGCAACGCTTTGTGGTGTGAAGCTCATAGATTACACCTTATGACAATATAATATGGAATTGTGAAATGACTAATGGAATGGCCTTGGATTCCACTCTGGATAACTTGATTTTAATAATTGTTTTAATACTGCTGTTGTCTTTCTTTGAGTTTTAATTCATATGTTCCTTTTTATTGTATATCTGTATTTATGGTCCTTGGCATTTTGGCACATACAGATTTTCTAGGAGTTAGCTGGAAGGAAGCAAGCTACATTTATTGGTTTGACTCTGAACTCTGAGTTGCTCATGCTGAAGAGTGAATAAATATACACCTATTTCAGTATATAACACATTATGCAGGCCTGCCATGGATCATGTTTAATAGTTAGGGCTTTTAAATATGATACTGAGCAAGGGTTCTATAGATTCCGTGGACTGCTAAAAAGACAAATAAATAGATCCTAGAGCAAATCAAACCTGAAATCTCCCTAGAAGCCAAGTTGACTATTCTGAGAGGTTAGGAGATCAATAGGCAGCTGTCTTCATGCCAAATCACACTAGTGTATGCCATGCAATAACTGCCAAGAGTGGCATAATCTTTCCTTCCACCTCATCACACAAGAGCTTTTTGACCTCTTACTCCTTTGGCCATGGATCCTGCTGAGCCTTGCCCCATTGCTGGCTGAAGTAGCAAGGAAGCATCTCATGGTGCTTCCTCTCCAACCATGGTAAGTTAACCAAGTTTTGGGTAGTTCTGATGGAGCTACCCACTGTTTTTGGCCCCCCTCTCCCATCTGATAGCCTCAATGTGGCAATGTGGCAACGTGACAACGCAAGCAACGAGTGTTGCCACAGTTTCCCCTGTCTGATGGGAAAAGGGACATGTGATGGGGGAAGGAAGGAAGGGGTATGAGTTTCTACGATGCACAACGCACACCTTCCGTCTCACCAGTGATTGCCAGTGAGGTCCTTGTCTATCCATCACTCAATGAATGATAGTAGTATGTCATCTATCGTATTTGTAGCTTCCTATTGGAAAATAAGCATAGGGTGGTACTATTATTTTCTTTGATATAGGGTGCTTCTATAATACAAAATTAATGCAGTTTGATATACTTTTTACAATACTCTAAAATCTTAGGATTTGTAGTTTGGCAGAAGAGGCTAAATAAAACTACAACACCTAGGATTCCACAGCGTTCAGCCATGGCAGGTAAAGTGATGCCCAATTACATTCATTCTACATTGTAGTTGCATTCTAGGACAGATCTTTTTCAAATGAGTCACCTTTGGGGAAATAAAGTGGAGTCATCATCATCATCATTATCACCACCACCACCTCTTCTAAGACTAGGTGTCATCCAGTCTATATTGTGCATTATTTGTTCATTTCCAAAAGAATAGTAGCTTATATTTGTCATGCCAAATTTAGTTTTGGGAGAGGTCTCCAGTCTATTAAGGTCACTTGGATCCCTGGTTTTGCGATATATGCTATTATGAGACTCGTTTCATCAGATTTCATTGGTGCTTTTGTTAGGAATCCAACTTCATTTTGTATATTTACCATGATCTGTTAATTGGTATAGAGATATTAAAGATGATTCAGGCAAGAGGCATTCTCTGCTTCTGCTATCATATTGTTTTTCTTCCTAACCATTGGTATTATTTCCACAATTCCTCTGTTTTGCCTCACTTCTTGATGCCCTGCACCTGCTATCTTCAATTATGTCAATACATTAGGACATCCTAGCCAGAATCATCTTGTTTACTTCCAACTGTAGTTAATTTTTTTCACAGCAAGGGATTACTCTGTTTGTTGTTTGTTCATAGTTTCTCTCATCAGCGATATACTCTCCCCCCCCCCACTTTGTAGTATTAATGGGAAGATTTGCACACACACACACCCTATATATAAAGGTATAAAATATTATTTTAATATATTGGAAAACATCGAATAGATTCATTTAGATGGAATAGATTCAGAGATAATTTAACACTATCGTGGACAGTAAAAGAAGTTGAATCCAGACAACCCCAAATAAAATGAACTCATACATAATTTCATATTTTTCCTGCTGTGAATCATATGGAGGCTAGATTCCAAACTTCTGAATTATTCTTCTTGGTGTTCTTAAGCCTTAGTCTTACACTCGTGCATTTAAAGATTATCTCCTTTTCACCTAAACCCTCATGACTACTTGACAATATTCAGAATTCTAGCTCACTGCTAGCCTCATATACAGATCATTCCCACTGCTCCTATCTAACATGTGCAGACTTGGCAGTCCTTACACCATTCATTTATGTCTCAAATCAGTCTCACCCTGCTAATTTTCTTCTCAGTCTTTTTATTCTCCAAATAGGTCTGAAAAATGGTGATGACAAGTTTCTAGTACCACCTTGACCCTCCCTTGGTGGAAGCAGTACAATCTGTGTGACCTTTTCATTTCATTTCATTTTCTCCCATGGTCCATGCTGCAATTAGGGTCTTCTTGTCTCTCTCAGTATCATTCAAGAGACATTGATTAAAAAGGGAATGAATTCTGTTGCTTTTGATGCTGCAATCTTAATTTTTTTTAAGCTGCATACGAACAAAAAAAAGTCCCCTGGGGCTTGATGTGACTTCTTCCACACACTAATTAGAATGAAAGATGTGTTTTTAAAATGTGCGGATATATTCTAGTAGAAATATATTTTATTCTTGAGAAATATATTGATATTTATTTATGAAAATTATAAATCATGACTTGCATCTCCCAGGCATCCAGAATTAGATGCAATAAAAACATTGAACTTTGCTTTAAGCAAGAGACAAAAGGGTGCAATAAAATACAGTAAAATAGAGTAGAATGGCATTGGAATCAAAATGAAGAGTAACAAACATTAGGCATCACTAAAGTGAAATAGTCTGCCCATCTGAAGCAGAATAAAAAAGCAGCTGTTCTCATCTTTTTGAGAGAGGAAATTCTAGAACTTGGGGTGTTGTAACTGAAAAAGACATGTTTGAAATACTTAATAGATGCATCAACACTGTAGAATTAATCCAGTTTGATATCACTTTAGCTGCCATGGCTCCATGCTATTGAGTCATGGGACTTGTCGTTTGTAGTAGTGAGGTACTAGTTCAGGCATGGGCAAACTAAAGCCCAGCTGCCGGATATGGACCCCGGGTGCTTACCTCAAGTCCTACTCATTTTCCTTGCCATGTCCTGATGGCAAAAAGATGGGGAGGAAGGCATGTATCAACTGAGAGCCCTCTGGAGCACTCTCGGCCACTGTGAGTCTCACCCTTCTCCCAGCATAAGGACGATGTGAATGGTCCCATCCTTATGCCAGAAGGATGGCTCAAGGAAGGCACACGGTGTCTGAGAACCCCAAAGAGCACTCTCAGTTGCTGGCTGTCTTGCTGTCCTCCTGGAATAACACAAGAGGAAAGTCCAAGGATTGGGGGAGGAGGATCGGTGCAGTCACCATGTGTCCTGCCTTCCTCCTGCCATAAGAACGGAATGAACAGCCCCATCTTTATGCTGGAAGGACAACCTGTGGATGACCCAGATCCTGCCCTGCCCCTCCTGGCCACGTCCTCTCCTGGGCCCTCCCTACCCAGTGCGTGCCCCCCTCCTGGCCCAGACCTCCCAGCTAGGCCTGCAATACAGACCCAAGGCAAAAATGTTTGCCCATTACTGCACTAGCATTATGTGCCAGAGAAAGCTAAAGAACATATAAAACTAGAACTCACAGTTAAGTCATGTCAAAGTGCATTCTTTATACAGTGCAGATACAACCCCAGTGGCAAACTCAGCAGGTTCCAGTTCTCGAAGTGGTTTTTGAAAATATCCTATGTAAATTGAAATACACGAGAAGCACATAGCAGGACAAAACAAGTTCATGGAATAAGACAAGGATTTAGGAAAATACATCATGCCCTTTCCCCCCATACAATAAAATAAAATGAATCAATAGATGAGTAAATACTCAGCCTTCATGCAAATCAAATCAAACAAAACATCTGCTTGGACAGAAAAATTGATTCCTGACCTTTAGAGTGATCAGATTGCTCCTTGAAGCATGAGACTTGATCATCCTTATTTTATATTGCTTTTTGGTCTTTTTTAAAGCGATATATTATGAATTTTATTATTAATAATAAATGCACCTACCCCCACACTTCATTTTTTAATCAGTTGTAGTATTCTTCCTCCTTATGCAACAGCTTGCTGCACAAACTAAGTAGCAAAGTAGCAAACTGACATAACTGATAAGCTCTATTTTTCGTAGTGTTGTATTCACCTTGTGACTAATATATTTATCATTGTTTTGGTACTGCATAGAATATCAACCATAATATTTGATGGGGGCAAAACTGAGAAATGAGCTTGAGTGCACAGCATTCCCTTCTCCAGTGCACAAATCCTGAGCAGTGTGCTGAGTCTAATGCATTACTAATATCCAATGACTAAATGTCAGAAATGGTACACTACACTTATAGGAATTTCCTATCCCTTCAGAGACATTTTAAGAATTAAATGCTGATCTTTCAAGACTGAGAAGCAGTAATCATGAATTTGGAAGTGTTCTCCACTGCCATGATTTAAGAATAATGTCCAAGTGAAATTATGAGTATTGTATTTGAAGCAGTTAATTCCAGTACTTAAAAAGAGATGGGATAATTCATTTCTGCGTGCATCAGAACATTTCCACACTTACAGTAAGGTTCTGTGTTAACTATTAACTTAAAACAGAAAACAAGATAAATTTCCTTTCTGAGTTTAAAAAAAATCCAATATAAGCATTCTTGTGGCACTTTATTAAAGTTTTTTCAACAAAATATCCAGTATATGTTTTCCTGTGACACTTCACTTTAAAGCATGAGTTCCTTGTCTAAATAATACTATTTTGGCGACATATCTTTTTCCTGCATTTTTCACTGACAATAGTTGGTAAATCTTTGCATCTTCTTTCTTGCCAGATTCTAAATTATATCAATGTAGACTTGATATAATTAGCAGGTGGTACTTAGTAACTTCATATATCAATATTACGATTCAACTCTCTTTTGCTGATAGGTGTCTAGAATTGCAATTTAGTTTGCATTGTCTGGATTGTACTAACATTACAATAATCTTGAAGGCAGATAGATCCACCTCATTTAGATGGAGATATCTGATGACATAATCAAGGATTATGTGATTGTATAGTTTTTTACTTTGTTGTACAAGGTAATATTTTGCACCTTCTTTTGCAATGCTTCCTTCATACTCACAATGTACTAAACTTTCTCATAGGAATTTAGGGCCCTTCCAGACAGGCCAGAAACCCAGGAGGAACTGGATTACTTTGTCTCCACCCCAACCCAAACCCGGCACTCTACTGCAAACCACAAGTTCTTGACAACATTTTGTTTTCATAGATATTCCCTTTCAATCTCTATATTTCTCATTTGGTGTCTGCTGTAACAAGGCAATTGAATCATTTGAATCATACTTGTGCAGACAAGATCCATGTTTGCATGTCGCAGGCTGGATCTTCACTGCTGTATAATCCAGCTTCAGGATGCAGATTAACTGCTTTGCTCTAGAGCAGTGTTTCCCAGCTGGTGTGCCGTGGCACACTAGTGTGCCATAAGCAAACACCAGGTGTGCCATGGGAAGATGGAACCTGCCCGCTGCCCGCCTGTTCCATGCCGGCCTGGGGCTGCTGCTGCTGTGGATGGGGCTGAACCTGGGGCTGCTGCTGCCACCTCCTCCTCCAGCGCCCCCCGCTCAGCCACGACATGACCCCACAGCCGCCTCCACCGTGCCGCCACCTCCTCCCACCTCCTCCTCCAGCCGCAGGGCCTGCACTTCCCCATGGCCCGGGCGCTTCTAGCCCGGACTCAGTGGGGCAAGCACGCCGGGAAGCTCTGGCAGGGGAGGCACGGGTAGCAGCAGCAGCGACGCCACTGCACCGCACTCATCCTCCTTCTCCTTCTCCTCCTCCGCCCAGGCCTCAGGGAGTCTGTCACCCTTCCTTCCTTCCTTCCTTCCTTCCTTCCTTCCTTCCTTCCTTCCTTCAGCACGGCCTTCTCTTTGTCCGCTCAGCCTCACTGCCCCATCAGCTCCCTCCGCTGCATCCCATCGGCGCCTGGTCCACCATCTTACCTCTCTCTCGCTCCGTCCCCTTCTCCTCAGGAAGGAAGGCAGGCAGGGAAAGGAAGGAAGGGAAACAGGGTCCTGCTTAGGCCTGCTCTCTCAGCCTCAGAGCTGGAAGCAGGAGGCGCTCTGAGGGGAACACAAAGTGGCCTCCAAAACATACAGGCAGTCCCCAAGTTACAAACAAGAGGGGTCCTGAAAACATACAGGTAGTTCCCCAAGTTACAAACAAGAGGGGTCCTGAAAACATACAGGCAATCCCCAAGTTACAAACAAGAGGGGTCCTGAAAACATACAGGCAGTCCCCAAGTTACAAACAAGAGGGGTCCTGAAAACATACAGGAAGTCCCCAAGTTACTGTGTTAATGTGTCATTTTGGTTGGTGGTGTACCCCAGGATTTTGTAAATGTAAAAAATGTGCCGCGGCTCAAAAAAGGTTGAAAACCACTGCTCTAGAGTATATGAGTCTACACTGCCATATAATCTAGTTCAATGCAGTTAATCTGCATTCAGTAACTGGATTATATGATAATGTAGATGGGGCCCTCAGTGTTTAACTTTTGTTTTAATACACCAATTGATTTGAACAATAGTATGAAGGGTGGGAAAATTACTATTCAAGATCTGCTGTTACTTTAGTGAAAATACCTCTCTTGCCCTGCAGGAGAATATCAGATTAAGATGGACAATTTAAACCCGCTCTTCTTAAAGTGTGCTCTGCAGAGCCTTTTGGGCTGCACAAAGCATACTGAGGGGCTCCACGCTTTCCTTCTCTTTCCTGCTCCCCCCCCCACATCGCTCACCACCAAAAGCCTTTTCCCCCACCTCCCTTGTTGCCAACCCCCCCCCTTTTCTTTGCCTTCTTTGACACCCAGATCCTTCCCTCCTCATCTTGCTTGCTTCCAAAACCCCATTTCCCTCCCATCATTCAGGGGGTGCTTTGATTGTACTTTTCCTGCATGGCAGAAGTAGGTTGGATTGGATGGCCCCTGGGGTTTCTGTTATTATTATTATTATTATTATTATTATTATTATTACAAAGGCTGGGTGACTGTCTGTTGCGGGTGCTTTGATCATGCTTTTACTGCATGGCAAAAGGGGATTGGACTGGATGGCTCCTGACATTGCTCCTATTATTATTATTATTATTATTATTACAAAGGCTGGATCACCATCTGTTGGCAGTGCTTTGATTGTGTTTTTACTGCATGGCATAAGGGGATTGGACTGCATGACTTTGGGGGTCTTCCACCAAAATACTGTTAAGTTTGTGTTGGTTAAAACTGTTCACACAAACAGTCTCCATCCATCTGCCACTGGCTCGGTCTGCTGTCAAATTTTAAAACACACACACACACACAAACATTTCTTGGGGCTCCACAAAAACTTTTGCTTCAAAAAGGGCTCTGCAGCTGAAAAAGTTTGAGAACCCCTGATTTAGCCAAATCAAAATGCACAGACCAATATCCCTTTAGGGCCATACCAAATTAAAGTTTAAAGAGGGGCAAAAAGTATACATACCATCTGAAATCCTGTGGCTGGCTCCTGCAGAATTCTGGTGCTTGTAGTTTATGGAAGGGGCCTTTAAAATGTTCAGCCAGAGAGGTTCTTGGTCGTACTAAAGGCTTATTCAACAGTACCTTTATCCGAGGTGCTTCCACAACAAATAGGAGGGCGGCCAATCGCCTTTCCTTGTAAACCCGGAAACAATTGCTAAAAAGGCAAAAACAATGAAATTTGCAGATTTAGGAATATTGTGGTTTTGAGCCGAATATCTGGATCTTCGTATGTCTGTATGTCCCTGCAATCAGAAATCACAGGGTTTTTTTTCCTGGGTCTGTTCCCAGGTTTTTAATGCTTGTTCCTGATTGGTCAGTTCCTAAAAAGAAGGGAACACTTTAATAGAAGGTGAACACTTTGTTTGTGTGCCAGAAACTGTGTGAAGAGCACATTTTTTTCTGGCCAGGTCAAAGTTGGGGCTCCCTAGTCAATGTTGTACATCTTTTCACAAGAAGAGCAATCAGAACAGCCATGTATAACCCAGGAACAGCACCCTATTGTTTGATGCCACAAGTACACAACCAAATATATCTGGACAGATGGCCAGGGAGCCAGGTTCTAAAAAAATACTAGATAATGACACAGTTCTGTTCCTGATTTAAAAGTGTATGCTCCTGTTTCAATGTGTACTGCTGACTTGGGCAGTAGTGGCTCTACCCCATGAGGTTTGTTTGTGTGGGAGCTACTTCATTAAACATCTGGAGGGCACAGTTTTTCTGGCCAGGACAAAGAACGGAACTGTTGCACTGATTCACATAACCGAATCTCTGAACATACTCATATCTGCATCTCACGTTTTTTTTAAAAAAAACTTGTTGGTTTCTGGTGCTAGTCCCACGGCAGCCACCTTGGGAGCCTCTAAATATTGCAACAAAGCATCAAGTCTGGACAACAGAGGGAGAAATCCCAGGACCAACAAGTCTGTATGTGGACATCTTTTTGCCCTTCACTAAAACCTGTGAATTAGTGCTGTCTGGAAGCACCCTAAACTACAAGCCCCAGAATTCTGCATGGGCAGCCACGGGATTTCTGATGGGATGCATATTTACCTACTTGTTTAGCTATAGAGTAGGAGTCCTCAAACCTTGGCCCATGAGCAGAGTCCAATTCATGAAGGCATTTCCCCAGTTTGCTCCAATTGTGTAGCCTCTACCCACAGCAGCTGGGTTCTTCCCCATCTCTCCCCCTCCCCCAGCCTCTCTTCCTGGGCCTTCTCAGGCCTTTGAGCTCCCCAGTGGGAGCTTCCACTTCGTCCCTCTTCCAGTCTCTCTATCTCTCTGCCTTTCTCCGAGAGTGGACTGCCCTCAGAGGTCTCCTTCACTTCCTGACAGCCTTCCTTCTGGTCGCCCCCTCCTTGCCATCAATCAATCAAAACTGAGGAGCATCAAGTGGCCCAGAGGGTCTCCATTGAGCTAATAACAGTATTTTCCAAGAAAATGTAATAAAAGGAAATAGTTGGAAGAAATAGAATAGGATGAATGTTTATATTGTTTTAATTACATGGGAGGAGAGTGGGCTTCTTTTCCTGGATTTAGCTCAAATAACTGGAGAAACTTTCCCTGAAACAACTGTCCCCATTTCAACCATTTAGTCCTGTATAATTAATGAAATTCTAAGTGTTTGTCATCCAAATTTCCTGCCAAACGTTTCATTTTTAATTAAGAGTATTTATTTTTATTGTAGTGTATAAATGTTTTAATCAATTACTACCATTGCATATGTTTGCACATTCAATTAATTTATATACAGAAAAAGAATCAGAACAAGGAAGGAATATCTTTATTTGCACATCAGGTTAATATAGTTGTGGATTGTGCCCTCTATAGCTGGATTTTAAAAACTCTTAAGTGGTGTTATAGAACACTTTTTGAAGTGAATTTCAGAGATCATTATGTAACTGAATACAAGAACCAATAATGTCAGCATGCCATAACAACAAGTCACCGTGGTTCGATTTCAAATACTGCTGTGCATTTAATAGCTTCCTGCATGCTTTGTGCTCTTGCCCTAGCAATGTGATTTTACATGGGGGCACAACTTAGCAGATTAGCATCGAGAGGCCACAAATTCAATAAGAATATGCATATTGTTCATGACTTCTAAATAGATTTGTAATATTTCTCTAGAAAATATACTATATTTCTTTTGAGATAGACAGAGGGAATTGGGGTATGGTTTATACTGTGAGTCAGTCAGTTCAGCTCTGTGCTTCATTTACCATGTACTTCTTCAGCAATAATTTCATTTTATTCAGGAATTTAAGAACTATAAGATTTTTTAAAATATGAGGTTTCTTAACTTAATCTGGGAGAGGGAATCTTAAACTTGTTGTTGTTGTTATGTTTATTTATACCCTGCTTTATTTCCCCAAAGGGGACTCAAAGCATCTTGACATCAAAGCATTGGCATCAAATCAAAAATATACAAATATACAAACATTAAAACAGAAATAACCACAAGCCACACAGTTAAAAACCATTATAACATATTCAACGTTAATAATGACAGCACCTCTGACTTCATCTTTTAAAGCCTGCCTGAATAAACAGGCTTTAGCCTGATGCCAGAAGGACAGCAGGGAGTGGGCCATTTTGGCTTCCCTGGGTAAAGAGTTCCAGAGTTGAAGTGCACCCATCAAGAAGAAAGGCCCACACTCACGTTCCCACCAACCGGAATTGAGATGGAGGTGGGATTGAGAGAAGAGCCTCTAATGAAGATCTCAGGGCCCAAGCAGGTTCATACAAGGGGATTCAGTTGGCAAAATAGCCTGGACCTGAACTATCTAGGGTTTTTAAGGTCTTAACCAGCACTTTGAATTGTGTCCGGAAAGAGAAAGGCTGCCAGTGGAGCTGCTGCAATAGTGAGCAACCTGGCTGAACCTCTTTCGACCAGCTGAAGTTTCCAAGAACTCTTCAAAGGCAGCCCCATGTAGAGTTCATTACAATAATACAGATGGGATATAACTAAGGCTTGTGCCACCATGGCCAGACTTAAACCAGTGGAGTTTATCTCCATGTAAACATACATAAGATTGCACTGCATATCTTCCTGGCCATAGACAAAAAGATAAAATTCAGTATCTGTTAAAATGGAAAATAATCAGAATTGGGTCAACAGTCAGAAATCAGATCCATTTTCAAACATAATATAAATCAGTCTCCCTCACAATGTAATTTTCCTCTAAATGGTAAAAGAGAATGACTTCGTTAAACTTTAATGATATGTGTTACTCAATATCACATACCCAATATCCCCATGTTTCCACTAACAGGGAATCATGTGTTATACAATGCCGTGATGTAAATAATCCCCTAACTTCTTATTAAACTCTCCATTGCATACATAGTCACATATTGAAAAATAATCAACATAAATGACCCTTGTCTGGCATGAAGCAGTCATTGGCCAGAATCCAGGGCAGATGCTTACGTCCCATTGATTTTAGTAAAACTTCTGAGTAGAGCACCTTAGTGAACTGGATTCCTGCCTCTGTGGTGAATATCGGTTACACATGTTCGACAACTAACCTTTGCAGATCTTGGAAGTGAATTTCTGAAGGGAATAATAAGGCCATGAATTCTATACACTTCAATTTCACAGCTGCAATCAAAACCAAAATATGTCGGAGGATTAAAGGATTCCAATCTATTTTTCATTACTAAGTGTGTTAAGCAAACACACCTTAAACAAAAGGCAAAAACACGTCACATGGCTAATTTTATTCACAGGAGAAATGAAATTACATCATAGGAGTAGCTTCCATTGCCTGTCACAATGTTCATTTTCTTCTGTATTACACTCTCTAGATTATTTTACCTACTCTTAGCCATGCAAAAACTATAGTGTTTCAAAGCTGGAGATTAGTAATGGTGGCAGCTTATTCCTTTTGGTTATCTTCAGCACCATCTTAGTGTCTCGAGGCATAAAATAATATTATCTGTGTGACAGTTATGGCTGGAGCCATCTATACTGTTCATGCTATCAGCACTCAAAAAGAGTTCCAAAAGAGAAACCATTCAGTTTAAGACATTTTTTCTTCCATCATATTTTTTTAAGCTTAAAATGGTGGAAGTGCTACATGTTATGACGAAGGCTATATGAAAATTTCAGTAAATCTATGATGTGGAAAGTCTATATAGGTGTGTGCGGTGGAGGCTTGCTGATCTTTCATAAAGGCGGCTGACCATAAGCAAGGCAACCTATAAATCGGCTTTCCTCCTTTACTTAATTTTCATCACAAATAATGTGCCACTCTGATTGCATGAAATCATCAGGAGTGTCTTCAATTACTGTGTGCAGCCTCTGATCAAAATGACTTCCTTTATTCTGAATCAGGGGAGGGGGCATTGGGGAAAAGAATGATGTGGTGTAAGAGATGGGGGGTGGATGGGGGGGAATGGAGGTGGAGGGGGGCAAGGGGAATGCACAGTTCGTTATGTATTACAAATGTCAGGTTGCAGGAAAGTATATATATTCGTATTTAATAATTTCTAAGCTGGAGTTGTGATTGTAATAATGGCTCATTCATATCTGCATTTCATTTAAATGCACTGTTTTGACTCACTGAACATTTGTCAAAGATATTATAGCTAAACTTTTTCACATGACCACTGAGGTAATGACAAGCATTACATTACCAGTAAAACTGCATGACTTGCTGATACTTCCATTTTCCTTAGCAGCTTATGAAATAATCAAAATGTGTGCATGAAATGGCGTCCTGCTCTGAATTTATTTTAATACAGTCAGGCTTAGAGGGAGAAATGAAGAAGAGCGTAGGACCTCAGACACGAGAGACAATGACTTCACACAAAGCTGAATTTTACTAGCAGGAAAGATGGATATATGGGTATTAGACTTTTCATAGCTATAGGAAGGATAATCTTTCAATCAGATTAATGAGAAAATATATTGCATGGGCCCTACAGCACTTTTTGCTTTCCAGGCTAATACGTGATTTAAATCCCCAAAGTACATTTTCGGCATTACAATATCCTTTGATAATAATGTCGCTTGCACAAAGACAGATAAAAATAAAACAGTCCCCCTTGATTTCCCGTTTTAGATTTGAAGTATATTTTCAGTCCTTGTCTCACAACGAAGTGAATTCTATTGAGAAGAGTCACATTTAATAAGACAAAGAGAATTTTCTAATTATGCTACCTGTCAAGATTGGAATCTATGGGATTGCAACAGCAATTGAAGAAACAGATGAGGCAATTGCATATAGCTCAGTTTACTTTGGTATATGATTACTATTTGCACTTAGATATTGCTTAATGTAAATCAAGCAAATACACAGACATGTGCATAGAGGTAAACATCAAGAGGCAGGTCTCAAAATGGATTCTACACACCCATGTGTCTTAAAAAAACAGTTGATGTGCCTTGTTTCCCAGCATAACATATAAGAAAAAAACAGGAGGAATGGAACTGAAGGAGAGGAAAATGCTCTGAAATTATACTGTAAAGTTCATGAATATACGGCATAAAAACAAATGATATAATTAAGGATAGGGATACTAATAAAGATACATGCATAATATTTGCTTGTATACTTAGAGGAAAAGGAGCACTCTAATAAAGAAAACTGGCACACAAAAGCCAGTAAAATGAGTGCTGCAATGCAATTCAGCAATTGCTGTTTTGCTTGCTACTATTAAAATACATCTGGCTGTTATAAATGTTCCCTTGGAATTTATCATATCTCCTTTGGGGATTACCTGAGCAGTGTTCATTGTCCAGACCCCTTTAAACAATTTCCATGGTCAAAACACTGTCAACCCTGGGCTACAGCTTACATACCTGGAGAAATGTCCTGCTGAACAATGAGTTTTACTTCTAAATAAACATTCATAGTTCACATTGTTTGGGACACCATGAAAGCAGAGAAAGAACCTTATGTTGTTATTTTTATAACTGACATATACTGTATACAAGTCTGCAGCATTTCATTAATATGGTAAAACACATAAGCGTATATGTATTGGTCCATTAGAAAGGGGGGGAAAATGCCAAACTACTGTAGTTCATTTAGGGCCACCAAAATGTTCTAGTTCTCCAGAATTCCTTATTTAACAGGTTATGAAAAAATGGGGTAAGGAAATATCTTGGTGTGGTATGGTTGTTGCCTATATCAGAGATTTATTATAGTCTTGAGGTGACATGCAGAAGGAAATAATTATGCATATTAACTCAAAGAACAATACAAAGCAGAAAACATACCTATTGTAGAATGGCCTTCACTTAGAGGCCCACATAGTGACATTGATTTCATTTTGGCACCAAGTTTGTTTTTTAAAAATTGAAACCCATGGTTTAATGTAAATTTGTTTACAAACTTGCTTGTAGATTTTTCCAACTTTTTAAAATGTTCCAGTTGTTTATTGTTATAGATTTTAAAATTTCTAAAGTCGTTATCTTGCCCAGAGATAGGGAAAGATACAAATATTTCAATAAAATAAATATTGGGGCATGAACAAACACACAGCTAAAATTGGTGTCACAACATTATATGGCATTTCTGTTATGTTCATCATGTATACTGTTAATTGCCATAAATTAGTTACTTAAAAAGAAATGTTATTTCTAGAACCTTCAATTGCACCTTCAATATGTGTGTGGGCATGTGTTTGGGAGAAATTGGTCCAATTGATCAGTTTCTGCATTCTGATTTGATTACTCTATTATAGTATTATCTTTCTATGGGTGTTTAAATTAAAATAGAATTCAGAATAAAAAGTGAAAGTCTGCAAGGCAAAATTAGTTGCTGAAGACTTCTTACAGAAGTTTGTTACAGACTGTGAGAAAGAACAGACCTGTTTTTAAACATAACACCAAAAGACTGCTCCTTAGTATGGTTGCTAAGTGAGCTGTGCACCGTTAAACCATGTATTTGGTTATGCAAATATTTTAGCAAGCAAGGGTGCCTTTATATGTTTTATGAAGAAGACTAGGAATGCATATTCATTGGTAAAAAAAAATGTGATGGTGATCCAGATACTCTGGATCAGTGCCTCAAGAATCCTCAGGACCAGCTGTCAAGACTGCTTCAGGACTAAATTGCATCTTCATTGAATGCCCCTGAGCTAACCTGGTGACGTGATGGTGGCCACATGGTCAAACAGCACCAGAACTACCCCCTTACCTTGCCCCCATTCTTCTGGGCTTTGTGGTGCCCACTGGGTATGAAAATCCATTTTAAAATCTGGGTATAAGAGAATTTTAAAACTTTATTGCATATAGCTGCTATTCTATTGCAGTCATGTTCCAATAAAGAGGGGGTGCATAGTGGGATGAATACTTCTATTTATACTGGGTTTGCACAATTGTGCTGATTTGAAGATCCATGCTCACGTGAATGTACTTCTGTGTATCCTCGTAATTCCACCTTCCCACACTTCGCATAAATGGGGTAAGTTAATTTAATAATTTTAAACCTTAAAAGATATCTATGTTTGTTTATTTGTGTATGTATTAGGCATGGTTTCGAATCCAAAAATGGCGATTCTAAAATCAAATTGGGGGGGGGGGGGGATTTTTTGATTAGTAAAAGAAAGACTTACAAAAAATTTTCCAAAAATTTCTAAAATGTAACTTAAGTACTAACGAAATTTGTTAGTAATTCGTATGCCAGAGCATGCGCATTCCAGATAGTTTTGGCCTACAACTCCCAGAAATCCTAACAGCTGGTAAATTGGCTGGGATTTCTGGGAGTTGTAGGCCAAAACGTGAATAAACCACACTGAATTCTAGATGGGACTCTCCAAATAGGAAGGAGGGAGGGAAGGAGGAAGGGAGGGAGGGGGTATTCTATTCTTGGAAGCAGCAAAAAAAGGAGGAGGAGCCCCCCCCCCTCGCTCCTCGCTGCCTCTCTCTCACCCCGATCCTGAGGGAGCGAGGGCCCAAGTTTGCCCAGGCTGAGAGGAAAAGGAAGAGGCCTGAGGCTGTGAGGAATGGTGGGAGTTGAAGTCCAAAACACGTACCTGGAGGGCTGAAGTTGGCCCCTGCGATGGGGCATGGCAGCAGAGCAACGGGGAAGAGAAGCATCTGAGAGAGCACCGGGAGAGAGAGGAGGAGAAGCACGCGCGCGCGTGTGTGTGTGAAGCTGGCCCCTGCAATGGGGCATGGCAGCAGAGCAACGGGGAAGAGAAGCATCTGAGAGAGCGCCGGGAGAGAGAGGAGGAGAAGCGCGCACGTGTGTGTGTGTGTGTGTGTGTGAAGCTGGCCCCTGCGATGGGGCATGGCAGCAGAGCAACGGGGAAGAGAAGGAGGGGGGGAGCGTGGAGGACTACACTTTCCAGAATGCATTGCCTACCTAGCAGCAGCGTCACTTCCAGTTCCCCATAGAAATGCGGGAAAAAGAAGAAGCTGAATGAAGGCGGGAAGGAAATGAGGGGGAGAAGACAGGGAGAAGTGAGTACGTAGTACAATAATTAATTAATTAATAATTAAGAATTTATTACGATCATAACGCAAATTGTTGGCCTCAAGAACCATAAAAGGAAGTCTACTTCCGGGTTCGCGGCAGCGATCCGTAAAAGCTCAAAAGTCCCATTACATACGAATCTCTTACGAATCCTTTTAATTTCCGTTTCATTTTTCTCATGCCTAGTATGTATGTATGTATGTGATATACAGTATATATATCCCCAGAACCAGTCAGTCAGCATATTGATATGGTAGGATAATCATATTTAAAGTCATTCCATGTGCCTTCTACAACATGATTTTTACAAAAGACAGTCAATTTTACAAAATTATTTTTTATCACATTTTTATTATGGCATATTAATTATGTGAAGCTAATTATATTTACAAATTTCCAAAGAGAGCACATTCAGAATGACTGTGCCATTGTTTAGAAGTGTAGCAGATCATTACCTATGGCAATAGTACTATGATATCTCTTTCCAATTCTTAAAAAACAAAGAAATACACATAATTCAAATATCACAATGTAATGCTAGACTCAAGATGTATCATACAGACATTTTAATGTGCTCTAAAGAAATAGTTATAGGACATCTATAGACATTGGGTTCTTGATGACCTAACTGACTCATACTCTGTAAGTCGCCCAGAGCACCATTGGTGGACGGCGACTAAGCAAGTAATAAATTGATTGATTGATTGATTGATTGATTGATACTTAGCAGAACCACTGATCCTGTCAATGCAAATTGGAGAAGAAACAATGGGCTCAAGTGAGAGATTGTTCACAGAATATAGAAGGCAGAAATTTACTTTTTCCAGCCAACATATCTCCTCCAACCATTTCTACAAATGTTTCCTTAAAGGTCCAAGGTTTTGCTGAATGGAATAGACTGTGATGTGGGTAACAGAATTAAGGAGTATACTGTGAAAAAGCAGGTGGAGACACTTTTTGTGATTTCCTTATTTCTTTCTGTGAGTGGCTATCCGAATCTAGGATATTATCTTTTCAGATCAGGTGTCATTTTATAGCTTATTCTCTATCTCAGGTGCTCCAGGCTAGGGATGGAAATAATATTTGTAATTATTCATTCTGAGGTCTAAAGCACATTTTCCAACAGCCCAGAAATCCAGTTTGGGAAGAATACTAAAACAGCAAGACTTCTGCATTTTTCCTTGGTATTCTAACATCTTGAAATGTTACAGAACAATTGTTCTACCGAGAAAAATATGTGAGAGGTTCTGGATTTCTAACTCCAATAATTCTGGATTATTAATACACATGATACCAGTGGATTGTGAGATGAGTAGGAAAAACATCTGGAACATACCATTATTCACTTCTGTTATATACCTTTTGTAAAGAGTACATTTTACTTCTTTCAAAGTGTTGTACTTTAGGACAGATGAAGATGGAGCTAGATGAAGAAAGGAAAAGGGACCATTGTGATTACAGTTTGAGAATGAAAGCTCTCTCTGTGTAAAATACCCAGAAATACACATTCACATATTTCACACAGTCTTAAAAAAACAAAAGCGAGATGGATTTATGGCAATTTATGACAATGATTGTCATATATATCCTCCAGTGGTGCAGTGAGATTAACCATTGAGCTGCTGAACTTGCTGACCAAAAGGTCAGCGGTTTGAATCTGGGGAGCAGGATTAACTACTTCTGTTAGCCTCAGCTTCTGCCAACCTAGCAGTTTGAAAACATGCAAATGTGAATAGATCACTAAGTACCACTTCTGCGGGAAGGTAACGGCCCTCCATGCAATCATGCCAGCCACATGACCTAGGAGGCATCTACAACGCCGGCTCTTTGGCTTAGAAACTGAGATGAGCACTACCCCCACCGTCAGACACAACTAGACTTAATGTCAGGGGTAAACATTTACCTTTACCTGTGTGTGTGTTTGTGTCTGTGCGTGCGCACGCACACACATGTGCACTCTCTTTCTCTCTCTCTCTATAGTACAAATGTTACCTGTATACCCAATACTTTGGCAGCATTTTTATTTTCACAAAATAAAATAATAGCCGGGGTTTATTTTTGGCTAAACAAGGAACTTTTACCTGTTAGTTGTTAAACATTGTTTTGGAGGGATTTTGGTGGTCATTTTATTTTTAGTGTTTTAAAGAATTAACAGAAAAACAAAGAAATATGCTAGTAATGTATACCAACTCACACATTACAATGGATCCTTGGTATTTGCTGGGGTTTACTTCCATGAGAAGTCCTCACCCACTCATTTGATATCAATATCAACAGGACCCATGGTGGAGTCCATGGAGGGCGCTGGGGCGCGGGCCCCCTCTTGGCCGGGAGGAGCGGGCGGTGGCCGAGTCCACCAAGATGGCGCCTGGCTCGACCTGCTCAGCGTCTTCCGCCCCGCCCCCCGCCCATGCTGGCCGTTCCGACTCTGCCCCCCCGACCCAGTACTCCCGCCACCGCTGGGCGCTCGGCCGGCGACACCGGGGGACCTTGACATCTCCCGGGTGCTGGCAAGGGCCCCGGGGGCCCGGCCCCGCCGCCGGGCTCGTCGTTTGTCGCTGGCGCCTCCGAGATCCACACCGGGACCGCCGTCTGTCCCGTCACCGGCCAGTGACCGGGGTAAGACCGGCAGCCCAGCCCGTGGAGGGACGGCCCAGAGGATAGCCAGCCTAGAGGATGGCACAGTGAGCAGACACCTGGAGCGGAAGTCGCATCGCTGTCGGAGGAGGCGCCGTCGCAGGCCGGGGACCATCAGCCCCTCTTCCTCCGACCCCCCCAGAGACTTTCAGTGCCGGGGCTTCCGACCCCCCGGACCCTCCACACGCTCGGCCAGTCATCAGGAAGGGAAGAAGCCCTCCGTCCCTGAGCCCAGGCCTAGGCGATTTTTTTGCTCTAGGACCTTTTGGGGCCCAGGCTCCGAGCGTAGCCACCGGCTACACCAGAAGCCGCCAAACAACGCCGCTGCACCATGCCTGTCTTCTTCTGCAGGGCTACGGGACGGAGGAGGCTGGCCCACACTCTTCTCCCTCGGCCAGCGGGGGAGCCTCTCCTCAAGCCCCCCCCCACCCTCCTACCCTTTGATGGTCTGATGGGTCTAGCCTAGGCCCCGGACCATCCCTATGCCCGAACCCTGACTCTGCTCCCTTTCCCCATCCCTTCGTGTTGTATATTGTCTTGTCTGTCTTTTATTACTATGTTATTTGTTGCCTCTTGGCTTTGTAAGCCACTGCGAGCCTTATGGAGTTAGCGGCATATAAGTCCAAAGTAATAAATAAATAAATAAATAAATGTTCAAGTTCCATTATATATGGTGGCATAGTAAAAAATGATGTCTCTTTTGGTTTACTTAAAAATACTTTCATGCTGTGATGTTAGAAACAGTGGTTGTAAAATCCAAGGCTAGAAAGAGCCAACTGTATTATAAAAAATTACAAGAAACACCTAGCATGTTTCCTTTTTAAAATAGAATAATAAGAATGCTCCAAACTCAAGCAAATATCTTTAGCTTCAGTAATGATAGTAAGAAAAATCCATCTCCCTTTTGTTTTTTTAAAGAGTGTGAAATATGTGAATGTGTATTTCTGGGTATTGACAAGTTCTCAATCTACTTAGGACATATGACAACTCTGCTAACCTTTGAAAGAACATCTTGACAGCTACATGTCACCATGTTACCAGAAAGCAGAATCGCCAATGGCACTAATGTTTGTGTTCAAACAGCTGTTTTGGTGACTGCTTTTTAGTTGTTCATGCAGTAATCTCTATGTATAGTTTCTGTTTCTATAGGTGCAGGCAGGCACATACTTGGCTATTTTCTCTTCCATCTCTTTTGTAAATACACACACACACGTACATGGACATACATACAATACTTATCAGTTTATATAGCATTTTGGGAATCATTAGGATGAAAGGCACTATAAACGCAAGATATTATTAAAAATGAGATAAGTAAATGGAAAGAAAAGGCAGATAAACCTAGGCAGATCCCCCAGCTATTTCCAACCATGCAAAGGAGAAGGCCTTGAGCAGATTATCTTCCCTTAAGCCTGCCTTTCAGGCCTTGTGTCCTGAATTTATTCAGGATTAATCCTCTACTTCAAAAGAGATGTTGCTACTTAAACAGCAATACATTCCCTTCCTGTACTCTTATCTATTGCCCTTTTCACCCTTGTGAGATTCAGTAGGGGTACATTGAGTGTTCTTTCTCAGTCCATGGTGAGTACTACTGTAGACACAGGGAACTTTTCCAAAAATATCATGTGTCTCAGTCAGGTATCTTTACCAAAATCTGATCCTGTGTCCTTCAAAAATCAATAGGATTATAGCCAAATAGAAGTATCATTTGCTGTCTGCTCCCTAGAACTTTCATCCTAAGTGTGTGTGTGAAGCTGGACCATGCAAACTCTTCATTTTCTCATCACTGACCCATTCTTCTGATTATCTGAAATGGTGACACTTATATTGTTCTTAATTCCCTAGGAAGACTTAGAAAGCAAAGACAGTTTTTATTTTAAAAAATATTAATTTGCCTTCCAAATCTTGCTTATCATACTGAATGATTTTACACAATGGTAGCTGCTCATTGTTAGGCCTTCGTCATCCTTTTTGTCCCAATTTGTGAATTGTTTTCTAGTTATAGTCTCTATTTATTTATTTATCATGTCAGGAGCAAACCAAACAGTTGTATTGCACTAAAAAAAAAACCAAAACAAAACACAAAGTTTTAAAACTTGGTGTTTGATTAAATGTCCTTTGACTAGTAGCTGGCCATTTGGAGTGCCTCTGGTGTTGCTATAAGAAGGTCCTCCATTGTGCATGTGGCAGGGCACAGGTTGCATTGCAGTAGGTGGTCTGTGGCTTGCTCTTTTCCACACTTGAATGTCATGGATTCCACTTTGTAGCCCCATTTCTTAAGGTTGGCTCTGCATCTCATGGTGCCAGTCTGTTCAGTGCCTTCCAAGTCACCCAGTTTTCAGTGTGCCCAGGAGGAAGCCTTTCATTTGGTATAAGCCATTGATTGAGGCTCTAGCTTTTAGCCTGCCACTTTTGGACTCTCACTTACTGAGGTGTTCCAGCAAGTGTCTCTGTAGATCTTAGAAAACTATTTCTTGATTTTAGTCTCCATTAAATCATAAGAACAAGAAGTGTGTCAGAATTACACCTGTAATCTTGATTGGTTTCTGGAAAGAACATTAACCGAGTATATATACTATCCAAGAATAAATTGGTGCATCAGATTGCAACTGTACTTGGAAAAGTTCATTTTTGGACAACAGTTCCCATAGCTGGCATAGTCAACGGCTATGATACCACTGCTAGAAGTGCTGGTGGATGATGGTAGCTGTAGTTAAAAACAGATAAGGAAACTTTGTAATTGACATTTTTTCACAAGCTCTTGGATCCATTCACATTAGCCTATTTAATTTTTAAAAAACATTTACACTATCTTGGTTCACAGTGGCATACAAGGAAAATTAATTTAAGAAGTTTGAAGTAATAAAACATTAAGCAACCAACATGATAAAAAACATTCAATAATTTAACAAATTAAAAAGCAGATTGACTTTTTTAAAAAAAACATCTGTTCAGTATCTAAGATAACAATAGAATAAATTAAATCCTCTCAAAAGATGAAGGTATTTGAGTGTACAAATGCTCAGACAGAGGCAGGAGGGGGAGTTAATGTGCATTTTTGAGATTTTCTTTCTCCTTTCCTGTTAAATGTTCAAAATTAACAATATGCTATTTAAGTTGCCTTGTAGCATGGGTTACTTTGGATAGATTGTTGGAATCTTTGTATGGAGATGGCAATCTGGCATAAAAGCACGACTATCACCTTTGGTGAAAATTCCTATTATATGAGGCTATACACGGCACATTGTGAGTCTACCACCGCCACCTGACAAACCCATTCAATTCTATTTATGGACAAAATCCATCAATAGCCTCTGACTGAGTCACAGTGACAAAACATACCTGATGTGATAATTCCCACCCATTTCTGTGCTGGTATGCCTGCAGACTAGAGACATGATATCAGGAGGTGGGATTGTTCTCCTCTCCCTATATGTTTCCAGTGTGTCTTTTTAGAAAGCAACATTTCATTGGAATGGCAAAGTTTTCTTAACTTTAAAAGGCTTAAAAATCAATGAAGCAGAACTGTAGAATGGTGGAGTAACATGACTCAACTGGAAGTGTAGCAGCAGAACCCTGGATCACTCAAGTCTTTGTTATGTGATGCTTGGAGAAGTGCAATATTGTGGTTCACAATGTCAGTAAGTTGCCACAATCACTGATTACACCACTAGACCAGAATAGCAGCATCATGTAATAAAATTTGTGTCCCATCAGTCAGTTCTTTTGTGTTTTTCCTATGCCTCTATTTAGTTTCACAAAGGGATAAGGTGCTAGTTCTGTGCTCAGAAACATGATGCAAAAAATGCAGAAAACACAATGGCCAATATTTGTTCTACTCTCCCACTGGAGATGAAATCTCTCATGAAGGTGGTGAATCTGCAGCAGGCTGCCTCACCATGTCTAATTGACCTGTCTTGACAAAACTCGTAGTACATTTCTAACAGGGACCTCAAAAAACCATTTAGTGGGTTTGTGGTTTATATGATATTTGAACCAGAGAATGTGGATCATTTCTCTTACTCTATGATTTCCATGGCCAGGACCCTGCAAAGCACTTCCATTTGAGTTGTTGTAGGTTTTTCAGGCTATATAGATATGTTCTAGAAGCATTCTCTCCTGACGTTTAGCCTCACAACCTCTGAGGATGCTTGCCATAGATGCAGCCGAAACGTCAGGAGGAAATGCTTCTAGAACATGGCCATATAACCTGAAAAACCTACAACAACTCAGTGATTCCAGCCATGAAAGCCTTCCACACTTCCATTTGGCTTTTCTTGTTTTGCTAAATTGGGAGACACACACACACACACACACACACAAAGGCAACCCTCTATTTTCCGCTTGTGAATATTTTAAAATGAAAGAATTTCCAAGAAACATGACTCATGTACATTACTAGGTCATGGGCAGTAGAAATCGGAAAGACGATGAAAGCAGGAATTTCATATTAGGAACATTAATGTCATTGATTTTATTTTCAAGAACAAAGAGGTTAAAGTGCATTTTCAAGGTGCAGGAGCAGAGCCCATTATACTAACCCTTTGTATACCAATGAAGCCAGTAACCAGTCCTGTTTGACAACAAAACTGCTTTTGTAAGGAAGCCTACTAATTTGCAGTCATAATGAACTGGAAATGCTGACTCCCAAAATGTGAAGATCGCTATATCCCTAACATGCATTTAAAAACAGTAAGGAAGAAGCCTTACCACAGCAGCAAGTAATTGGTTTATTGCCCTGAAGAGTCGGTGACAAGTAAAGCAGTTGGTAGCAGAGCTTTCATCACAGGTTATTCTTTTAAAAAATATAACTAATTTAAACCTCCTCAAGCACAGACACAAACTGCTCCACCTGGGAGTGCATCTCCAGAGGGTTCATTATGTTACCAGCATTTTAGATGTAAGAATCAACAACAAAACAATGCTACTCTATTCTTTACCAGCTGATTGCTGTAGTATACTGAATATTTCCAAAAGTAATAATAAAAATAAGAACTTTTAGAAAAATTGCTGTGTTGGAAATAATCTGGAGTATCAACTAATATGTAATGTGTGCAATTGAAGAAAATGACTTCTCTTATATAGACAGTTTCTCCCCTATTTTTCTTAAATAAAAAGCCTCCTTCTCCATCCTGGCCAACAACACAAGAATGAATATACTACTTTTGTCAGTTTATCCTTGTTTGGAACTAAAGTTTTGCAGATAACTCAATCCCAATGCACCTACTAAGCAGGGTCCTAACCTGGAAAGTTATTCCCGGTTCTGTAAAAGCTGCACCATGTTGTACTATAAAGTATGGGTAAGTAGTAAGTACTCTTGTAAGTGGGTATAAGATTGTGGACTTTGGCAGTTTAATGATCATATTAAGAAAGAATCGTTTCTGTGTATGCTTATGTTAGTTCAAAGTTTATTTTTCCAGAGTTCACTGTCTTCTCCCAGTGGATTCATCTCATTAGTACTAGATACATTATTGTGTTCAGTGATTTCACCTGCACCTTAATATTATTTCAAGAGTATACATTAGTTTTGTGGAGCTGTGTGATATGGACATGAAGTCCAGGTTTAACATACTCGTACATGTTGATTATTTTGTGAAGAGCTGCCAGTGGAAAGCTGGGATCCTTTCACCAATAAACAAATATAATAGGAAATTTATTTTAACTGCCATGGTTTCATCCTGTGGAATCCTGTGATTTGTAGTATGAGATGGCACTAGAGATACCTTTCTGAAAAAATTATGAGTACCGCTTCCTGAACTGCACTTTTTAAGAGTCTACAGGGTGGAATCATAACAATCATAGCAGAATCATAGTGATATAATGGTAAAATGTGAAGAATTCCCTTATATTTACTAAGGTACAATGGTCTCCAAGCAAATATTCATGTTATTCCTATTAACAGTTTTATAGCTCAGACACTGGTGGCTTCGTGTGCTCATTCTGAAGAGTACACAATTCAACAGTATTCTCAGTCTGATGAGCACACAACCACAATTAGCAGAATCATGATGCTTGATGAAGAAAGGCAACCATATATGCAAGTAATAACACATAAAATCTGCTCTCCCATATGACACCAAATTAGATACAAGCCGCAGAGTAGCACATTCATTCATTTCTGAGAGCAATTCTGTGGATCCACTGACTGTTTAAAGCAGAACTGATAAACCTATGGTCCGCTATAGATAACTGAACTTTAAACAATCACTCCCAGATTGCCTGGACAAAATGGTCACCAGTGAGAGACAGTTGAGTAACATTTAGGACCTCATCACATGATGGAAAATCAGTTTCCTAGGATGTTTCCACCAACATGGGAGCCTCCTCTTGTTTCATTTGGAACAATGAGGCTAGCACAGGGAGAAACCACATGGCAGGGCTTCCTCTCGTGTGATGGGAAAGCATTAGCTGGCAGTGAAGCAGGGTGCAGAGTGCCAAGATTGTCTTACTGCCCCCTGATTCCCCACAGTGGCTAGCTAATTGGAACACTGGACCTCATCAATGGACTTCATCACATGCAATAAAATTAGTGTTTCTACACATTGAAGAAATAGCAACTGATAGAGCCCATCACTTGATGCCAGCTTATACAGTGGTTTCCAGGTATTTCGCCATTTTTGAAGTGAGGTTTTTTCCTAGGCTTCCTAAGTTGATTGACAATTTGCTTACTTTTCCCGAACAGTTTTAATGAAGAATTTTAAACTTCCATTCTATGTCTAATTTTTGTTTTGTGTATTTTAATATGTATTTTATGGAAATGTGTTTTAATATGTGTATTCTACGAAGTGTTTTTAAATGATTATGGGTTTTAGCAATGTTGTAACCCACCTCAAGCTGTGAGAAGAGGTGGGTAAGAAATAATAATCATAATCATAATTCAGTTCCTTGCATACTGTAGCAACCCAATTCTCTTTCGTGCCTGGGGGGCAGGGGGCAGCACCGGGGGTCCCACTTGCATTAGAGCCAGCCGCAGCTGAGGAGGAAATGGAGGAAGGGGTTAACGAGTTAGCTGGGCCTTCCTCTCCCACAGAAAGCCTGGCTTGGGATGAGGGATGGCCAGATGCTTACAAAGACTGGGAAGGTCAGGCTGAGGCAGAAAGTGCTGATAGTGATGAATGTTATGAGAAACCGGGGGGGGGGGGGGGTACGGATCTCAGGAGCGAATTTGGGAAAACATGGGCGATGAGGTCATGGAAGCTACAGAGGAATTTGACTCTCATGAAGATAGTGAGCCAGGTGCTGGGAGGCAAGGACGAAGCTTTGATAGGAGACAGAGCATCGAGTCCAGTAGGAGGGAATGGCACTGCAGTCTAGAGCGCCAGAGAAGCGCTAGATCCCGTAGCACAGATTACCGCCGAAGCCTAGAGCGTCGGGGGCCTCGCCCCGGGGTTTAAGTATAGGATCCGTGGGAACAGATCCTCAGTACCTCGGCCACTTCTAATCTAAGCGAAGTGAAGCGAGCGAAGGACCACGGAGCCAAGCTGCCGGCTCGTGCCTTGCCAAGAAGTTTTCTTGGGCCTTGTTTGTATCGTGCTTTGTTCCTTGATCCGCTTTGTTTTGTGGAGCCTTTGCCAAGCATTTGCCAAGCCTTTGCCAAGACCTGTGCCTTTGGACATTACTATTGCTAAACCTTGCGTTTGGGACTATACTACGCATACCTTATTTTTGGACTGACTCTTCTATATTTTTATGGACAATTACCTTTTCATCTGTTCTTTATTACTCAATAAATAGTTAACTGATTACCGTCTGTGTGTGTGTGATTAAGGGGCCGGCCGAGTCCCTGCATTGTGACAGATACAGACATGTGATGGGAATTCCTTCTTGCCCACTTGCAAAGAAAACAATGACATCATCATGGAGGGAGGAGATGAGATGGTCAGAATTTATTCCTTTCTTCCACCATTACAGGTTTTGGGACCAAGGAGTAAGGAATGTGAATTTATATCTCCTTTAAAATGTAAAATAAACAGACTTACCTTTTGAATCGAGAGCTATCTGTACGTGAGAAATTGTAATATCCCAAAAAAATGGGGGGGGGGAGGCAGTGGGAAGAGAAACATGTCTCCTGTGTGATGAGAAAGCAAACAGATAATTACAAAAGAAAGCAGAAAGAGGGAAACCATGTGACTGGAATAGGAAAATCATCGATTTAATTTCAAAATAGGGCTTTGTGAAGCTTAAGGGTAAAACAATAGTCCCAAGCGCTTTATTTAACCCATGGGATGAAGTCCAATGTGACGAAGTCCTTGGAGTGCCACAAGTTTTCAGCTCTCAGTCTAGAGCAGGAACAGGAACAGACTGGTCCAAAGCTTAAATCCAGTAGCTTCCTTACCACTTATAATGGGGTTTGCTGCTTCTAAAAGTCTCCCTAGTAATGTTTTGGCATTAACTTGTTGGATTGTCCAACCCTTTCTCCCATACTTAATTTAAAGGGGCCTTGAAGTTTGGTTATTCAGAGATTTAAAAAGCATAGTCAAGACTGGTTCAGTTCATGGTGGATTCTGACATGGGTGTAGTTTGTATGAGGGATAAGAGAATTGCCCACAGTAAATTGAACTTAAAACTTCAATTGAGTGTTCAGTTCAGACATTGAAAAAAGGGGGATGGCAAAGTTACCAAAAGAATCAGCAACTATAAAACTGATAAGTGTGAATGGTTTTAATGCCTCACCCTTTGTTGTGAAACCATGAAGAAACTTCGCAGAGCAATCCAAAACAAACATTGTGTGATGCTGATGGCAGAAATCTGTCTCCTTGATGACAATGCGCATCTGCACACCACTCATCCAACACAAGAGTTGTTGACTTCATTTGGTTGGGATGTTTTAAGCCACGCCTCTCACAGTCCCGATCTCACACCCAGTGACTATCATCTGTTCACTAAATTGAAGGAACACCTTGGTGGAAAACACTTTTCTGATGATAAGGTGTAAATCGAAGTGATGAACTGGCTGAAAAAGGCAGAGGGAAACTTCTATGACACAGGCATCAAAAACTTATCCCACAAAATGTATTGAATTGAATTGTGATTATGTGGGGGACAATAATGTAATGCCTATGCTACAATCCATGCAAGTTTTATTAAAATATATTCATCTTTTGTATTTTAAAAAATCTTGTAACCTTACTTTCCGGATGACCCTCATACATTGAGGGCAATGCCATCATTTTGATTAACCCCGTAGCTACTTAATCCCGGGGGTCAAAATTCTATTCCACCTATGCCAAAATTGGCCATCCTTAGTTCAAAGCTTAAGAAAATGACCCCTCATATCAGGATTTGATAATAATAATACTTTATTTATAGTCTGCTCTGTCTCCCCAGAGGGGCTCAGAGTGGATTCCAAACGTAAAAGACAAACATTCAATGCCCGAATACAACAACAACACATCCCTACTAACAAAATTTAACAACCCAAAATATAAACACAAATTATGACTTAACAACTCAAATTACATTAAAAATGCAGCTTGTTATAACAGACATAAGACAAAACATCAAACATCAAACAGAAGCAACAATTTCCCATCCGTTGATGGATTCTGATGTCCAATTGGCAGCCAAATGCCACAGGCAAATCTTGGAATGGATTCACATTTTTCCTGTAGCAAGTTTTTAAAGTAGCAATAAAGCTGGTCCAGTTTCTGCACACAGATTGGCTGTTTTAGATTGAAGAATTTGCCTTCATTGCTTTGTGGGCTGAGTTATTAAAATCATACTGACATACTGCAGAACAAAAAAACTACTCTGCTGCTTGGTACAATTAAAGTTTTACATGAAATAATACCACCAAGGTCGACAAACACCTTTTTTTTTCCCTGATAGAAAATGGCTGTATTAAAGAAGCAATTTAAGATGGAACCAGCTATCTTGTTCTCCCCCTGCCACTACTACTTCTTCATAAAAAGTGCACTACTCTGGTTTATGGAACACTTCAAACCAGGAATAAAAAGAAAATGAATTAAAATGCATATATCATCTGTGGTACTTTCCATCATGTGAGAATTTTCAGGTAGCCAACTGTTTTGAAATAAAATTCCTTGCAGTTGCTATAGTGATGATAATAAAGTTCCTGCCTCAATTTGTGTGATAGAGGTTTCTAGCAGAACACTTGAAAAGGTAAGCTAATCTAAATGAAGGCACCGTTAGTTCTCAAAGCAAGCCTCCTTGAATTTAGTTCACAATTACAGGACTCTTCCATTGTTGTCAATTGCATTATATGCACATTATCATAATCTTCTTCAAAGTGTCAGTAACAAATTACATAGCAGGGGCAGACCATTCTCTTCCAAGATTAATACTAGTGGACAAAGGATATGGACATTTTCAGCAATAATCAATGCCTAAATTAAAGACATTTCTCTATTAGCTTCTTCTCCTTTTGGGCTCATTTCAAATCTTAATTTTTCTAATAATGCAGTGGTGGGTGTTATTTTGCCTCACTGCTACCTCGTGATCTGCTCTCATTTTATCTCTGCACTGATGCAAACGAAATAGCTTTAAAGCAGACAGTTACCTGTCAAAATGGATGACTCATCAAAGCAGTGTCAAAGATAAAACAGCATTGCCTCGAATATACGTTTTCTTACAGTGATAAATTTTGTAAAATAACATAATTTACTTTAAACCATTTGTGACGCTGAAGTTGCTTCCCTAATAGCTGCTTTAGAAGAAATATATGCAAAACACCTGACAAAGCCATTAAATACTATTTCAGATAAATAAAATACAACAGAAATAATAAGGCTGCCACAAAGAGATAAACCCAATAATCATGAAAACAGATATGTGCTTTTTGATGTCTATTGGGGGGTTGGGGCTGAAACCAAGATTAGCAGATTTCTCAGTTGCATACATCCATACCATTCTAAAAATTTGCCGCATTTCCCTAATTCTTATTTATGAATGTTTCAAAAATTCCAGGAAGGGAGAATCTGTAATTTACTGTACATCATTTCATCTGCATCTTCCTCTCTTCAAAATATACCTCTGCACTTAAAACCCATAAAACTGATTATGTATAATCTTATGTAGGATTACACCAAAATACACATTGAATAATATCAGGAATATTTTCTGATGTTTCTTTTTAATGTATACATACACCTTGGCCAAGTATAGAAGTGTATAAAAGACAGAACTGAATGGAATAAAGTGAAGGCAGGGCAACAATGCATACACAACATCCTATTCAGAATCAAGAAATTACATTAAGCAGGAACACACCATAGAGGGCTCCTGATCCATCAGTTCACCTTTGGTACAAGGCTGGAGATTGAATCCAGTGTTGTAATGTCTGCTAACATGACAGGACTTCTTCCCTTTCAGTTGCAGCCATCCATGTCACCCCACAATATGGTTCAGAGGTCAACCCAGTCCTCTAGAGAAGATTTTAGCAGTGCTTAGAAAAAAGGAGAAGTTAACCCACTCCTATTTGATTTGGTGGAAGCTGTTCATTGATAGAATATCAGTATAAGTTCCACCCCTGTTAATTCAGAAGTACAAAATCATAATATTGTTAGCTTCAAAAGCAATTACCTACATTCCTGTGTGTGCCTTGTATTTGGCTAACATTCTACACGTAGCTATTATTGTAACCATTATTGTATTTCCTACTGTTGTAGCCCATAGGCATGGTTCCCACCGTACCAGCATGATATGCTTTTATTTGTAAAAAGAGGGGAAAGTTAGCAAAGGATAATTAAAAATTAAAAGTTCAATGACAGTTCATGTTTGAATCATAAGGGCACAAACACTGTGTTCAGAATATGTCACATAACAGGAGAGATCAAACAAATTAATGAAAGTGTCTGCCATAGTTAATGACCATGATGTCAGTAAGCTTTTAATTAATATCTTTCCAGGGTTCTTTTCTAAAAGCTCCTTTGCAGCTGTACTCATTAGGACTTAGTGGTCTTCTAACCAAAAACCTTTTTTTTTAAAAAAAAAGAAATAAATAAAAGCATTTATGCTTATTTCACCATTGTGTAGATAACTCTCCCTTGCAATCTCCATAAGAGCATATGTTCTTTGGTCAAATGTGTGAAACCTTAATCTGACCAATGACATTCAGGTCATGAGTACACATATGGTATGCCATATTGGCTCAATTAACCATCCATCAATTTAATTGCATAATATATCAGTCCCAGAATAGTATTCCTTTACTGTTTACAGCAGCAAGATAAAGCATGAAAATACATAAAGAACGGAAACCATTTCCTCATGTTTGTTTATCTGAGATGGGCTATTAAAGAGAAACAATAATATAATTTATAAAGCTTTTTTTTACTCTCAGCAAAAAATGTGACAGCTAAACTGATCAGGGACTGCTAGTTTTATAAATTATACTTATAATAAGCAAGCGTAGGTGGAAAGGAGGCTTACAAGAAAATTACAGTGCTCCAACTGATTCTAATCACATTAATGTAGGGATAAGGGGAAAAGAAGGTATATTATTTAAACATTATGTAAATTCTGAAGAAAGTTAACATGCTGCAAAGTTATAAGTAGTGACACTCTGAGACTGGTAACTTGACTTTATGCAGTCATTCCAGATATCAAATCATTCTGACAAAAATACCAACATGGTGACAGATCTATATGAAGGTTTTTTGGGGGGGGGGGTGGGGGGAGAACAACCAGTACTTTTCCAGCTTCTATAACAGACATTTACAGCATTAGATTAAGGCTAACAAACCCTGTTGCAGTCTAATCTGTGAGTATTGTGCGCCCTTGGTATCCACTGGGATTTAGTTCCAGGAACACAACCACCCTCGCCCCCCCCCTGGAACTGATGCTCAAGTTCCATAGTGGCATAGTAAAATGGTTTCCCTTATATAAAATAGCAAAATCTAGGATTGTTTTTGGATATTTTTTGGGTGGGAATATTTTCAATCTGTGGATGATTGATATGGAACATCAATTATAATTACAATATTTGGCATATTTCAGTTTATCTCATTAAACCAGAGATCTGTGCATGCTAAGATCTGCACACCCATCTTAGACCCCATGTACACTGCCGTATAATCCAGTTTCTGGATCCAGTTTATCTGATGTACGGCAGTACAGACTCATAAAATCTAAATCAAATTTCAATAAAAGTGGCAGGAGACACCCCCCCCTTCTCTCTTTTAAAATGTATAATGAAACAATTTTGGGGTTTGGAAATACTTTGGGCTGGTCCATGGTCAGAGGAAAAGGCAGTTGTATTTAAATAAATAATTCAAAGCATCCATACAAGTAATGTTAGACATAACGCTTCACAACTTCTGTAACTAGTGACATTATCCCACGGACAGGAGGAAAGGGGGGAAGCAGAGGAAAGCAGGGGAAAGCATCCTTAAGAGTGGGGATGCAACCTACCCTGGCAAAATCACTCTTTGGGTTTGGCCAGCCATCCCATTATGTTTCCTCCATTTCTGGCCGCTGTCTTCTATCAGGAATAGGAGGAACACCCAACTCCTGAAACTGGACATTTCTCTTAATCTTTTTACAGATTTAATGAAGTGGCTGTGTGTTGTGGGAAAACCAACGTTGGGCTTCATTATGCCAGTTTATGAAGATGGTGAAAAATGGAGGAAATTGAGGGTGGGATAAGGTTCTAAGTCCAAGTCCCATTTACTTGGCAATCTCTCTCTCGGCATTACTTTGCGAACGAAGATTCTTTAGGAAGGACTCATCCCACGCTTTTTACAAGCACGTTGATGACTAAAAAGGCCAATCTGACATAGGCAAGTCCGGTTGCAGAAAACACAGTAGAAAGTCTCCTTGGGTAATGTTGTTTCCAAGTTGCGGTTCTTTCTGCGTTGTCATTTCTCTTCGAGACCCCTTCAGCATGTCTTCTCCAAAGAGGCCGCAGCATTGTGGATAGTACATCTCCATGCCTCCTGATGTGAGGCCAGGGTGGACCACTTTTTGGTGATCAATCTGGCCGAGCCTGAGATGTTGTTTCAGGGAGTCCTTATATCTCTTTTGGGGGGCGCTTCTCTTGCGCTGACCCGTGGCGAGTTCACCATAGAGTAGTATCTTTGGGCGGTGGTGGTCTTCCATCCTAGAGACGTGCCCTGCCCAGCACAGCTATGTTTTCAATAGCATGGTTTCAATGCTGGTGATCCCTGCTTGCTCAAGGACAGCAACATTCGTCACATAGTCGGTCCAGTGTATATTTAGGATTGTGCGAAGACAGCGCTGATGAGAGCGTTTGAGGAGTCGTAGGTGCTGGCGATAGGTGACCCATGTTTAAGACCCATATAGTAGAATAGGCAGTATAATAGCTCTGCACACACTGATTTTGGTGCTTTGTCTCAGGTGTTTGTTACTCCAGACTCTTTTGTGAAGCCTTCCGAATGCACTATATGCCTTTGCTAATCTGTGATCTAGCTCTTTATCAATCTTGGCATCTGAAGAGATGATGCTTCCCAGGTAGGTGAACTGCTGAACAGACTTAAGCACATATTTCCCTATGTTGATGTGGGGATGATGGTGTTCTTCCTGTGGTGCGGGCTGGTAGAGAACTTCCGTTTTTTTCAGGCCGACTTCCAGACCAAACAGCTCTGCAGCTGTTGCAAAGCAGGATGTTAGGTGCTGCAGAGCTGCTTCTGTATGGGCGACAAGGGCAGCATCACCAGCAAAAAGCAGCTCATGGACTAGATAGTTTAGAGTCTTAGTGCGAGTCCTCAGACAGCTTAAGTTGAACAAGCTACCATCAGTACGATAGCGTATATATATGCCGTCTTCTTCTTTGAGATCTGCCATAGCCCTTTGGAGCATCATGCTGAAGAAGATTGTAAATAGGGTTGGTGCAAGAACACAACCTTGTTTCACTCCGTTCGTTATTAGAAAGGGCTCTGAGAGAGCATCGCCGTATCTAACTTGATTGTGCTAGCCCTCATGTAACAGGATAATCATTTTGAGGATTTTGGGGAGACATCCTAGTCATTCCAGGATCTGCCACAGACCTTTTCTACTCAGGGTCGAAGGCTTTGGTGAGGTCGACAAATGTTACATAGAGTCCTTTGTTCTGCTCTCTACATTTCTCTTGCAGTTGTCTAAGGGCAAATACCGTATCTGTGGTGCTCCTATTAGCTCTGAAGCCACATTGGCTTTCTGGGAGAAGTTATTCTGCAATAGAAGGAACTAATCTGTTCAGGAGTATCCTTGCAAGGATTTTTCCAGCAATGGCAATAAACTTCATGAGATTCAGTAAGATTTACTTCTCAATAGATGCATATGTATTGTAATGGAAGAAAATCTAGTTTGGGATCCCATTTTTCCCATTATACTTGTCCAAAGTTAAAACAAAGTAAAATATAACCTCAGTTGGAGTAATCAAAAGTGTTTGAAGACATTACAGACTTCCTATTTTTATTTTATTTTTTCCATATAAAACTGTTTGTAACCCTTCTAACCGTGGCCTTCATTTGACAATTCTCAGGGTGTAGCAACTGGCACACAAAATCTGAAACTGTCAGCCACAGGCCATAACATTATTGCAAGATTCTTTCTCTTACATGAACCAGCTCCATACAGCTGATACCGTTCCCTTTTTGCTGTTCCTTTGGGGGTAAAAATCATTCTGGTGTGATTTGTCTTTTCTGACCTGCGGTTGTTGCCTAGAATCAGATCTTCCCTTCATTTTTTTTCATGGAAGAACACCCAGTGCTAAATATTTTCCTTCTCAGCATTGCTTATTGAGGCAGAAAATACCAGAGCTGTTACATACGAAGCAACAATGTCCAAGCTGGGATGTAAGATATCTTTAGACAGTACAAAAATTCTAAAGTTGCTTTTTCATGTTATAAAATACAGGCATTCTTAAAGCATTTAAAAATATCAGATAGTTGTGACAAAAACACCAGCTTCAGTTTCAGAATAACAATATCCATATTTACTCAAGTCTAACACTCACCTTTTAAAATTTAAATAGCCAGAATTGAGATGTGCATTAGATTTGATGGCACATTACAATCGCGTACCTAAATCTGCACTAAATCTGCAAGAGAGTCCAGCTGGGGACAGAAGAGAGGGAGCAGCAGTGGACACAAAAGGGTGGTGGGAAGTTGATGGTGGCCATAAAAAGGCTGGTGGAAAAACTTGATGGAAGAGTATGGCTCCCCACCAGCCTTTTTGTGGCCACCACTACCTTTGTTTTGTAATGCACACTTTCAAAACTGAGGTACACATTACATTTGGTGGTGCATTATACTAAAGTAAATATGGTAATACAAGAAGTGCTGAGCGTGGCATTGTTAGATCTCACAAGAAAAACAATGGCATACTGATGAAGGTCAAACATGTAGTAGAATAAAGGAACATTTAGCTAAGGGGTGTATTGTAGTAATCAACATCAACCAATGTTATCAAAAGTGAACACAATATATGTGTCTTTAGAATTCTGGGTTGTATTTATTAGGCATCTGAGCAATTACTCTTGTATTCTAGTAAGCCAAAATGAGGAAATATATAAAAAGATATGTGATTGTGATTTAATAATCAATTATATACTTCTACTAGTAAATCTAGAAAAGTAGTAAATCTAGAAAAGGTGGTTGGGATGAAATGTAATCCAAGGTAACCATGTCCTCCAATTTAATTTGTGACAAAGTAGAACAACTCATTATGAATAGTTCATGATAAACCCAGATCCTGCCAGAACATATTAAAAGATCCTATCTTTCCCTATGAGCTTGTCTGAGCTTTAAGTTCTGGAGAGGAGGCAATGTTCTCTATCTCAACTCTTTCATGCATATGATTGATAGGAATGTAGGAGAAGGACATCTCTGGCAGTTTCTGTATTTTGGAGTTCCCTCCCTAGGAAAGTTAGCATGACTCCACCTTTTTCTCTTTTGGTGGTGAGTTAAAAGCTTTCATTTCTAAGAAATATTTGGAAACTGTTTATAAGGGTTGTACCGTTTTTAATCTGTTTTAAAGTAAAACTTTAAATGGTCCTAGTTCTGCTGTTATGTAATATTGGGCCCATTCAGACCAACCCGTAATGCAGGACCTGTCTGGGTTTTACTGGAGGCATCCAGATGACACTTTCAATAAAACTGAATGATTTCCCTACTTTGTTCTGAATTAATTAAACACCTGGTAAGATCCTGATCTAAAGGAAAGATCCGGGTCTTACCAGGTGTGGGCCCTGTGTGGATTGGGCCCTGGAATCATGTCAAGTGATCCCTTAGCCCAATCCACACAACCATCTTGGTTTTTTGGGCTCCAGGAGCCTGGAAAACCAAGAGGGCACCTATCCCCTCCCAAGACCTCTAATGTACCTTTAAAAATAAAGTTAAACTTACCTGGCTGCCATTAGGTTCCTCCTTGTTATCGGAATGGCATGTAACCAACCTCTCGGTGTGTGTGCGTGTGTGTGTGTGTGACAGAAATCTGCACCAAAGTGACTTTTTAAAACCTGCTTTTGCAAGGATTTTCAAAACCTATTTTGCCATGGATTTCTGAGCTATGTGAAAGTGGCCATTGCTTTTAACTTAAGTGTGTAGTTATGTTTTAACTATAGGTGGTTTATTGTATTCTCTGTTTTTATCCCATAAAGACGCATACATGTACATTCAAAACATTGGTTTTAAAGGTTACAGAACTGTCAAAACAATTGAAATTCCCGCCTGCCTCCTTCTGGGCGGGCTCCGTCCCATGATTGGTGGATTAGCTGACGACTGGGGTGTTGACTAGTTCCGGAGAACCAATCGGCGCTCACTCCTTTCTGCCACCCCAGCCAATCAGGGTCATGGCCATATATGGAGTTCAGGAAAGGAAGCTTTGAGACGGAAACAGCTGTCAATATTTGCATGTGGATACAACAAAAGAGTCCCTTTCAGGTAAAACGACCTGGCTGATACCTGGAGTGATTGGATTAAATGAAGTTTGATGTCTCACTCATGGGAATGAGAAAGGAAGGGGGAAGAGGCCTGACGTCAGAAATGCACTCCGACCTTTTGGTGACAGAAGGGCTATTGTGGGACGCCCCCGGGGTCCGAAGCCGGGAACGGATCCCGTCGTGATAATAAACATTTTATGTCCAAGTCTGAAGGCGGGAATGACTGGGCTAAACTCCGACGGTTAATCCCTCCTTCAGGCTGATGGAAACGTGGGGCTGTGGAGACTAGCGCTCCCGCTTACCATAACAAGAAACCTCCATCAGATTAGCTCATGCAATAGAACAATGGTGATCCGAAAAGGCTTTTAGGATGGGAATTCAGTTACTTCCTCTCAGTTGACACAATAGCAAAATACAGGCAATCTTTCTTTACATGGGAATGGAAGGGGAGGGAAGGGGTTACAAAGAGGTCAGTGGGAACAGGGGGTAATATCATACATATACAGATACAGGGTGCATTCATAATTATGATTTCCAGTTTCCAGCTGCGAGTCCAACATAAACAGAACCCCCTTGCTTTGAGCCAATTCCTTTCTCTGAGCTCGCCACGCTGGGTCTTGGGGTTCCCCAAAGCGGGGGAAAGAAAGTGAAGAAGAGGGGATTAAAAGCAAAAAAGGGCAAAAATGGGTCTCCTTCTCTCCTCCCTTGGAGGCCTCGAACCCGAGACCCCCGCTCCGGGCGGCCTTCGTCCAACCGCATGAGCTACCGCACCTTTCCCTCCAGTGCAACTTCTCTTCGCCGTGTTAAGGCGCCCGGGAGTGGAAATGAGGAAAAAAAATATATAAATTCGGGAAAAGTTCAGGGAAGGACAGGAACCTTGGCGGCGGGATCCTGCCGCCTCAGAGGGAGATTGTGGGGGTTTTCACCCGGGAACAGGCGTGTGTGTGTGAAAGTTGGGACCTGTTCACTCGCGGAACTGCCTGCAGCTTGAAACCGCCGATTTCCGGCATCAATGTGATTGTGATTTAATAATCAATTATATACTTCTACTAGTAAATCTAGAAAAGGTGGTTGGAATGAAATGTAATCCAAGGTAACCATGTCCTCCAATTTAATTTGTGACAAAGTAGAACAACTCATTATGAATAGTTCATGATAAACCCAGATCCTGCCAGAACATATTAAAAGATCCTATCTTTCCCTATGAGCTTGTCTGAGCTTTAAGTTCTGGAGAGGAGGCAATGTTCTCTATCTCAACTCTTTCATGCATATGATTGATAGGAATGTGGGAGAAGGACATCTCTGGCAGTTTCTGTATTTTGGAGTTCCCTCCCTAGGAAAGTTAGCATGACTCCACCTTTTTCTCTTTTGGTGGTGAGTTAAAAGCTTTCATTTCTAAGAAATATTTGGAAACTGTTTATAAGGGTTGTACTGTTTTTAATCTGTTTTAAAGTAAAACTTTAAATGGTCCTAGTTCTGCTGTTATGTAATATTGGGCCCATTCAGACCAACCCGTAATGCAGGACCTGTCTGGGTTTTACTGTAGGCATCCAGATGACACTTTCAATAAAACTGAATTATTTCCCTACTTTGTTCTGAATTAATTAAACACCTGGTAAGATCCTGATCTAAAGGTAAGATCCGGGTCTTACCAGGTGTGGGCCCTGTGTGGATTGGGCCCTGGAATCATGTCAAGTGATCCCTTAGCCCAATCCACACAACCATCTTGGTTTTTTGGGCTCCGGGAGCCTGGAAAACCAAGAGGGCACCTATCCCCTCCCAAGACCTCTAATGTACCTTTAAAAATAAAGTTAAACTTACCTGGCTGCCATTAGGTTCCTCCTTGTTATCGGAATGGCATGTAACCAACCTCCCGGTGTGTGTGTGTGTGTGTGACAGAAATCTGCACCAAAGTGAGTTTTTAAAACCTGCTTTTGCAAGGATTTTCAAAACCTATTTTGCCATGGATTTCTGAGCTATGTGAAAGTGGCCATTGCTTTTAACTTAAGTGTGTAGTTATGTTTTAACTATAGGTGGTTTATTGTATTCTCTGTTTTTTTTCCTTAAACTGCCTTCCAGCCTGGGATAAAGGCAAGATAGGCTAACTTGCAGTGAGTTGTGTGAAGTGTATGTTATTATAATTGATGGGGAAAAACCCCAATAATAGTAATTGTTAAATGATTTTGGAATGTTTATTTAAGTCATTCTTATAGATGGCTTTATTGTTATATGTGTTTGTTGTTTGTACTGTTTTATAAAGGTTGTGAGCCACTTTGGGTCCCATTGAGGGAGAAAAGTGGGATATAAATAAAGAATTATTATTATTGAATATAAATAGGCTAATGGATGAGTGGGTAAACAGGTTTCCTGGTCCTTTGCCTCTCTATTGTTAGGAAATGATAACAAAGAAATAATTAGGGTTATGGCAAGGGTTTAATGGACAAGCAATAAAAGATGAAACAAGTATTTGAAAAACAATATGAGCAAAAATGGAAGTGATTATTGCCTTCACCAGTTTTTGCAAATTAGATTCCTGAAGCAGGTCATTAATATATAAGCCTGATTTGTATCCCTTTTCTGCCACACAAAGAAAATGAAAGAATAGTTTGTATGCATAAAGGTTCTCATGTAGACCATCAACACAACAGGTAGTTCATGCGGATGGTGGAAGAGCATAGTAAAAATTCATAATCCTCATTTAGAACAAGACACATATGATCCTTTGTCCTGATATTTATATAAACTGAGACATATTTATTCATGTTTATTTAGAGTATTTGTATCCCATCCTTTTCAAGCCACGAAGGGGACTCAGGATGGCTTACAATTGGCAGTCATTAGATGCCAACAAAGAAACAGAACATAACAATTAACATGAACAAATCAACAGCTATAAAATACATTAAAAAGCAATTATTATTATTTTATATTTTGATGTATAATAAAATACATTAAAATATTGGCTGTTAAAATATTAACACAACCAAGTCTGAGTGCGCAAATCTAAATTATAGTCCAGAGTTCCAGTCCAAGGTCTCTTAATTAACAATTCTCATGAGCCATTACAGTTGTTGATATAATATCAGAGATAACATATTACAAAAAACTGTATACCATTTTAGTCATATTTCACTAGAAATCTAATAAATAAATAAATAAATATTCTTACATACATTATAGACCCAAACTAGTTCTATCCACACATAGCACCTGCATGAAATTTAGATATGAAAACTGGATACTAGATAATACTGTAAGAGCTAGAGATGAAAATGCTCCAAGCAGAACAGCATAAAATGAAATGCAGTTAGCCATAGGTTATATCTGCCTCAACCATTTCCTATTTGCAGAAAGAACCCGTTTAAAATGAGTTAGGAACCTCTTGTATCTCACCCTTGTGATGGGAGTCATTCATGGATTTATGGCATCCCCATGCAATTCATAGGGTTTTCTTAGGCATAGATCTACTCCAGACGGAGCTAATCAACATGATGCCAGCTCATATGTGTATGCAGCGGGGCCCTTGGCATCTGCTGGGATTTGATTCCAGGATCCACTGTGACACCAAAATCCATGGATACTTAAGTCCCTTTAAATTCAATAGTGTTGTAAAATTGTATCCCTTTACAAGGTAGCAAATCAAGGTTTGCTTTTTGTAATTTTGTTTTTTGGAATATTTCAAGCCATGAATTATGGAAACCATAGCATTTGTTAATAAGACTTGACATAGTTTAACACTTTGGAGAATATATTTAAACTGGTTTAGTAGGCTTTTTTTAAAAAAAAAAGTTGATGGACTGTGTTAATGGTAAACAATCATCATCAAAAAGCCACGTCATTATGATTGGTTGACTGTTTGATATGGATTTGACCCGAAATAGAATCTACGGCTTTGTTTATTTAAAAAGGCAGAGAACTTGGCAATCATCTGTACCTTAGCTTTACATTTTTAGAAGTGTTTATAGAATTACTTACAGTATATGAAAAATGGACAGAAAAGGAGAAGAGGGGAGGTTGAGTGAACCCCAAGCATAGTAAAAAAATTCAAATCTTATATTTTGTCTTGCTTTTTGCAAGGAATAATGAGGCTTACTGAAAGGTTATGGGCATGCTAATAGCCTTTGTATTATGCCAATTTATTATAATCTCACACTTCAGAAAGTCAGATAGATGTAGCCCTCATGTCCTTGGCTCTTTTTGATTTCCACATGACAGGTTATCTGCTATTATCTGTTATTTTTTTAATTGCAAGGCCTGATGAGTTTAAGTCAACATATTTCCTTATTGCTCCTTCTGCTTGTCAGCTGTAGTTGAATTGATAAAATGCAAATGGACAAATCATTAACGAGTACTGGTTATGAATCTCTCAGGCAGTTCAGGACCCTATCAAATCCTGCACCTATTACTTTGTGTGATTGATGTACTATTGTAAGTGATTGTTCCTGATCTTATTAAATCTTATTGATTTTCCCCCCAGTTTCTATTTTATGCAGGACCAGGCCTGGACTATTATGAATGTTGCTGAACACTGTTAATCAAGCTTACACAGCTATTTTGATGGCAAACAATTAGAACTCTGCAGCAATACCTTGCAATTAGCTTCAGGGATATGGACCTCAGCACCGTAATAATGAAAGAGGCCTTCTCCTTCAAGCAGGATAATGAGATTTATAATTATGACCCCATATAACCTCCAAGAAATAACCAATCTGAAGATTCGGATGTGTTTATCAATAATTTGTGCCCTTTTAAATAAAAATGAATTTAATTTCAGCTGACACTATTAACATTTTTCCCCACAGAAAAGTGCAAAATCAAAATGAAAATTAGGAACAAACATTTCAATATTTATGATGGAAACTATTTAATATGTGTAAACAGCACTTTCACAATTTTTTCATTTATACAGTATGGTTCATTTGATACTGCTAGTTTTTTTAACCATACAGAATGATTTGCAACTTCTCCAGGACATGCTACTTATAAGTTTACATTTATGCATCAGAATTGTAAAGCAACCAATATGGTGTAGTGGTCTAAGCATTGGATTACAGCTCCGGAGATGAGGGTTCAAATCCCTGCTCAGCCATAGTTACACACTGTTTGACCTTAGGCAAGGTACACATTCTCAACCTCCAAAGAAATCCTTGGTCATGCCCCCCACAACTTGCCAGGAAAAACCTCTGATAGGATCACCTTAGGGTCCCCATAAGTCAAAAATGACTTGAGGGCACATAGCAGCAACAACAACAACAATATTGCATTTTTGCAATCCACAGCTCGCCCAACCAGGTTTCCTCTCGGTCAGGCTGCACAACCTGTGACCCTCCAAGTGTTTAAGAGTCCGGTTCTTAGAAGCTCTAGCCAGCTTGTCCAGTGATCGGGAATTCTGAGAGATGAAATAAAAAAACACCTAGAGGTCCACAGGTTGTGCAGGACTGCTCTAGATGATTTGATTTGCAACTTTAGTAACATCTGATCATTGATCACAGATGCTGAAACTTGTAGGAGTTATAGACAGACAGGGACAAGATTGCATAAAGCCAATATACACTATATTCCTGTCTAGTTTCCTATGTGGCATAGGGTACCATACATGTGAGTACCTATACATGAGGAAAACAGTAGGGCTGTTCTCTCTGACCCCATTCCATCTGTTACACTCATCACTATAATAAACTGTTCTGCCTTTGCCTCCTTGGCAGGGGCCTCTAAGTCACACTTGCAACTCATGGTGAAAGACAGAACCATAATATAATAGAGTTAAAAATAACAAGGGCATAGGCAAATAACATAATGGAATAGAAAGGGCAGGCCTGCTCTTCTCCTCATACAACAGCCTCAAATAGGGTTTTCTTTAATTAACTTCTCAAACAACATGAAAGGCCATGTCCAGATTTATAAGAACAAAAGAGAAGTCCTTTTGGATAAGACCAAAAAACTCCCGAAGTGAACTTGGTTGGTATTCTGATATAAGGGGGGGGGGGAATCCATATATATCCTGCTAACCTTGTACTAGCTATTTGACTGTGTAGGTACCCTGACCCTTCAAAGGACAATGCTGTTCCATGCTGAAGGAATCTGAGCCCAAATGCCATCATGTTGGAGATGAAACTGAACATGTTTGATTTTCCAAATGTGCCATTCATATTTTGAGGGTGAAATTTTTGTCTCAGATTTTGAAATTTGAATCGCCTTGACTCACTGTCATCTCTTTGACAGTTTTCATTATGGCAGGATTCCAATACAGAAGCCATCAGCTGTCAAATACTACTTAGCATTGTATGTTATCTATCAAATACTGTCAGATAAAAACTACATTACAGAAAAAATACTGTTGAATATTAAATACTATTGTATGATAATTATAAAGCTCTTCCAGATATGGAATACCAGTGGATTGTAACCTTGTCATCTTAGGAGCACTAACTTTTGTTCAGGAATTCCTCAATGAGATTAGTAAGATGAGGCAAGCTTTCTCCAAAGAGTGATTGTCTTTCTTTGCTGATCTGTGACTAAATACACAGCCCTGAGAGAGCACAGATTTCATTGGGTGATGGTAAGGCCAAGCATTGCCTTGTGTAGATTGTCTGATCTTCAAAGAGTGCTTCCAGATAGCATCAAAATCCACATTTTAAATGGAAGACAAAAATCAACATTATCTGCAGTATGCCAGCTTTTATGGCAATAGGGATGTACATCTTCACTGGAAGTATTTTTTCTTTAAAAAATGTGCTGGACTGTATATGCACACATGCAAATATCTTAATATAAATATAAGCAGATTCACATGCGCACTTTTGAGGTCCAGCACATAATGAAGAGAATTTTTTTTAAAGAAAACTTCATCTGGATTTCTCTCTTCCCCCAATTGTTAATTTAAGCTCTGTTTAATAAAGTTTAAAATAAAGACTTTCAGAGAGATCTATTTCCTTTCCGCATGTGCTTCCCTTGAGCCACCTGTATATCTGTGTGACAGCCCAGCCAGCCAATCAGCTGTTTCAACTTTTTTAAAAGTGCATGTGAGCTGGAGCAGTCTACACAGGGGGAAGGGAAGGAAAACAAGTGTTTTTCATGACTGCAGGGATATACAGTGATGCAAAGATGCACATTTTCTGGCCAGAATTAGGATATAAGCGGACCTTTTTAACACACGTTTTTCTGCCATTGCTGTGAATCAGCATGTATTTACCACTAGCATTATTTAGCCACCCCCCTTTTAACCTGGTAACTTCTGCATTTTAGGGCCTGTGCAAAAGGGCCCTAAGTTTCTTCTCAAAGGTAGAAATTAATAATTGCAGCATTTTTCTTTATCCCTGCAAGAAAGTCTTGAAATGTTTCTTGTAATTTGGGATTAATCTGTGCAAAATTTTCATGTAGTTGTTTTAACACAAGAAACTTCATTTTCTGCATATAATAATATTTCAATGCAGAAATAGCAATACTTGCATTAAAAACACTGTTTTTCTCAAAACAATCAAGTCTGAATCTTGCTCAGAGTAAGCCTAAAATTGGGAACAATTTTGTCAGTACAGCATTCTTCTCATCAGGGCTTCTCAACATTCAAAAACATGTTTTTCAACAAGTTTTCAAATATTTGCAAATATTCTTCCCAATCCTATTAATCCCAAATATACAGGGATCCCTTGGCAGACCAATTGTTATGGCAATTTGTTCCCTGAATATCGAAAGTTTTAAACCCACCTGCAAACCAGTGGAAAATATAAGTGTCAAATACTTGGCTGAGTATATTTACCCATCCAGAAAACAGTGGGAAAGAAGTTAATATGACAAATTGCAGAGAAAAATTTGGGGAAAATAATCTTACAGTATGTGACACATAGAACAAGGAAAAGTTACGTGCTAGTATTATTGCCCCAGTTGTTGTGGAAATTGGACACTGGAAGCTGTAGTCTCCAAAAATAAGTCCTAGACCAAAAATGTCCAAAAGTTCAACAAGTTCCACTTTTGTCATTGGGGACTGGTCAAATTTCAACCTATTTGTCTAAATTCTGTATTAAGCCCCCAAAAGTATCTGTTGAATTTTCAAGCATTGTCTCAAGACATGTCATTAAAACATGGCCTACAACAAATAATCAAAATTAGTACTTGAAACATACACCTTTCTAAACACATGTTATTCTACTATTTCTTTTTTCCAATGCAGACCTGAAACCAGATGAAAAGGTGCAGCTGAAACCAACATAAACAGCAGTGGATACATAACACACACACACACACACACACACACACACAAAACACTATAACTGTTTTTTATTTTTATTTTTTAACTAGCTACTGTTTTAGTTAAGAAGAGTGGCAGAAATGGTATTCAATATTCAGCAGTTGGGAAGAGATGACAACCCAGCAAGATCACTTTTAAAACAGCAATATATTAATCTAGATCTAGGACATAATTCTGGGACTAGAGGGGGAGGGTTATTGGATTTTTTTTTACACTCATCACTTTAAAATATGCCTACTTTGCTGTCTCGAAGTGGGAACAGGATTATATTTTAAAATGCAGGATTAAAAAGATAAACTCTCATTAACCCATTCCATACCTCCTGTGCAAGAAAGGTTGACCCAGAAAAAGCGGGATACATATTTCCATATGTAATTATAGGAACATGCCATATATCTTTTCTTTGCAGTCAAATGTCACAATGAGCTGAAAAACAATCAACCTCACTGACTACACACATCAAGTCATGATGAAGGAGTTAAATTTGAAAGCTCAGAAAGACTGATGAGATTTTTTAAAGGCTTTATATGTATTGTCAGTTTTTATACCCCCTTGATTTAAAGACAATTGTTAAATCTGAATAATTTTACTCCTCATTTTAATTTGTATCAAATAAATATATATTTTATTAGGTATAGTAGCTACATAAAGTGTTAAAATCTATAAAAATGATGTGGATATACATTGCTTTTTGACTATTGTAAAACCTTTGCAAATAAAGTACGGTAGACTATATCAACTTTTCTTGTGACAATAAGCAGGCCTGTTATCTTGAGGACAGCTAAATGAATTATTTAATCAATAAGACTATATCTTTGATGATAAGACATGCTCAGCCAAATTAAAATCTGAAACAGGTATAACATATCAGGAACAAGATACATAGGCAATGCAATACACATTTTAATATTAAAGGAGATTTCTAAAATAAAAAAGTAAAATAAACATCAATCTTTTCTCCTCCTGTGATGATGATAATTCAAAACTGGCTTGGTAGCCCAAGCCATGTTCATTAATTTGTTACATGTTTATAGCATACAAACATAATGCTATTTTAATTATTCAGGGGTTCTGGAGTTTAAAAAACCAATGCACAAAGCAGAGTTAGCAAGGTGATTTCAAAAGGGAAGATATGCACAACTTTAAAATGAAATATAATTTATTTGTTCAAAAAAAAAAGGGAATATTTACAAAAGTACTCTCATACAGAACATGTTTTGTCTGTAAAGGTCTCATGTCCAGTCCACTGACATCCTGAAGTACAGCTTCCTATGTGAAAACCTGGAGAATGTTGGCAAGCATTGTGAATTACATAGGAGTAGATTTTGGCTCTCCAAATGATGTTGGAGTGCAACTCTCCAAGTACAACTCAAAATGGTGATGAATGAAGGGAGCTGGTTTGCATTCAGATGGTTACAAATTGCCCCTTTCTGGTGGGGATAGCAGTGAACTATGTGGACAAATGCTCTGACTCAGTATAAGGTTATTCTTTTCTAATATAATTATGAGAGGCTCAATGGGACTATGGAAAACGAAGTCTGCTGGTAAACCAAGATCTGTTTTGATTAAACATAATCATTATGAACCAAGGTGTGCTTTCTTGCCAAGGGGCAGATCTGAACCCTGTAAAGAAATCATGCCAACTGCAGAAAATATGTGAGCACCAGCAACCTTGATATCTCCCATGGGCTCATTCAACTTGTAACCTTATTTATAGATGGGAATTTTTTCTGGGTAGAAAAAGTAAAATTCTGGAAGAGTTTGGGAGAGGTCCCTCAAAAAGATGTTCCCCAGAAATGATAACCTAAGACATTTTTGCTCCACCAATAAGTCCATGTAAACAAAATAGCAACTATTTTACAGTTTCAAAGTAGTTCAGAATTGTGAAAATAATTAAAGAAATATTTGCACGCTCTCCTGGCATAAATAATTTTTGTTGTGTTCACCTCACAGTGAAAGGGAAGCCATTTTTACATTTTACTAGACACTGTGTCTTGCATAACTTCATTCCGCAAAAAAAGAGAAGAAAACAGTCATTAACTGCACATAACATTTTTTGAAAAGTTTTGGCCAATGAATTTTGTGCAAAACGTGTGCATAAAATTCCTTACAGAAGCAGTTTGATATTTTTTATCTAATATAGAATGATTGTATTCAGTTCATGGTTGCAGATTCAGAACTGCACATGTGATGCCATTGACATGCTTATACATTGTCTATGATTATACACGGGGCATTACATACACCGATATACATGTACATTTGATCATTCATTCAGTTGTGTAATGTTACAATTTACTAATGAGGCAGCTTTGCACAAATCCTGCATAACATGACTGTAAATGTACAATGCGCTGTCGAAGGCTTTCATGGCTGGAATCACTGGGTTGTTGTGTGTTTTCTAAGGACCTAACAACCTCCGAGGATGCCTGCCATAGATGCAGGTGAAACGTCAGGAGAGAATGCTTCTGGTACATGGCCATACATCCCAGAAAACACACAGCAAGCCTGTAAATGTACATTTCATTTCCTTAATGCAGAAGCCCAACCTAAATGTGTGTAATTTGTCGCTATTCCTCCTGAGCTCTAAAAATCAGTTTGTGGGAGGTATGTATCCAGCTCTCTTTCAGCTGTAATTGGTAACCAGGACTTTGAGTGGCATAATTTGTCTTGAATCTTGATGGCAGAATTTTGACATGAAAAATGATACTTTAAAAAATTAATCCATGGCTTATTAGTGGAAATAGAAACTCCTACTGTACCTCAAAATTCTCGTTCATCCACTTTAGTACACTGTCTGTTTATCTTCCAAAAATCGTGGATAAGATGGGGTGAAAGTCCAGATGTTGAGTGATGTTGAATGCCATTATTGAGAAAATGTTATCTTCAATGTAAAAGTTCCTAAACCATTTTTGAAAAGCTTTGTGTATGTGAATGCAGTCTTGCCTTCCACTTTTCCACCACCCCAACTTCAACTTCACATCATTTATGTGAAAGCAGCTCATTAGGGAAGTACTCTAAGACTTCAGGAAGAGTTATAGTTTATGCAAACCTTAATGTCACATTAGGCATGAGAATCATGTTCTGCCACTTATCCATGTAAATTATATCAAAATTGGCCTTACAGCATAAACCTCTCTAGAATAGGATCCATAGCTGGGACAAATGTAATGAAAGGTTAGACATTAAGTGAAATAAAAATCATTGAGCCGTAGAAATCTCAGTTCACTGTGTGAAGACATTCAGTCTTAGATTTCCCTTAACAAGGCTTGCAGAGAATAGTAATTGAGAATGGTTGTTTCATACTTTCTATGTTGTTATTATTATTTAATGCAGTGGGTTGGGGGAAGGGTCAAGCATTGTGGAATGTCATTTGTCTGTGCAAAAGGCAAAATGGTTTGCTTGGTTTGAAAACAGACAGAACAAAATGTGAATTGACCCTTGGATTAGGATATATGTGTGAGTCATCCATCTAAGACATTGAGGCTGTAGGGGCTGTAAGAGGACAAAAGGCTGTGCATAATCATCTTGTTGTGATGCAGATGCCAATTAAAGCCAAACTCAAGAGTAAAAAGGAATAACAAAGAGTTTATTGTACAGGAAATGGGAATGGGACTAACAAAAACTAGCCTAACTGGCCAAAACCCAAAAGAAACCCACGGATAAGTCCCAAAAATTGCAGAAGGAATGATCAGATGCAAACTAAAGACGTAATCTGCAATGCCGTCAGAGGGTTGAGCCAATAACGTAGTCGTAAACCGGTCCAAAATCGTGGGCAGGAGAAAGACGGAGAAACGAGGAGACAATCCAAGGTCCACAGGAGCTAAATACATGGGGACAACATACATCGTAATCCCCACAAAACACATTGTCAACCTCCCTCGATATATACAATATCATTCTTGCAGTTTGTGACACTCACAGAAAGTCCAGCGGAGTTCAAACCCCGCCACAAGGAACACAGAGCTGTAGCTGGACAGAAAACAGAACATTGTAACCCAAAACTACCTACCTTTACCAACTGTGGCAGCAGCATCTCTGCCCAAAAGGGCAGAGAAAAACCTCAACTCACGAGTAAACTGGATCCAGAACATGATGCAACATATCAGGATACCAAACAGGATACAACACAGGATACCAAGAACAACTCCTTGCTCGCTGCAAGAAAACTCCCGAAAAAGCCCACATTAAATAGACCTAGAGATCAGACTCACCTGAAGAGGACAACTCCCCCTGATTATGCGATGCAGCTGCTTCTCTATCTGCAACTGAAACCCTTTGTGAGTCTCTCCAAGATCCCCAGCGTCTTTCAAAACTTAGCGTATCCCAATCATTCCCTGAGGTTTCAGAGGGCCATTCATTATCACTATCAAACCCCAGAAAAGTATCACTACTGGTGGCTGCATCACACACATCCTGAATCTCCTTTACTTGAGTCCAGTCCAACTCAGTAGCACTTTCTTTCCCTGGGAAAACCCTCAAAGGACTCAGAATCAGTAGGGGCCATAAGTATTTGCTGTACTCTCTTCCTTTGTGCCAAACTTTCCCTGATGGAATCACTTGCAGCCCTCTTTCTGCCTGCTCCAGCGTTTAGGTTACTCTCAGCCCCACCCAGTTCCATACTACACTCAGACGCTGTAGATTCAGCATCTTCCTCAGCCCTACTCACAGGCAGAGCCGCGGGTTCAATCACAACACATCTTCTGTAACAGTAATCATGATATTGTAGAAAGATGTTCATTTCAGACATTCTGTAATTTGGTTTATGTAAATGTGAGAAAGGGAGCATTCCAACTCACATCACTGTTGTGATATCAAAAGCAAACCAGGAAGACTTCTTTTCTACGTTCTCAGTTATGTGCACCAACTTACACGCATTGGCAAGTCTTCCTAATTTTGTTAATTCCCACAATAGGTCCTTTTCACAGTGCATAATTACAGCAGTATGATATCCCTTAAACTGTCATAGCTGTATTTTGCAGAATCCTTTGGTTTTACATTAGAGCTCTGACATATTTCATATAACTACAAATCTCAGAATTCCATAAAATACAGTTTTAGTACTTAATATGGATCAAAATGTTATATTTTGTACTGTGAAAGACAATCAGGAAAGTTACAGTGAAGAAGTTGAGCTAGCAGGTATCTCCATACTAGGCATGGTTTAGAACCCGAAAATAGGAAATCGAAAATCTAATGGGGGGGATTTTTTTGATTAGTAATAGAAAGACTTACAAAAAAATTTCCAAAAATTTCTAAAATGTAACTTAATTACTAACGAAATTCGTTAGTAGTTCGCATGCCAGCGCATGTGCATTCAGATGGTTTTGGCCTACAACTCCCCAGAAATCCTAACAGCTGGTAAATTGGCTGGGATTTCTGGGAGTTGTAGGCCAAAACTTGAATAAATCACACTGAATTCTAGATGGGACTCTCCAAATAGGAAGGAGGGAGGGAAGGAGGGAGGGGGGGATTCTATTCTTGGAAGCAGCAAAAAAGGAGGAGGAGCCCCCTTGCTCCTCGCTGCCTCTCTCACCCCGATCCTGAGGGAGCGAGGGCCCAAGTTTGCCCAGGCTGAGAGGAAAAGGAAGAGGCTGAGGCTGTGAGGAATGGTGTGAGTTGAAGTCCAAAAACCTACCTGGAGGGCTGAAGTTGGCCCTGCGATGGGGCAAGACAGCAATGGGGAGAGAAGGGGGGGGGAGAAGCCACCAGGAAAGAGGAGGGGGCAGAGAAGCATGTGAGAGAGCGCAGAGAGAGAAAGGAGGAGAAGCGTGTGTGTGTGTGTGTGTGTGTGAAGTTGGCCCTTGCGGTGGGGCAAGACAGAGCAACGGGGAAGAGAAGGGAGGGGGGGAGAAGCCACCAGGAAAGAGGAGGGGGCAGAGAAGCATGTGAGAGAGCGCAGAGAGAGAAAGGAGGAGAAGCGTGTGTGTGTGTGTGTGAAGTTGGCCCGTGCGGTGGGGCAAGACAGAGCAACGGGAAGAGAACGGAGAGGGGAGAAGCCACCAGGAAAGAGGAGGGGGCAGAGAAGCATGTGAGAGAGCGCAGAGAGAGAAAGGAGGAGAAGCGTGTGTGTGTGTGTGTGTGTGTGTGAAGTTGGCCCTTGCGGTGGGGCAAGACAGAGCAACGGGGAAGAGAAGGGAGGGGGGAGAAGCCACCAGGAAAGAGGAGGGGGCAGAGAAGCATGTGAGAGAGTGCAGAGAGAGAAAGGAGGAGAAGTGTGTGTGTGTGTGTGAAGAAGTTGGCCCGTGCGGTGGGGCAAGACAGAGCAACGGGGAAGAGAAGGGAGGGGGGAGAAGCCACCAGGAAAGAGGAGGGGGCAGAGAAGCATGTGAGAGAGCGCAGAGAGAGAAAGGAGGAGAAGCTGTGTGTGTGTGAAGTCCAGAAGACAGAGCAACTAGAAGGGAGGGGGGAGAAGCGTGGAGGACTACACTTTCCAGAATGCCTAGCAGCAGCGTCACTTTCCCCATAGAAATGCGGGAAAAAGAAGAAGATGAATGAAGGCGGGAAGGAAATGAGGTGGAGAAGACAGGGAGAAGTGAGTAGTACAATAATTAAGAATTAATTACGATCATAACGCAAATTGTTGGCCTCAAGGACTGTAAAATAAAGTCTACTTCCTGGTTAGCTGCCGTGATGCGTATAAACTAGAAAGTCCCATTACATACGAATCACTTACGATTTCTTTTAATTTTCATAACTTTTTTCTCATGCCTACTCCATACATATTTTACTTACTCCACACCAATTTACCTCCCCACAAACCTGAGCCATCAGCTGCTATCGATATCCAAAGCCTGAACCACTTCCAAAGCTTCATATAGGATCCAGTATTGATTCTACAGTCAGCCCTCCATATTTGCATGTTTAATGTTTGCAGATATATTTGCAAATTTTATTATATGGTCTCTCTAGGAAATTGGCCATAGAGTCATAATGGAGCACCTAGAGTTTTAGAGATGTTCTCTCGGGTAAAAAAGAATTGCAATTTTCTATTCATTTCCCCCCACTCTTTTGAGATTGTTATGTGCCTAACTTCAGCGAATGTGGAAGGATATACTCACTTCTGAGGGAGGCCTGAGTGACCATAGGAAACACCAGAACTTTACAAATTTCCTTTGTCTTCAGGTTTCATACAAATTTGATATACATTTGGTTTTAGGTTTCATACAAATTTGATATACATACTAATAAGGGTTTAAAGTTGTCCTCAAGGTGCAGAGATATCTCTGTTTTTTTGTACTACAGACTTTTTATCAATGAAAGTCAAAGTGTAGTGACCTTCTGTTTGAACTATAAAAACAAAAATATCACAGCAAAGGTGCATATGTACTGGGGAGAAACAAACAATTGCATTGCCAATTACTATTTTTCTCTCAATCCAGATTTTATTCCCTTCTACCAAATGCCATTTTAATACTTACAGGGTATAACATTTCCAGAGGATAATTGAGCCATGTGTGTATTTTTAGGATAAATATTGGGGAAAGCCGTGTTCAATACCAATGTCTATACCATTTAAACAATGAAAGCTTCGGGTAAGTAACAACATTTGGACAGCAAGTCAATATGACTATGAAAGGCCTCCAATAATGAGCCGAGTCAGACCAATATACTGTTTGAGTATTTGGCCTCCCTACTGACAAAGGTTGCTTTCAATCACACTGTATCTATTACCATATCAATCATCACTCTAAACGAATACACCATCATCATTGATGAAGGGATCACTTAAACCAGAGAAACTAAAGGGTTTATAGAGCAAATAATGAAACGTGGGCTGATCAAAGAATGAAAATGAGTTCTTTTTCTTAACTGGTCTGTGTTCAGCTAACTCTTCCCTCCCCCAACTAAAATTTACCCAGGTTTCTTGATGAGGATTATGAAAAGCAGAGAAACCGGTACTACATTCCTAATTATTAAAGATAATGCAATCCGATACTTTGTTTGCTACACAAATTAAGATATGGAATTGAACTGATGGAAATGATTTACGTGCAGGATTAAAATATTGGCAGCTTTATAGAGTGAAATGTCACTATACTGCTGTACCTTCAAGTTTTACATTTCCTCGTTTGAATCCCTGTCAGCCTTCATGAACACTAGAGACTTTAATCAATGCTTGCAGTAGCTATAACATAACACTGAATATTTTACCTATGTAATAATCAAACCGCTGTTTAGCAGGAGCTGTGAGGAGGACTAACAGCCATATATATATTCCAATTGGCATATTTACAATATCAATAGCATTTCACATGTTAAAAAAAGTATTTCAGTGTCAACAGATCCTATATGTTTTCAAAAGAAAACATGTATTTCACATTGGAAATCTACCCTCTGGCAATGTGCTGTATTAAAGGAAGATTTGGAAAGCCATAACTCTAAAGAAGTCTTCGGCATTAATTGCACTTGTAAACATTTTTTAAGTTTATATGACACACAAATATTTGTGAGGCAAGGTTTTTGCAAAATTTCTTTATAGCTTCATGTGGCTGGGATCCATCTGGTAATGTTTAGATTATTGTAAAATTGAAGCTGGGAGGACAAGGGGGGAAAATGGAAAGTATAAAGTAGCACAACAGTGTTGTCATCCTGGTTAGATGTCCACTACAATTTAAACAGTGGCAAAGGGTTTGCAGGGTTTTAAAAAAATCTAGGGAAGCTCTCTGAAAATATTGCAAAGGACATAATTACAAGAAATTCCCATTACAAAATAACCCCAATATCTTTGATTGCCCATACTATATTGGCCCCAGAATCTGATACCATATAACCAAGGAGTGAGCAGTCACCTCTCACAATTGATATTTTGAGAGCATTGGTGGGTTCCAAGTCAACAAAGTTGTGAAATAATGGGACAAGTGATGTCCAATTCCTTATGGTTCTGACTTGGGTGACTAAAATTTGCATGTGACCTTTCTAGTAAAATGTGGAGCTGAGATAGAGCATCCAACTATGGTGTCCTACCTTTAAGACTCCCAGCACTACCCTGTGGTTACCTTTGAATGGAAATTGTCTGTAGAGGACCTAGAGATTTCTAGAGAGATTCCTAAAGATCATCAAGTGTAAAAATAGTGGGTTTTATTTCTGTTTTTCTCACTTTTGTGGGGGTTCTATTTCCCTAACCCAGTGAATGTGGAGGACCCAGTGAACTAACTCATTTTTGTGTTCAGTAGCAATGAAATGAGGAAATTTCCTGTCTGTCTTGAGGGTGGAAGAGAGAAAAGGCATTGGCAGGAAGCCACACATCAATCATGCATTCTATGACCTCAGTGTGCTGCGCAGCCATGTGGGCCTTATCCATGATTTCAACATAGTGCATGGCCCAGCAGCAATGCCCTGTCTCCATGTTCCCCTCTCTCTCCCACCAATGTGCAGTCAGAGAGAAGAAAGAGTAGGCTGCAGCGGTTCAAAGGTCTGTGATGAAGTGGATGAAGGTTTAGCCAGATGCTACTACCACCTCCCCCCTTCTCCTCCTTCACAAGTTCCACTGACTTGGGATTATTGGGGGGAATTTGAAATAACAGTTGCAGTGGCATCTCAGAAGTTTCCTCAGCTGCCTGAAGCTGTGCATCAGCAGCAGCCCCCAAATGAGATGTTATTGTTATTTTTTGTACTTTTGGTGGTGTCATGGGAGGATCTGATTGCAACAGGGCCATAGCCAGGATTTTGATTCGGGGGGGCTGAGTTTGGTTCGGGGGCTGAGACTGGGTGGAAGAGGGTCTACCCTAGCAAACCTTTTGTATTGTTATCCCAATAACCCCATTAATGTGGGATATAATGAGCATGGTGATCAGATCATGATTTAAATGCACATAACAGTTTAAATAATGTACCAGTAAGGCCTTTTCGCGGACCACCCTGAGAATTTGGGGGGGGGCTGAAGCCCCCTTAGCCCCCCCTGGCTACATGCCTGGATTGCAATGATTGAGATTTTGGAGAATGAGACAATGCAGTTGTTGTGGTATCTCCTCTCCCCCTCCCCTGGCTCCCCTGGAAGCCTGGCCACTGGCACTTGACCCCAAGCCAGCACAGCAGCAAGATGGCTTCCAAACCTCATTATTCTTGTCATATCAACTGTTGTTAGTCATTTATTAATATGTAATGTATGCTGTGTATTGTAATATATTATTATTATTATTATTACTAAATTGTACTGTTTTGGAATTTGAGTGGAGGGTTAGGCTTGGGCTTCTTGTGTGAGAGAAGAGAAGGGTGTGTGCATGTGCATGCACATGCACAAGGAAAAGACTAGTACTAGAGTCAAAAGAATAACATAATCAGTTGTTAATGTTTTCAAAGAGGAATCTGTAGCCAGTAGGCTTGTTTGATTTTAAAAAATGGTTCAAAACTCGTTTTGGATGTAGGGGGTGCTGGTGGTTCGGATCTAAAGTCAATTCCGATTTTCACAGAAAAAAAGTTCAAAACTTTTCAAAACTTATGAGACTTCCGACATTTATGGTTTCAAAATGTTATTTCCTATTTCATTGGGTGGTCTTTACTTTGAAAGTAGTTGTTTAATTCCAGAAGGGGGGAGGCAAAGGGAAGAAATCCATCCTGTTGTTAGTCATTTATTAATATGTAATGTATGCTGTGTATTGTAATATATTATTATTATTATTACTAAATTGTACTGTTTTGGAATTTGAGTGGAGGGTTAGGCTTGGGCTTCTTGTGTGAGAGAAGAGAAGGGTGTGTGCATGTGCATGCACATGCACAAGGAAAAGACTAGTACTAGAGTCAAAAGAATAACATAATCAGTTGTTAATGTTTTCAAAGAGGAATCTGTAGCCAGTAGGCTTGTTTGATTTTAAAAAATGGTTCAAAACTCGTTTTGGATGTAGGGGGTGCTGGTGGTTCGGATCTAAAGTCAATTCCGATTTTCACAGAAAAAAAGTTCAAAACTTTTCAAAACTTATGAGACTTCCTTCATTTATGGTTTCAAAATGTTATTTCCTATTTCATTGGGTGGTCTTTACTTTGAAAGTAGTTGTTTAATTCCAGAAGGGGGGAGGCAAAGGGAAGAAATCCATCCACATTGGGTTAAACTGCTTCTCTTGCCCAGGACTGATGCGGGAGAGAAAGGAAACTGAAGAAAATCCATCCACACTGGGTTACACCGCTTCTCTCACCCAGGACTGATGGGGAGAGAAAGGAAACTTAAGGGAACCCATCCACACTGGGTTAAACTACTGCTCTCGCCCAAGACTGATGCGGGAGAGAAAGGAAACCGAAGGAAATCCATCCAAACTGGGTTAAACTGCTGCTTTCGCCCAGGACTGATTGCGGGGGGGACGGGGACACTTAAGGGAATCCATTCACACTGGGTTAAATTGCTGCTTTATCCCAGGACTGACGGGGAGAAAAGGGATACTTAAGGGAATCCATCCACACTGGGTTAAACTGCTGCTCTTACCCAGGACTGAGGCGGGAGAGAAAGAAAACCGAAGGAAATCCATCCAAACTGGGTTAAACTGCTGCTCTCGCACAGGACTGATGGGGAGAGAAAGGAAAGTTAAGAGAATCCATCCACACTGGGTTAAACTGATGCTCTCGCTCAGGACTGAAAACTGAAGGAAATCCATCCAAACTGTGTTATACTGTGGCTCTCACCCAGGACGGATGCAGAAGAGAAAGGAAAAGGAAGGAAATCCATCCAAACTGGGTTAAACTGCTGCTCTTGCCCAGGACTGACGGGGAGAGAAAGGAAACTTAAGGGAATCCATCCAAACCGGTTTTAAGAGCTGAATCATTTCCGACTCACTTACTGATTTGTAAGAGAAATGATGGAAAGATCTTTGGAAGGGCAAAGGGACTTCGGGTTTCCTTAGAAACTTCAAAAATGCTTCAAAAATGAAATATTTCGGAATTTATTATGAATTACGAATATTCCGACCGAACCTAACCATGCCTAGTAGCCAGCAGAGGGTCTAACACACACACACAATAATAATAATACTTTATTTATATCTCGCCACCACTCGGGGTGGCTTACATGAGACCAAGCCAAGTAACACATCAGTAAAACAACACAGCAGCAAATAATAAGACAATGCAATCAATGTAACTCACATATAAGCAATAACACACAAAGTTTAAAACCATAATGGCCAGGACAGATGTAATATATTAAAATTAAAATAAATAAATACTGGACATGAACAGAGGTAGGATGTGTCTAGCAGGAAGGGGTTTTAAAGGATAATGTGGGGAGATCAATCCAGCAGGTAGTTAATGTGCTTCTAAGGGCATTTTGCAGGGAACTGGTCAGAGCAGGGCATTGTTTCCTTTATTCAGGGAAGGCACACTGGAACAGCCACGTTTTCAGACTCCTGCTAAAGACTGCCAATGTGGCTTGTCTGATATCCTTGGGGAGCGAGTTCCAGAATCAGGGGGCCACCACTGAAAAGGCCCTCTCCCTCATCCCCACCAACCGCACCTGCGAAGGGGGTGAGAGCGAGAGCAGGGCCTCTCCAGATGATCGAAGAGGTTGCGTGGGTTCATAGACAATAATGTGGTAACGCATGTAAGCGGGTCCCAAAGCGTTCAGGGCTTTATAGGTAAGAACCTGCACCTTGAATTAGGACCGGAATATGAAAGGCAGCCTATACATACAATCCCAGTGATGAGGGGCAACACAACAGGAACAGGCAGCTTTTTTGTAATTTATTAATTTACAGTTACTCCTGAAGATGCGGCTCTTATGAATACAATTACTAGTATTAACAAAATAACAATAATCTTTTATGTGCTGATGGAGGTTGGAGTTAGAGAGAGATGATGGGTTCTGTTGGCTATGGCTTGGCAAAGCTACCATAGAAGCCCAATTCTGTTGTTGTTGTTGTTAGGCAGCAACAGCCTCATCATCATCATCCTCACATGAAATTAAAAAGGCCGCAAATGATAGGATTGTTGTTAGAGGAAGGCAGGTGGGGTTTGGTTTGTTGCTTTGCTGGTACAATTCTTATGAATGAATATGAGTACAAACAATAACGATAGCAATAATATGTTATGCACTGTTGATGGAAGTTGGAGTTAGAGAGAGATGATGGATTCTGTGGTATATGGCTTAGCAAACGTCCATAGAAGCCTTCTGTTATTATTATTAGGAGGCAACAGCCAAAGTATAATAATTATTAGTAGTATTACTACTACATGAAATTAAGCAGGCAGATAGGCTGCAAAGGATAGGATTGTTGTTAGAGGAAGACGGGTGAGACTTGAGTTATTGTTTCACTGGTACGATTCTTATAAATACTAGTACAAATTATATTAACAACAACAATCTTTTATGTGCTGCCAAATGCAGGTTGGAGTTAGAGCGAGATGGTGGGTTCTATTGGCTAATGGCTATGGCCTGCCACAGCTTCCACAGAAGCCCAATTCTTCTTCTTTTTTAGGCAGCAACAGTCAAATTATTATTATTAAATTTAATTAAGAAGGCAGAAGAGAGCACAGAGAGAAATATAAGCAGATACGAAAGGAAATAAATTATTAGATATTGGTGGTAAGTTTAGGTAGGTAGGTAGTTATTAGGTGGATAAGTAGGTAGTTTTTCTGAGAATGGGGCTTTGCTGTTTGCTAGGATTCCTATCATTCTTTTTTTTAAATTATATTTTATTGCAGTTTTGTTAAAAAAAAGTAAGGTTTGAAAAAGTGTTTCTTTTACATTGAAAGTGGGAGAACATTTCGATTTATAGAAAGTAGGAAAGAAGAAAGAGAAGGAAAATAAAATAAAATTAAAAAGTGTTTGTTGACTTCTTCTTGCTTTTGATGGTCATTTAGTTTATTGTAAGTAAAATTATATAATGGTTTATCTTCTTCCCCTCTGTCTTCTCTTTCCTTATGATCGAATCTTTTCAGCAAATAAGATCTATTTTCAACTGTTTAAAATAGTCCTTTACTAGGTCCCAGTTAGTTTCTTTCTTTGATAAGCCTTGATTGAATGATAGCCAGTAGGTAAATCTGTCCATATTCATAATCTCTAGTACTTTATTCAGCCATTCTTCTCTTTTTGGTATGTCTTTTAGTCTCCAATTCTTGGCGTATACTATTCTGGCTTCAGTTATTAAAATATTGAACAATATCTCTTTATTTTTATCTTCATCTATATGTAGCATTCCTATTAAAAAGTATTCAGACTCACAAAAGATTTAAAAAATAAAAATATGAAGAATGACTACATTGATGTTCTTCCAAAATTTTTCTGCTTTTGGGCAGGTCCACCAGATATGAAAAACGGTTCCAGTTTGTTGTTCACATTTCCAACATTTGTTGGATGCATTCTTGTAGCATTTGGAGATTTTATATGGTGTAATATACCAGCTATATAACATTTTAAGCCTATTTTCTTTCAGATCATAATAATATGTGTATTTAAGTCTTTGGTTCCAATTTTTCCCCATTGTTTTAATTCCATTTGACGGCCAATGTTTTGAGCCCATTTAATCATGCATTCTTTTATCTGTTCTTTTTCTGTTGTCCATTCTAACAATTTTTTGTGTATTTTGGTAATTGTTTTATTTTCTGTCTTCATTATATTGTCCCAAAAGCCATTTTTATCTGCCAATGTTGGAAACAGGAAAAGTTTGGAAACTTTTGTCTAATTTCTTTTTCCTCTTTCAAATATTTCTTTTTGTTTATTTAGTAAGTCTTTGTATTTGTGGGCCAAAATTGCCAACCCAACTCTCTTCTTTGGAGGGCTTCTAGGGGAGATATCCAGAGGGGTGTATATCTGTAAAATCTCAGTTTGTACGTGTCCCATATTTTTATTAGACCAGCTCTTATAAAATGGTTTGAGAAGTATCTTTCTATATTTGTCTTTTTATACCATATATAGGCATGCCAGTCTCTTCTCAAATCTGAACTTTCCAGAGTTAAAATTGGACTACTTTGAAAAAATGAAATATTTTAACTCTGGAATTCCTATCATTATTAATAAGAACAATCTTTCAAAAGTACTACTTTGATGAAAGAGAGGAGAGAAAAGAGATAAGAGAAGAAGCTGAAGGCTTTAATAGAGGCTTAGGGATATTCAAAGCTCAGAGCCACCCTAAAAGAAAAGCACACCCTCCCACAAGTCCCCAAACGTGAAGCACCCACCCTCCCTCGCTTTCTAATTCCCAATCTCACTAAATAGAGAATCAGGAAAATAAAGGGAAAAAATATTCTATGCTAGAAGCCAAGCCAAAAGCTAAAACTGAGAGTGAGCAGCTAGGCAATCGGACTGAAGCACTTTCTCTAGAGCCAGGATGCAACTGAGCAATGGGAGGTGCTTGCCACATGAAATAGACACAACTTGCATAAGACATGTCATGGCTTTCTTCTATTCTGATTGGCCCAACAGGTAGGGCTCACAGGGTAACCCAGTGCAAATGCCGTGTGTTCCTGAATAGAGCAGAAGGAGCTATGATCAGCAACCACATGGTCCAGCTCTGTCGGAAAAAAACCAGTGGCTGAGCCCTTGCTGTTATGGGCATTTGAAGAAGTCGAAGAAGCCGAAGAAGCCGAAAGGAAAACAGCCAAAACAAATCCATGCACATGTCTGTTAAACAGTACACTCCTTTAACATTAGCATAGTCTTAATGTTAATATTAACAATTAAAAACATAAATGTTTTCTGTCATGCTTTCCCCTTTGTATTCAATATTTAGTATATTGGAGTTGCAAGAGCCATGCAAACAACCATTTGCTATGTTGGGGTTTCCCCCCTCAAAGTGCTGAAAGCTCTAAGAATAAAACTCTGAATTGCAAATACCATTAAAATCAGAAAGCCTGCCCAGTGTTATTTTCTTTTCAAGTAGGTCCACAACAAATGAATGAATGTACCAACCTGGGATTTACATTTCCAGTGGGTTGAACTATAGTTGCTATTTATTTTATTTAACTTTTTGGGGTAATATACCATTCTGCTATTCATTGGCAATGCTTTGCTCTTACATTTGTACATAAAGAAATGGGTGACATTCATTCATGAGGTATACTCAAGTTGTGAAGACTACTGAAATATCTTAGATTTAAATCTTGGGTCAATCCTAGAATCTTCTTCACAGGCTAATATTAAAATATTTCATTTACTCCTGAAATTTTGCCATGTTTGCTAATAAATCCTTCCCCTCAACTCATATTTATTATTTAAATATATTTTTCATGGCCTTTTCATGATTAAAATTGCATAACTTTCCTTTGTAACGTTCAACCTCACCAACTTCATAGGCATGTATCATGGAAATTGCTTCTTTTTTTTCTTCTGCCATTAGGAAAATACCTTTTTATTTAGGCAAGATTGTGTCTATAAAAGGGCCTCTGTGATATAGTAACTTGAATTTTAGCCTTGAAGACCATAATCAAATTCTACTTAGCCATGGAAAACCCATTGGGTGAAAATGGGCAAGTCATATTATAAGAGGAAAACAATGGTAAACCTCTTATAAACAAAGGTTGCCAAGAAAACTCTAGGATAGGATCACAATGAGTCAAAGTTGACTTGAAGATGCAGAAGAACTATACAAGTATTAGTGCATAAACTTGAAGGTGCTTAGTCTTTAGAAGATGAATGCTGCAGTTATATCCCAATTGTTAAGTTTTGATAAACTATTTTTGATAAACTATTTTTATATTATTCAGACAATGAAAAGGGGCATTTGATAGTGCCATGTTTGTGTGTGCTACTATTATGACTGGCTTCCAATCATACTTTGTTTCTGAGCCTCCTTGGGCCACATATTGTAAGAAGGTATATAAAATCCAGACAGACAGACACAAATGTATATTCAATTTAGATTTGCTTGCTCTTGAGGCTGGTTATATCTTTGTGGAACCTAAACTCAAACCATGAATATTCTGGATTTGATGGTGTCATGAATAGGCTTCCTCAGAGTGACTCTACATCTACGGAATTCACTCTTCATTGAAATGTATGTGGTTGCATCCTTATTGTTTTTTTAAACCATCCTAAGACTTTATATATCAGTTTAAACAGTCCAGTTTAAGAAAATGTAATGTATTATTGTTCTTTATTTGAAATTTGCAATCTACCTTATATCCTGATACACACCTCAGAAAAGAGGTAGACAGACAGAGAGACTTGGGAATGATGAAATCTGTCAAGGACATTCTTTCTATTCCATACAAAAAGGAATTCCAATAAAAATAAACTGAAATAAAACACTGCCCAATCTGTACTGGGCAAATTTGGATGGTACAGAAACATTCTGTACCTCTCTGACATTTAAATATGAAAGATAAAAGGTCTTTTGGGAGAAAAAGACAACGCTAATACTGGTGTGAGTGTTGGATTACAATTCTGGAAAACTAGAGTTTGAATCCCCACTTAGCCATGTAAACCACTCTATGATCTGGACAAGTCATAATCTGTCAAACTTCATTTTATGAAGGTTAAATCTCAGAACAGATCATACTACAACTCCTATCATCCCTGGCCAGGATAACCAAGAGATGTGTATTCTAACACAACTGGAGTGCATAAAATTAGGAAAGCATGCCTTATTCCTTTCTTTTTTATTGAATCCCTCATAAAAAGACAATCTATGGGTTTAATGAGATGTTGAATTTGTATTTTAAAAAGATAATATAGTCATATATGAATTTGCATGCTTAAGGTATAGCTCTGATATGCTTCTGTTAATGGACTCTTCTAGTGCATTTTTAAACAAATAAAATGTAACTCTCACTCTACATACATTTGAATGGTGGCATTTTCCAAAAAAATAAGGCTGGCCCATACAAAGAATAAAATACAGTATGGCACTAAATAGAAAATGACACAAACCATGACTAACATATACAAGTTCGAGGGATTGGGGATCTGAATAAATGAAGCCTGCTTTTATTTTTATTTTTGTGATTAAGTCAGAAACTACAGATATATAGTAATTTAAAAGATGTGGAGAAGCTATGGTCCAGCCAGGCCCTCCAACCTAGACTGCCACGCTCAGCAGGAAAAACAGATTTCAGAAGTATCCTGAAATATCAAATGCTTAATCCACCCCTGCAAGATGACAAATTTCAGAGCATTTATTCATGGAAGCGGTTTGCTTTACTGTCTTCAATTCTACATGTGATCACACACACAGTGGTGGCTCTGTAATATAAAATTTGCAGGACTTCAAAAGGTTCATTAAGCCAAACTCCACTGCAGATGTAATTTACATTTACTGTACTCCGGGCCATAGCAGGTGCTACCGGTTCAGGCAAACATGAAGTGAAAGCTAGTGTGGGCTTTTTTCTCAATTTTTTTATATCCCAACTTGATCTTCATTTTTCTCACAGCCAGTATTCATTAGAGCTACAAGGGCAGGAGCTTAAAACAGCACCATGGCATGCTGTTTCCTGTCTTGTCTAGCAATAAGCAATATAATACTGTGTCCATTCTTTTGAACACTTCCTGGTCTATCTACAGCAAATTATATATATGCACACAGCAGTGACCAACAGCCTCCAAGATGTGGTAAGGTTGGTCTTGATTTAAAGACACACCAGATACCGAGGGGCAAGTTCAGTTACCCTTTCTCATTTTCCCTCTCTCTGTTCCTGCACCAATATCCTTTGTTTGTTAAGACTTCTCATGGTGGCTATTTGTCTTTACCATAAACCATTACCTAATGTGTTCCACAAATCAAATTTTCTTGCCTAGACATTCATTCATTTTCTGTTGAATTTAAGATAGATTTTTTTTTACAGTTTGGGCATCTTTTCTTTCCTCTCCAAAAATAAAAAAGTTTGAGAATAAAGATCAATTCTTGAAAACAGGCTGAACTGGGGGGGGTCCATACTTGCTTTACCTTGTTTTAATAGGTACAGTTCTTTCCAGCACTAAGAGTGCTATTTTGCATGTGGATGCCATTTAAATGTCAAAAGATTAGGAATTACATAGAAAAAACAGCTACAACAAGGAACTCTTCCTCCCTTTCAGATTCCCCTGGCCACCTTGTAACAATTCCCTAATAATGAGTATCCCTTTCCCTAACGTTCAGCTCTCTGCATTGTGTCCTTTCCTGGCTCTAACTATGCTTTATCCATGAACCTACTCTCTCCTGAGCTGCTGGCTTGGCTGGGAAACTCAAATGGTGTCCCGGGAGGCATGGAACTGTGATCCTTTAAACCACTGATACCGGGCCCCACCTGGTTTTGGTATCCGTGACTTAGCCAATCTGTTCCGAATCAACACTATCTTCTTCCTTGATTAATTATAAGACTAACTGCTGTCTCTCTTTTAGAGGAATGGACCCCTGCGCCCCTCAGAGCCACTTTTTCCCCACCAAAAATACCTTTGTGGAAACCAAAATACCTTTTTTGCAGTCCCATGGTTCCACGTGACACTCGTGTATGCGTCCCCTTTTTTCTTGTGTGTGTCACCTTGAAGTGGCGCCTAGATGGTGCCCACAGACCCCGGAAATCCCTCTTGTATCACCGCAAAAACCCAGGCCATCATCAAGCCACTCTGATCATTTCTATGATGAATCTCCTTTGTTTTGAATGGATCTCGGCTGCCAGGTGAACTCCAGGTGACAAAGGCCAAGCTCTCCTAATCCTGCATGCCCCCTTCCCTTTATGAACTCTGTATATGACCCATATACCCAATTATATATATATATATATGTCTGTATAAAATATTAAGTAAGTTGACCTTTTTGTGAACTGTGACCAGCACCTCAGGACCCAGATATTGCAAAACTTCCTGTGTCTTCATCCTTAATCAATGGACTTTTCGGAAACTATCCAGCATGGACAATAGATAAATGACCCCCTATTCTTGGGCCTTGGAGGGTCATTGACTAGGCCACCTGGGTATCGGGGACCCATGGACAAGTTAATAATTCTTCACAAAGGATATTTCCCAAACTGCAAGGAGAAGGGGATGTCACCGTTCCTCTAACAATGATGTTCCCTTTCCCAGAAAAATGGATTTACAAGATCCCATCAAAGAATCAGTATTACCGTACTTTTGAACAATAGGCTGGCTCTGAGGGGCTGGACGGAAATGTTATTTCAAACCTCTGTATCAATAGCTAGGTCGGGCTTGAGACCTTATAGCACTCACTTCAATCACTTGTCATTTGGGTCTGGGATGGGCTGTTCATAAACCTATCATCAAGCCACTATTTTCCTTTGTTTAACTGTTGCCATGCCTTCTTACATACCATAAACCATTACCTGAGCAGCTGAAGCAGGGCTCGGGCTCTCATTGGACAAGCCACACCAGCCCCCGGCCGCTTTTCCCGGCTCGCTGACATCACAGCCAATCACAAAGAAGCTGGCTCAGGGGGCAGGCATGGGAAATTTGAATGGAAAAAACTGTATGTATTGTATAGTTCTCAGCACCGGAGTTATGCCGGCTTCTTTGCAGATTACGGCTATTGTCATCCTTTCTAGCTGGAATAGAAAATAAACTTAGGTGGCCTTGCTTCATCCTGGTGAGATCTATTTGGGAATAGGGAAATGTTTATTGGTGCTTATTGGGTCGCCAGGCATAGTGAACCCTCCTTCTGGGTCTTCGCCAGCCTCGGCCCAGGCAGGCTCCCCTAAATCCGTGTGCTGTTTCATGGTCACAATGGCAGATTATATTTGGGTGAAATATGTCTAGTAGGCATGGTTTAGATAAAATCGTAAATCTAATGGGGGGTACTAATAGAAAGAAAATCGTTAGTAGTTCGTATGCCAGCGCATGCGCATTCAGATGGTTTTGGCCTACAACTCCCAGAAATCCTAACAGCTGGTAAATTGGCTGGGATTTCTGGGAGTTGTAGGCCAAAAACTTGAATAAATCACACTGAATTCTAGATGGGACTCTCCAAATAGGAAGGAGGGAGGGAAGGAGGGAGGGAGGGGGTATTCTATTCTTGGAAGCAGCAAAAAAGGAGGAGGAGCCTGAGTAAACCTCTCTGTTTACATTTTTCCAGGCTTCCAGCCGAAAGAAGGAGCGAGTTTAGGGCTTGCCTTGCCATAATACTTATTGGCAAGGGAGGCGGGACGGTGGTGAGAGAGAAGGAGGGTGCCCACCCCCCCTTACGACCTAATAACGATACTTAAGAAAATCCTGGCCCCAGTTCTATAAAGAAAGTCCACTTCCTGGTTGGCGTTCCAGATGCGGAAATACTCAAAAGTAGCATTGCTTACAAATTTCTTCCGAATCATTTAATTTTCATAACTTTTTTCTCATGCCTAATGTCTAGTGATCCAATTCCTGCAAGATGGAGAAATTTAAAATTGTTTCAACACATTTAAAAATATAGTTTCTATATTTACAATTTTAGCTATATTTTGTTTTAATTTGTTGTAGGCTAACTTGAATACCACGGTGGAAGAAGGTTTGGACATAAAGCAAGCAAACAATTATGCAAACAGACAAACAATAAAGAGGTTTTACCATTCTCCCCACCATTCTTAGAGTATCTTAGGCATAATCTTCAACATTTCAGATGAAATCTGGGACACACTTTGATTTTATGTGGTCAAGATGGCAACTATTATTTATGAAGGCGAACACAATCATAAAATAAAAACTGAAGTCCATGAAAACAATTTAGGACACAATTTGTAAAACATATTGTGTAAACTCAGATTTAAGTATATTTGCAGTTTATCCACTGGAATTGTGACTAAGGGCACAGATACACTAACACTATGATGCAGCTGGGAACCTCTTCAAACTGACCAGTGGTGAGAGACTGAAAGATCCAGAACTGGTTTGAAAAAAAGTGGCAGGTAGGAACAGAGGTAATAAATTGATCCTCTCAGGGGGTCAATTACCATGGGCTGAGCAGCCATGGTAATGAGGAGGGTTTTTTTTATCAATCCCCCTGTTCTCAATTGACATGTGAATTTGGGGCAAACCTTGTCCTGTTTCATGTCCCGGATTTCATTGGGGGCCCCTGATCCATTTTTTATAAGCCTCCCAAAATTGGGAGGGTTGTTTTAGGTTCTTTTATTTTGGGGCCCAAAAATCAGACCATTATGGGGGGAGCTTCTCAGCCACTGGCTCAACTTCTCAGCATGCATTCTTCTTACCTGGAACCTGCTGTTTCTACTCTAAAGTAAGAGGTGTTCAGCTGTAGGCACTGGCAGGTATGCACACTTTACGGGCCTGCCTGCATGCCCTGCCACATATGCACTCTCCTTGGAAATAGTGTGTGTGTGTGGCGGGGTATGCAGGCAGGTCGGGAAAGTGTGTGTGTTTGCCAATGCCTGCAGCTCAGCGTCTCTTACTCTAGACTAAGAGGTGCTCAGCTATAGACGCACCCCATTCCGGCCTGCACGCCCCACCTACACATGCCCCACTACACTCTCCGAGAGTGGCTGTGTGGTAGGATGTGCAGGCAGGCCCAGTATGCACCTGCAGCTGTGCTCCAGGCCTGCCTGCATGCATGCCCCACCACACATGCACTCTTTTTCCAAGGCAAGGAGGCAATATCGGATGCCCACAAAAGCAGGCTTTTGTGTCAAACATATTGTCCTGTGGGGAAGGGGCCTCCCATTTAGTGCTTCCTAAGAAATGAAAGACATGAAAAAACAGTAGAAATGGTACGAACGAATTTCACACACATGTCTAGTTATGAGTCTATAATGTGCTTCAGTGGGGGCAGGTATCTGCAATGCAGTTTGTGTTTTGCGGAACCGTTTTTGGCCTGGATCCAGGATATGCTGGCATTTGCTGCAGCATATAATTTGCCTGAACTCGGACTTTCCAGTGACTTCTAAAATTGTACTAGATAAACTTGAGTGCATGGTGCACCACTGTGGTTTTGTGTCATCTCGAAGCCACATTATAGTATCAGTGTAGATGAGGCCTAGCTTCAGTTGCATTGATCTCAATATGTGTAGACTCTTTCAGGTTGTGAGTTCTCAACCATTTAGTATTTTATTGCTCATAAAGGCTTTTGAACTATGAATAGAAAAAGCAAGAGTCACAGGAGTTATGAGCCACATGTGCAGAGTCAATAATATTGCTGCAGCAACTTGACTCAACGTTCCAACCCTGTGGAACTTCCCAATGCCTGTACATCATTCTAGAGGTTTGAATTTTAAAATCTAAATTTCCCAGAATTCCTTGACCAGCATAGGTATTCATCATACTAGCTATGAGTTTCTGGGAACTGTAGTGTCAGAGTATCTTTTTCCAAGCTCTCTTGCCATTATATCAAGCTTATTGCCCAGGAGCTTTGACTGCAATATAGATTTAGTTTCTCTTCCATGTTCAATCCAATATTAACAACATCAACTCATGGCACAAATAGTGCAAGAGATGCTCAAATGCATTTTTTAGTCTCCTGAGTGTAAACAGACTAACTCTCTATGCTTATTCATTCGACCACCTTGGCATTACGTTAGACAAGAAAGTATTGATTGAAGTTAGCAAAATTTTACAAGGCATAACACCCAGCATTCAGTAAAGGTGAAAGAGATCTGAGGAATGATGCCATGATAAGATATTTAAGACAAAAGATTGAGCTGTGTGAGACAGTGAAATGATCAGTATTTCCATATGATGAACCTTGTGAGGCAATGCTATACAAGTGTGGATAAAAGCAGGATCTAATTGCACTCAGAACCTAGTTTCAGCCAAGCTTTCAACAGTGTGGCAAGCATTGTATCATCTGTATTAAAGCTAGCCTATATTAGGAGGAAGAGACAGAAAAGTGGAAAAGTGGACAAGGACTGTAAGTTGCAAATACAAATAAATAGCTATTGGAGACATCTAGTAAAAATTCTTGACTATAAAACAGCAACATTATCAAGTACAGTAATACCCCTGTATCTGCAGGGGATACATTCCTGGCTAGACCACAGTTACTTGAAACTATGGATATGAACTAACACCATTAAATTACCTTTCTTCCAGTCCCTGAATACCAAAGAGTTCTGTTGGGGGACCTAGAGATTAATAGAGAGGTATCCTTTCAACACAACTGTGTAGTAAGTTCCAGAAGTAGCATGTCATACAGTTACCTGGAAAACCTAGTAAATTCTTAGAGAAACAATTTACCTTCAGGCATGGGTTACTAGGAAATGAAAAAAATATTTCCCACAATTGCAAAAAAATAGACAAAACAAAAGCAGCTATGGAAGTAAGTGCAGATTCTGAGCATAGTGAAAGGTCTATTCCCCTGCACTTCAGAGTGAGACTATTTTAAATTCATTGTTTAAGAAACTAAGGCTTTAAATAAGCTATTTATGAATTTGCCTTGCTTTTGTTTTATCACAATATTAAGCTATGTAATTACAACTTTAATGTTTTTCTGTGCTAAAGCACATCTTTGACAATTTATCACCATATGGACCAGATTTTACATCAACAATATTCTCAGGAGTCTATTTCTCCAGCATTTCCAGTGTTATCCTTTTGCCCCAACTAAGTCATATACAATTAAGCTAAAATAATACTGATCTACATTTCAGTTTTGTTGCAACATTATCGGAATAATGTAGAGAAAATGTGCTAAATACTCTGTAAAGAAGGGTGTGTATGAACCTTCAGATCTTGTTAGACTCCAGTACTCTTTATCTACAACCATTGATCCTACTAGAATAGAAAATTAAGTTCAAGAACATCTGAAGCACCATACACACTATTGTAAAGTACTTCTGTAATAAATATTAATATAGTCAGGATTTTCAATTCATCTATGTATGCCTCCTCAAAAGTAAGCTCCACTGAGTTCAGCAGGACATCTTCTCTCCCTCCTCCCTCTCCCCCTTCTTGTGTGCTTTCATTATGGCAAGATTTGTTCTGAGTTGTTTTGCCTTTGCCTTACTCTGAGGTTGAAATATTGTGATTTACCCAAGCTGGTTTCCATGGCTGAGTGGAGATTTAAACCCTGAGCTCCAGAGTCTAACTCAATGTTCATAGAATCATAGAGTTGGAAGAAACTACATGGGCTATCTAGCCCAACCCCCTGCAATGTAGGAAAAACACAATCAAAGCACCCCTGACAGACATTCCTGACTGAATGCCTAGGAGTAACGCTAAACATCAAGGAAAGCTTGATGATTCTACTAATATATCGAACACCCAGGGCCCTGAAAGAGAGCATCTCCAAACTGCTCAATCTCGTAGCTGATTGGGCATTAAGACTGCCGAGACTCATTGTATTAGGGGACTTTAACGTCCACGAGGACATGATTACAACTTCCCCTATGACCAAGGATTTTATCTATTCTATGGAAACCCTACGGCTCTCATTGTCGGTAACTGGCCCCACGCATTGGGCTACGAGTAACACTGCATACCTTAATGGTGGTCCCCTGGTCCGATCATTTCACCTTGAAAGTCTGCATCGAGACGCCATTACCACCGAGAGTAGATCCAAAACCCATACTAGTGCGCCCAAAAAGACTCATGGACCCCGACAGATTCATGTCAGTTCTCAAGACCTCGGAAATCTCTGGAAATACCCTGAATGAACAAGTTGGAAGTTGGAATGCTGTCTTGTCCACAACCCTAGATCGGATTGCTCCAAAACGCCCCTTTCGCCCTTGTAGGATCTGCTCACCATGGTACACTGAAGAACTGCGGCTGTTGAAGTGCAAACAAAAACAGCTAGAAGGCATTTGGCATCGTAAACCCAGCCAGTCATCGAGACTAGCCTTCAAAACTTTCCGTAAGACGTATGAACTAGCCACCAAAGAAGCCAAGAAAGTATACAACATCTCCCAAATAGCTGCTGCTAAATCGCACCCAACGCAGATCTTTAAAATCGTCCGTAATTTGACCAGTGCAATCCCTCAAACCGGAAACACGGATACCTCAACTGTCACAGCAGAGAAGTTTCAAAAATTCTTCACAGAGAAGATTACTGCACTTCGACAAGAACTGTCCCCTATGACCGAGTCCGCTAATGAGAGGGAGGTAACACGAGCATCAATTAGCTCCAAATTTGACCAATTTACATTATTGGACACAGAAGCTGTTTGTAAGATTCTATCTACAGCAAGACCAACTACCTGTTCCTTGGATCCTTGTCCTTCTTGGTTGGTCAAGGATTGCCCAGAGGGGCTCCGAGTCCCTCTGACGCACATAATAAATAATTCACTGAAGCAGGGAATCTTTCCAGACGCCCTGAAAGAAGCTATAGTCTGCCCCCTCTTAAAGAAACCCACCTTAGACCCTGCGATGTTGACCAACTACTGCCCGGTCTCTAACCTCCCATTTCTTAGTAAGATGATTGAACGTGCGGCAGCAAACCAACTTCAGAAATTCTTAGACAACACGGATGGCCTGGATCCATTTCAATCTGGCTTCCGTCCTGGACATGGGACCGAGACTGTTCTGGTGGCCATCTCTGATGACATCCGTCGCCAGTTAGACAAGGGAGGATTGGTACTGCTGGTGTTGCTTGACCTCACCGCAGCTTTCAATACAGTAGACCATGATCTACTGATCCAACAATTAGCTGCTATTAGAAATCAAGGATCAGCAATAACGTGGTTCACCTCATTCTTGCGAGGGTGTAGCCAACGAGTGGAGTGGCTGGGCCAAGTATCTGAGAAATCTCCTCTTGACTGTGGAGTACCCTAAGGCACTATTCTTCGGCGTTGAGTATTTATGTCACAGCGGATAGGCAACAGAAATATAGAAGTTTAATTCCCCATCGGCCCAAAAACTCCAGTCTCTGTTCGAGTGAATAATGAAACTCTCATTCAATTCACAAGGTAAATATATAACTTTGTATTGAATTGTATTTAACAATAACTGGCAAAACATCGAAAAACAACAGCCATCACAGCTACCTTTCTAAACATCCTTTCCTCACAGATATTAAATCCCAACTGACAAATCCCAACTGTCACTTTGTAACGGAAATTCCTCAAGGTTCCATTTAGCAGTCTTGAGACAGCGCCATCTGGTGTCAAACATGTCACACTGCAGGTCATCTCAAACTGCAAAAATATATCTTGTGCTGACTCATGAATTGCTATTCAAAATGCAATAATCTGACAACTATTCTATCGCCAATGCTGTTTAACATCTATGTTCGACCTCTCGCCAAGCTAGCCCAGAGATTTGGATTAGAATGTTTCCAATATGCTGATGACACCCAGCTTCTCCTAAAACTAGAACCTGGAATAACTTCAGTACCAGATAACTTCACCCGGTGTCTTGGAGCGGTGACAAGATGGCTACGTGCCCATAAATTCAAATGAAATCCAGCAAAAACTGAAATCTTGTGGCTTGGCCGCCCATCAGAATTGGTTGGTCTATTACCATCTTTTGAAGGGGAACCATTAGTTCCATCCCCAGCTGTGAAGAGTCTCGGTGTTATCCTGGATTCCAAAATGACGATGGAAGCCCAGATTGCCTCCACTAGTAAAAGGGCCTTCTTTCATCTACGCCAAGCGAGACAGTTGGCACCTTATTTAGCAACAGAGGCGCTGGCTACAGTAATCCATGCCATGGTTACATCGAGGCTGGATTACTACAATGCATTGTATGTGGGCTTAACCCAAGCAACAATTCGCAAGATCCAAATTGTGCAAAATGCAGCTGCTAGACTCCTCACAAAAACATCAATGAGGTGCCATATAACGCCGCCTCTGCAGCGCTTGCATTGGCTGCCGGTTGAACACAGAGTCCTCCATAAGACCCTGGTCCTAGCATTCAAGGCCTTTTGAGGTCAGGGTCTTTCATATCTAAGAGACCGTTTAATGCCACTCCACCACCAGAGACTGCCACGGTCAGCTCATGAGAATCTTCTCTATGTTCCTGGCCCTAGAGAGGTTCGTTTTGAGTCCACAAGACAGAGATCCTTCTCCATTGTAGCCCCAATCTTGTGGAATTCCCTACTGCCAGACAAAAGAGCCACTCCTGATCTACATACATTTTTAGGGATTGTTAGTAACAAGCGGTGACTATGTAACCTGTTTATTTTAATTGTGTAAGTCGCCCAGAGCACCTTTGTTGGAGGGCAACTCATAAGAAATAAAGTTAGTTAGTTAGTTAGTTGGATAGCATCTGCCTGCCACCTCAGAAGGAGAAGGAGGAATGCTGCTGCCTCCCCCCAAGCCAGCTAAGAGGAGGGACTGAGGAAGAGACTTTAAAACACCTGTCTCCTGGCTGTTGCTTACTACATCTGCCTGCCACCTCAGGAGGAGAAGGAGGACTGCTGCTGCCTCCCCCAAGCCAGCAAAGTGGGGGGGCGGAGGAAGAGACTTTAAACCACCTGTCACCGGACTGTTGCTTACTACATCTGCCTGCCACATCAGGAGGAGGAGGAATGCTGCTGCCTCCCCCCCCCCCAAAGCCAGCTAAGAGGAGGGACTGAGGAAGAGACGTTAAGGCACCAGTAGCCTGGGTGTTGTGTATTGTTTTTATTGTATTGTATTTAATGTTGTAATTGTTTTTATTGTATTGTATTTAATGTTTTTATGTGCATTTTGAAATTGTGTGTATTGCTTGCTTTCTGTAAACTGTCTTGAGTCGCCGAAAGGCGGTATACAAATACAGTAAATAAATAGCCACCCAGCCTCTGTTTAAAAGCTTCCAATAAAGGAACTTCCAGTTTGAGGCAGAGAGTTCCACTGTTGAACAGCTTGTGCAGCCAGGAAGTTCTTCCTTATGTTCAGATGGAATCCCCTTTCCTATAATTTGAACCCATTATTGCTCCTAGTCCTACTTTCAAGAGCAGCAGAAAACAAGTTTGCTCCCTCTTCCTTATGAGAGCCTTTCACGTATTTATACATGGCTATCATGTCTCCTCTCCACCTTCTCTTGGGTAGGCTAAACATATCCAGTTCTTTAAGATGTTCCTCATAGAGTATGGTCTCCAGACCTTTGATCATTTTTGTCGCCCTCCTCTGGACAGCTTCCAGCTTGTCAATATGTCTTTTGAACTATGGTGCCCATAACTGGACACAGTATTCTAACCAAAGTAGAATACAAAGGCACCATGACTTCCCTCGATCTAGACACTATACTCCTTTTGATGCAGCCCAAAATCCCATTGACATTTTTACCTGCTGCATCACAATGTTGGCCATGAAGACTCCAAGACCTTTTTCATATAGTCCATTGTCAAGCCAGGTGCCACCCATTCTGCATCTTTGCATTTCATTTCTTCTGCCTAAGTGTAATATTTTACATTTCCCTTGTTGAAATTCTTTTGTTAGCTTTGGTCCAGCTCTCTAATCTGTTAAGGTCCTTTTGAGTTCTGATCCTGTCCTCTGGAGTATCAGCTATCCCTCCTAATTTGGTGTCATTTCCAAACTTGTTAAGCATGGCCTCTAAACCTTCATCCAAGTCATTAATAAAAATGTTGAACAGTACTGGGTCCAAGACCGAACTCTGTGGCACTCTACTAATCACTTCTTTCCAGGATGAAGAGGAACCATTGGTGAGCACCCTTTGGGTTCGGTCGCTTAACCAATTACAGATCCACCTAATAGTAGTATTGCCTAGCCCACATTTGACTAGTTTGTTTGCAAGAAAGTCATGGGGGACTTTGTTGAAAGCCTTACTGAAATCAAGATATGTTACACCCACAGCATCCTCTGCATCTACCAAGCTTGTAACTCTATCAAAAAAGAGATAAGATTAATCTGGCATGACTTTTTTTTTTTTTAGAAATCCATGTTGACTTTTACTAATCAGAGCATACCTTTCTAAGTGACTGTCTCCTTAATGATCTGCTCCAGACTCTACTCCAGAATCTTTCCTGGTATTGATGTCAGGCTGACTGGATGGCAATTGTTTGGTCCTCCCCCTCCCCTCCTTCTTGAAGATAGGGACAACATTTGCTATTGGAATTTCTCCTGTTCTTCGATAATTCTCAAAGATTATTGCCAGTGGTTCTGAAATTACTTCTGCTAGTTCCTTCAATACTCTTTGATGTACTTCATCTGACCCTGGAGATTTGAATTCGTTTAGAGTAGCCAGCTATTCCTAGACTACTTATTTACTTATTTTGTGTTCCATTCCCCTATTACCTCGTTCGGTCAATATTGCTCAGGTTGAACACCAATCTCCTTTGGGGAGAAGGCTGAGGCAAAGAAAGTGTTGAGCAGCTCTGCCTTTTCTCTATCCCCTGTTTGCATTTCACCACCTTCTGCACGTAAAGGCCCTACTGTTTCCTTTTTCTACTAACATAACCAAAGCACCCCTTTTATTGGTTTTAATCTCTCTGGCAAGCCTGATGTTGCACTCCAAGGCTGGGAACCACCTCTGTATTCAACACACTCTAATCCAGTGTAAAATAGCAAAGCAGTTTATTGAAAAGCAATTCAGCAAAACAGTATAAAAGACAAAGTCCAAATATCAAGAACAATCCACAGAAATCATTTTCAGGGCTTAAAATCTCTTTCTGGCTCTCTTACTGACTTGCAGGCCCAGAATCCCCAGTGTCATCAGAATAAGTAACATGCCCAGAATCCCCAGAAGATTAGGTGTAGGCACAGTCAAAGGTTGACTACAACACCTGAGTTCATTTTGTGCCTTTGCCTTACAAACCTTTTCCACCACATAAGTTGGGACCCTTCGACACAGACCTATATCCCAGAATATAAAGGCAGAAAACCCCATATTATCCAAGTGTTGACTCAGATAACCTAGTTCAAAGCAGATATTGTGGGATTTTCTGCCTTGATATTCTGGGATATAGGGCTGAGTAGAAGGGCCCTAAGTTATTTATTTGAATTCCTGTTCGGTGATTTCCTCCCTCTTTCATTTCTTGAGCGTGTCTCTTTTAAATCTTAGTTCAGTTAAATGTTCTTTGGACATCCATTCTGGTTGTTTTACACTTCTATTTTTTTCCTCCTTGCTGCTACTGTTTGCAATTGTACTTTAAGTATCTCACTTTTAAGAAACTCCCATCCATCAATTACTCCCTTCTCTTTTAGTATTCCTTGGAATCCTGCTCAGTATTTCTTTAAATTTCCTGAAGTCAGCAGTCCTAAAGTCTAGAATGCATGTTTGACTTCTTTTCACCCTTCCTTTGTATCACAAATTCTATGAGCACATGGCCATTCCCACCTAAGCATCCCAACACTTCTACTCCATTGACCTCAGTATTGGTTAGGATCACTTCCAGAATAGTTGATCCCCTTGTTGCCTTTCCTAGCTCCTGGACAATAGAATTGTTTACAAGGCAAGTGGGGAATTTGTTGGATTTTGTACTCTTGGCAAAGTTTGTTTTCCAAAAAACATGAGTGATTGAAGTCCCCCATTACTACTATATCTCTTTTGTCTGCATGTTTGGTCATCTGGTCAAGGAAGGCTTCATCCACTTCTTTCTTCTGGCTTGGAGGTCTGTAGTAGATCCCCTTTTCAGTCCTCGGTTCCCTTAATTTTACCCAGATGTTCTCAACCTGGTTTCCAGGATTGAAGACTTGCATCTTTGCACAGATGTAAATATTTTTGACATATAATGCTACTCCAGCTCCTCTCCTGTGTTTTTATTTATTTATTTATTTATTCTTTCGGCTTCTAGATTGCTCCCTCTAGAAGCTCGGAGTGGTTTACAACAGGTAAAAAACAGGCGTAGAACTGACATTATAGAACAATGGTGTAAAAGCAGATAAGCAATGATTTAATCTAAAACATTACTAGTGCTAAAATAATTCTAAAAGTAAGCTAAACTACATAGAAAGCATAACAGTTACTCAACTGGAAAAGCCAGGTGAAAAAGAGCCGTCTTGCAGGCTCGGCGAAATGAGGACAGTTCCCTGATACCTCTGACTTCCTTTTAGGGGCTAGAACAGGCATGGGCAAACTTCATCCTTCCAGGTGTTTTTCACTTCAACTCCCAGAAATCCCAGTCAGTTTATCAGCTGTTAGGAATTGTTGAAGTCCAAAACACCTGGCAGGCCAAAGTTTACCCATTTCTGGGCTAGAAGGAGCAGAAATAGTAAAAATATGATGCTTTCTTGTCATTGTTGCAGCACTCTAATAGATAATTTGACCATAAATGGTTAGCATGCCACATGCTTTCTGCATTATGCATTCATGAGAACTTGAGAGGGAAAGTTTCAAAATTCAGGTTGGCACCCGCTAATCAAAAAGCCCATTAAAAAGCCAAGCAAAGAAAGCATAAAATAGCTTCAGTTATATTCTGTGTAGGCATTTCCTTGCACTCTACTTTTTGTTCTTTGACAAACATTTTAATGCCACCATTCATCAGTCCAGGAATGTGGCAATACTACAACAACCATCTCAATATATCACTTTCATAGGTATTCATTTTTACTGAAAAACCTACTGGATTATTTCTGATGGAGTTCTCATTTATTTTCAGGAAGTATATTTTACTATTCTCTCTATCTCTTAAATGAAATCAGCCATTGCTCAGGCAGACAAAAAGTTTTTTCTTTAGCATCCATTGCATTTGTTTGCAAAGAAATACTTAGTGTTCTACAGCTTAGGACAAAAAAAATTGAAATCATAATTTCATAATTCTACAAAATCAAAATAGATGTGCCAGATGATGTTTTAAGGACACCCCTTGCCATGTGGGCTATTTATAACCTGCAACCTTAAATTATTTGCCTTCACCTTCTCATACTAGTTATGGGAGGGGGTGTCTGCACTGCCCACAAATTTCAAAGTGGCCCAGAAGTCACTCCTGGCTGTCCTCATGAAGTCCAGAAACTTCCAGACCTCAATGTGGTGCAAACCAGATTGAACTGATTTAGGTATGCTCTAATGAATATTTGGGGTATGCTCTAGAGCAGGGGTGGGCAATTACTGGCCCTCCAGGGGTTTTGGACTTCAACTCCCAGAAATCCCAGCCAGTTTACCAGCTATTAGGATTTCTGGGAGTTGAAGTCCAAAACACCTGGAGGGCCGGTAATTGCCCGCCCCTGCTCTAGAGCAGGGCTGTCCAACAGCCGGCCCGGGGGTCGTACACAGCCCCCCAGCCCCTTGGCTATGGCCCCTTACCCTCCTGCAATAAATAATATATTTTAAAAATATTTTTTATTTTTTTTCGATTAAAATATTATTATTTATTATTATTTTTGGTCCCGCCCCCTTGGCTTTCTATTGGCCACCTCCTCTTCTCCTGAGGGAGGGGGCCAATGGGAGGGAGTGACGTCTCTGCGCAGCTGCCTCCTCCTTTTGGGGCTTCTGCCTCCTCCTTTTGGGGCGGAGCCGGGGGAGGGGAGGGGGGGGGAGGGGGCAGAGCCAGGGGAGGGAGGGAGCGGAGCTGGGAGAGGGGGCGGAGCCGGGACAGAGGCAGACCCTAAGGCCCCCCAGGTGATCAGTGACCGGAAGTCAGGCCCCCGGTCCGGTAGAAGTTGGACAGTCCTGCTCTAGAGTTTCAGCAAAACGTCGGAGCCACCCCACACTTTAGGCAGAGTGTGGAGAGCAGACTGGCTCCAGCAACCCCCTTTACTTGTGTTTGTCAGCAGAGAAAAGAAAATGGATTGATGCTATGTCTCCCTAAAGACATTAGCTGCAATGCTGGTTTGCCTACCTTGTACAAGAAAGTTCTATGTCAAAGTGGAATTTGTGTGCTGTTATATACATATTTAAAAAACTTATCATCAATCCATTGCATTTTTGGAGAAAGAAGAAGATAAAATAACATGGACTTATTGTGTTTAGGAATTTATAATTCCTAAACATTGTTCAAGATGATGTTCATGATGGTGATGTTAAAATCTACAAATAATGAGGGAAGCAGTAAACACAGAGAATCTACTAATAACAAGTAAGTTTGGAATGACTGTATACATGTCAACGGAGGTCATGACAGACAGATAAAATTACTAGATAGAAAAAATATGTGTGCCTTTGAGTAGTAAGAATCATCCAAAAAGTGAGAAAATGGTGTTTAGGGAATATTGCAAGGGTTAAGCGTTACTGGGCTACTTAGCAACAGAACTATAACAATAATCCCATTAGATTCAATATATATATATGCAATCCCCCTCCAAAAAAACTTAGTCTGACTTCAAAGGGAGAAATTTAAATGTGACCACAACAGTTCAAAGGAAAGTGAAAAGATACAGTTTGGAAGGTCAGACCCTTTAGGCAGTGTGGAAGGTTTTTAAAAAAATACCATAATAGAGGCTCAATTTGAATGCCAGCATGCACCAGAAGTCCAAGATGCCCACATGGTTAAATTGCAAAATCAAAGCTATGCAACAATCTCTCTACCATTTTTTTTAAGTAGACATATGCACCAAACGAAGCAAAAAGAAAGTATGGCAAATAGGTTTTATCCAGATATCCAGTAATGCAGATCAAGAAAGGAACTGGATAGCAAGTTACTGGGATTATAAAAAGTAATATTAGATCGAACGATAGATAGTATTTTCTCAGGGTGCAACAGTTATGAAGGGCAACTCCATTGGCATGAAGGGCAGTATCATCCTATCCTTTATTCATCCCATTTTAGCTTATTAATATAAGAATGCTATAACTAGAATTTGCCTTTTAACTCTGCATTCCCAGGCTGTGCATGTCCTGAACCAGTGCTTGGCAACTGTGTCAGTTGGACTGTGGGAGATCAGAATATAAATTATTTCTCGCAATATAAAACTAATGGTTGGCTCTATGCTGATTATTTAATGCAGTTTCAAACTGGTATTGAAGAAAGTAGCTTCACTGTGCAGATTATTACAATGGAAATCCAGGAACCAGTTTGAGGCCTGAATGAAAATATATATCTGTGCAGAAGCACTATTTTATCCGACAATATTGTTTTGTTTTGTTCACAGAAAAGGATATAGCTAAGCACTTATTCTGTGAAATATTTGTAGACTTTTTTGTACAGGAATAAACAGCTAGCATCCTATTAATCAGTTAGTGTCATATGTTATATTTTGACCATGTAACTCCTTCAGATTCTTGTTTACTTTTGTGGTATCTTTCCAACATATGTATTTGTCCCTTAAACCTACTGTGAAATTCAGCCACATCAAATTATGTTCTGCAGTGCTGATGAATGGGGTAATGATTGATGATGTGTTTAGCCTCCTCCTGCTGGTGACCCATAATGTAAGGAAAGAAACTGGTACCCTAAGGGACCCTTAGGATGCCCTCTTGGGAGGGATCTGAATGCATCACCTTTCCACACCCCATGCACTAGTACTGCAGAACTTCACTCCCGTGTTATTGGCTGGATTCTAAAGTGGGTTTGGGAGGTGAAAGTTGAAGTATAACGATGATGTGATAGCTATGGGTCAGTTGCTTTGCATCTCAATCAGAATTTTCTGCATAAGAAATAGCATTTTCTGCACAGAAAACAATCTTTATGCACACAAATATTTTCTGTGTGGGAAATTCAGTTTTTTGCACAAAACATGTAAGTTTTGTTTAAAAAAAGTCCTGAATGGCAAAGATTCCAATCAATCTAAGATTCTTTTTGTCAGAGTTTACCCACACTTGAGAAGCACATTTTTGAGAGGAATATTTTTAAAAATTCCTTTCATACCTAGCATGGGCAATATCCATGCAGAGACCACTTTAACAGGCATGGCTCATGATTTCATGGTTGCCATGACGACCATGGGCCTATCACAAATAATATCTGGACCAACCTATCAGGCTGGACATACATTGGACCTAGTTTTTACTGCGGACAGTGGAGGTGTCAGAGTGGAAGAGCAAAATATTCTTCCTTGTCATGGTCTGATCACCATCTGATCAGTTTTAGACTGGCTGTGGCCTCTAACCTTCGTAGGGGTTAGAGGCCACAATTAAGATGGTCCACCCCAGGAGACTGATGGATCCGGATGGATTTCTGAGGAATCTTGGGGTTCTTCCTGTCATGGAGGCTGGCGATTCTGTCAGTGCTCTGGTTGATTGCTATAATAGTGAGATGACTAGGGTGATAGACATGATCGCTCCTGAAAGTCCCCTCTCATTGCGTAGAGTCACACCATCTCCTTGGTTCTATAAGGAGCTGGCGGAGATGAAGCGGGTGAGAAGGAGGCTGGAGTGCACCTGGAGGAAATCTCTATGTGTTGCCGACCGAACACAGGCTAGAGCCTCAATTAAGGCCTATTCCGCAGCTATACGAACAGCCAAGGAGTCTTTCTTGACTGCACACATAGCGTCCGTATCCAATAAAACATCTGAGCTGTTTCGGGTCATTGGGGAGCTACTCCACCTTCCTGGGAGGGGGAGATCACCTATGACCTGAAGGCTTGGTGCTGCAATTTCGCGCACCATTTTGCAGATAAAGTCGCTCAGATATGCCTTGAGTTGGATTCCAGCTTAAATACAGTTCCTGGCGAGGTGACTGTGGCATCTGTCTGTCCGATTTTGTGGGATTCTTTTCGGCTTGTTCATCCTGAAGACGTGGAGGGAGTACTTGGAGGTGTGAGAGTGACCACGTCGGCTCTGGACCCTTGCCCTTCCTGGTTAATTAAATCGGCCAGAGGTGGGTTGACTGATTGGTTTGTGTTGATCATTAATGCTTCCTTGGAGCAAGGGACATTTCCATAGAGGTTAAAACAGGCGGTGGTTAGACCACTTCTGAAAAAGGCCTTCCTTGACTCCACAGTTCTGAACAATTACAGGCCAATCTCCAACTTCCCTTTCTTGGACAAGGTGATGGAGCAGGTGGTCGCGTCTCAGCTCCAGGATTTCCTTGAGGACTGTGGTATCCCAGCCTAGCTTGGTCCTATCACCTAGTGGTCAGAGTCAACCCTCGGGGGCTCCAGTTGCTCTGGATCTGGGGGTCTCAGTTGCCCTGGATCAGGAGGATGATGGGTGGCCTGAAACAGATGGGTCTGCAGTAAGAGACTTAGAATGGGACACTGGCTGGCTGCAACAATATGATACTACAGGAGAAGAATTTGATGACTCTATGGAAGTCAGCTATGAGCTGGATAATGAGAACAGTAGTGACCTTGATTCCCATGAAAGGTTTTTCACTCCCTTGCCGGACGAGCAGGAAGAAGATTGGGATATGCGGGAGGAGACAGTTTCTCATGATCAGGATGCTGCACCTGGGCCGGCTAATGAGGCGGAATTTGATTGCAGGGCTTCTATCCGTTCTTCGAGAAGAGATTGGGGCCTGAATAGGGGGGTGCAATGGACGCACAAGAAATAGTTTCCTTTATTAGTTGGTGACTGGACAGTTTCTAGTTAGATCCAAAGCTATGTGTTGGTATAGACCAGTGTTTCTCAACCTGGGGGTCGGGACCCCTGGAGGGGTCACGAGGGGGTATCAGAGGGGTCACCAAAGACTATCAGTAAATACAGTATTTTCTGTTGGTCATGGGGGTTCTGTGTGGGAAGTTTAGCCCAATTCTATCATTGGCGGGATTCAGAATACTCTTTGATTGTAGGTGAACTATAAATCCCAGCAACTACAACTCCCAAATGACAAAATCAATCCCTGCCCCTCCCCCCCCAAATCCCACCAGTACGCAAATCTATGTGTAATGGGTATTAGTGCCAAATTTGGTCCAATGAATGAAAATACATCCTGCATATCAAATATTAACATTATGATTCATAACAGTAGCAAAATTACAGTTATTAAGTAGCAATGAAAATAATGTTATGGTTGGGGGTCACCACAACATGAGGACCTGTATTAAGGGGTCACAGCATTAGGAAGGTTGAGAACCACTGGTATAGATGGACTCTCGCCAAGTTTTGCCTTGTCCACGGAGGCCTCAGAAGCGGCTGGCTTCAAGTTCCACGAAACGCACCGCTTGGGCGGTTTGCATGATCTCTTGGTTTTTGGACTCTTTTGGTTTCTAGCCCTTTGGATTTATAATTCAAGAACTTTTTTGGACTATTCTTAAGTTGTGCTTACAACTTCATTTTTACTCTTGGGGCGATTCTTTATTCTATATTCTAAATAAAAGTATTGATCATTGCATCTGCCTGGTGTGTGTGATTAGGGGGAACTGCCGGTGTTCTGAGTTGCAACAAGGACATTGACTACCTGGATCAGTCACAGTCTGGCTTTAGGCCTGGTCATGGTACCAAGACGGCTTTGGTTGCCTTGGTGGATGATCTCCGTAGAGAGTTGGACAAAGGGAATGTGTGACTTTGCTAATTCTCTTGGACATCTCTGTGGCTTTCAATACCATCATGGTGTCCTTCTGGGATGGCTTTCTGGGATGGGTCTTGGGGGCATGGTTTTGTCATGGCTCCAGTCCTTCTTGGTGTGTTTTTTCCAGATAGTTGGGAGACACTTGCTCGGACCCCTGGCCTTTGACCTGTGGGGTCCCACAAGGTTCCGTTCTGTCCCCTATGCTTTTTGACATCTACATGAAACCGCTGGGCGAGGTCAAATGTAAATGTTTTCGAGTTGGGGTTTTTGAGTTGGGTGCCATCTCTATGCAGATGACTCCAAACTCTACTACTCCTTTCCAACTAATTCCAAGGAAGCCCCTCGGGTACTGGACGAGTGCCTGGCCACTGTGACTGACTGGATGAGGAGGAATAAGGTGAAGATCAATCCTGACAAGACAGAGGTTGTCTTGGTCGATCATAAGACGGATCAGGGTATAGGGTGGCAAACTGTGCTTGATGGGGTTGCACTCCCCCTGAAGTCACAGGTCCGCAGCTTGGGTGCCCTCCTAGACTCGACGCTAACGTTTGAAGCACAGCCGTCTGCGGTGGCTGGGAGGGCCTTCGCACAATTAAAACCCGTGCGCCAGCTGCGACCGTACCTCATGAAGTCAGATCTGGCCATGGTAGTCCACGCCTTAGTCACCTCCAGATTGGATTACTGTAATGCACTCTACATGGGGCTGCCCTTGAAGATGGCGGAAGTTTCAATTGGTCCAACAGGCGGCGGCCAGATTGCTAACTGGAGTGACTTACAGGGAGAGGTCAACCCCCCTGTTTAAGGAGCTTCATTGGCTGCCGTTCATCTTGCAGTCCTAATTCAAGGTGCAGGTTTTGACTACAAAGCCCTGAACGGTTTGGGACCCGCCTAGCTACGTGACCGCATCTCTGTTTACGAACCCAGACGATCTCTTCGATCATCTGGAGAGTACCTATTCTCGCTCCCACCGGCCTTGCAGGCACGTTTGGTGGGGACAAGGGAGAGGACCTTCTCTGTAGTGGCACCTTGTCTCTGGAATGCACTCCTCAAGGATATCAGACAAGCCCCGCATTGGCAGTTTTTAGGAGGAGCCTGAAGACGAGGCTGTTCAAATGTGCCTTCCCTGAATAAAGTAAGAATGCCCTGCTATATTTAATCCTCGCAAAGGTCCATAGTAGCACTTTAATTACCTGTTGGGTGGTCGGCCCATATTGTCCTTGAAGCCTTCCTGCTATCTGCAAACTACCTTTTTCTGCACCCAGCATTTATTTATTTTCTTCTTGGAACAGCGAGTCGATCTTTGCTGCATAACTGAAACCTGGATCAACGATGGCGATGAAACCTGCCTGCACGAGTTAGCATTCCCTGATTATGTTATTACTCACCAGAATAGGAACAGGAGGCGGGGAGGGGGAGTGGCCATTCTCTCCCGTGACCTGTTACATCTTAGAGCGGTCCCTGCACTGGAAACAAATGGGATTGAAAGTGTTGGCCTGATGTGGGCAGCCCCGGAGAGTGTAGCCTTCTTGCTGGTGTACAGAGCATCTAGCGCACCAGCGAGGAGTCTCTCCCTGCTGTTGGAGACTGTGGTCTAGGTTCCCTAGACTTGTGGTGCTGGGGGACTTCAATGTCCACGCTGACACAGCCTCCCTTCCATCTGCAGCAGGGGACCTAGTGTCGACCACAAACTCGGGCCCCACACATCGGGCTGGACACACCCTCAATCTGATTTTCTCTGCGGGTGTCCAAGTGTCTGTCGCCTCTGTAATCGAGGTGCCATGGTCAGATCACTGTGCTCTAAGAGTCCGGGTTGAGTTACTACCACCCCCCGGCAAGGGTGCCGATTTGGGTTCGCCCGAAGGGACTTATGGAACCAACCAGGTTCTTGAATGCCCTGAGGAACCTGGAGCCTGTCAGCGTCTCGCTCGAGGAGCTAGTTACCACCTGGAACAGCAAGTTATCCACCGCTCTCGACGAGATTGCCCCTAAACGCCCTCTCCAACCCCACAAGGGCCATTCCCTGTGGTTCACAGAAGACCTAAGAACCATGAAGCGGGAGAAGAGATGGCTAGAGTGCGTGTGGAGGAAGCTCCGTGACGGACCTTCGGAATCAACTTATAAGCTCTTTATGGAAGCTTATGAGCATGCTACCAAGGAAGCAAAAAATTCCCATTATGCTTCCTTGATAGCGTCTGCAGACTCACGCCTGGCCCAATTGTTCAAGATAATTCAGCAGCTCACGATGGTCCCTACCATCCCAAATAATGATGATCGGGCTCTTACCACCAAGGCTTTCCAGACTCATTTTGCAGACAAGATTGTGATGCTCCGCCGGGACCTGCCCGCCACAGTTGATACAGTACAGGAGCTTGAGACTCCACCTTTGACCGGTTTCGACCACTGGATGCAGATGATGTTGACAAGATAGTCGCAGCTCTTCGACCTACCACCTGCTCCCTCGACCCATGCCCCCCCATGCTTATTCGATCTTGCGTGGAGTGGTTACGTGGTCCTCTGTTGAATATAGTCAACTGCTCCCTTGAGCAAGGAGCTTTTCCAGAGGAGTTAAAAGAGGCGGTGGTAACTCCATTGCTGAAGAAGCCAGGGTTAGACCCCGTGGCTCCCTCCAATTACCGCCCAGTGTCCAACTTACCATACCTGGGCAAGGTAATTGAGAGGGCAGCAATGGAGCAGCTGCAGGCTTTCTTGGATGATGCAACCTGGCTAGACCCCTTCCAGTCTGGCTTCCGTTCTGGCCATGGGACAGAGACCGTCCTGGTCTCCATCACAGACCTACTCCGTTGCCACTTGGACCGAGGTGGATCAGCACTGCTTATGTTATTGGACCTCACGGCAGTGTTTGCTACTGTCGATTACCAACTTTTGACGCACCGCCTGGCGGTGGCGGGGGTGAGAGGGAAAGCTCTCAACTGGCTGTCCTCCTTCCTCCAAAACCTCCTGCAGCGAGTGAAGTGGGGAGGGGTGGTCTCCGAGGGCTCCGCCTTACACTGCAGGGTCCCTCAGGGGGCCATCCTCTCCCCGCTGTTATTTAACATCTACATGCGACCACTCGCCCAATTGGTGCGGAGTTTCAGGCTGGAATGTCATCAGTATGCTGATGACACCCAGCTCGTTCTAAGGATGGACCCCGGGGCAGAATCTGTACCCGATAATTTCCAACTCTGCCTAGAAGCCGTAACTGGATGGCTGCAATCCAGTAAGTTGAAGGTGAACCTGGCGAAGATGGAGATCTTGTGGCTAGGCCGCCCGGGGGGGGGGGGAGATCCAGCTGCCGGCGTTTGACGGCGTGGCACTATGCCCGCAGTCCCCAGTAAAGAGCTTGGGGGTCCGGCTGGACCCGCAGCTGTCTATGGAGGCACAGATTGCTTGTGCCTGCAAGACAGCCTTTTACCATCTGCGGCAAGCGAAACGTCTGGCTCCCTATCTCTCCCGTCGCGACCTGGCCACGGTGATCCAAGCCACGGTCATCTCAAGGCTTGATTACTGTAACACGCTGTACATTGCCCTACCTTTGTTGGTGATCCGGAAACTTAAACTGGTGCAGAACGCAGCAGCTCGCTTGCTACTAGGAGCCCCAAGAACAGCACATATAATGCCACTCCTGCGCGAACTGCACTGGTTCCCCATTGAATTCCGGGTCTCCTTCTCCTTTTTCCACCTCCGCCAGGCAAGGAGGCTGGCCCCCTACCTCTCCCGGAGCGACCTGGCCACGGTGATCCAAGCCGCGGTCATCTCGAGGCTAGATTACTGTAATGCACTCTACGTTGGCCTTCCTATGTCATCGATCCGGAAGCTCAAGCTGGTGCAGAACACTGCCACCCGGCTCCTGTCTGGGGCTCCAGCAGGCTGCCATATAACACCAATCTTGCAGGATCTGCACTGGCTGTCTATTGAGCACCGGGTCGCCTTCAAAGTGTTGGTTCTTACCTTTAAGGCCTTACACGGCTTGGGGGCAGCGTATCTGAGGGACCGTCTCACTCCATATTGCCCATCGAGATCACTACGGTCTGAGGATGCCAACTTCCTGGAAATACCACCAATAAAGTTGGCGCATCTGACATCCACCCGCTGGAGGGCGTTCTCCGTTATAGCCCCCACGCTATGGAACGCCCTCCCGGCCGGAACCAGGGCCCTGAGGGACTTACTCCCGTTTAGACGGGCCTGCAAAACACAGTTGTTTAGGCAGGCCTTCGGTGAGTAGGCCCGCATGTTTTTATATGCTATACTGATGCATTTGCTGCTGCTCTGCTGTTTTAATGTTATTGCTATTGTTTTAACTGTTTTATGTTTTAACCCTTTGTTTTAACCCTTTGTTGTCATGCCTTTGGCTCTGTGAGCCGCCGCGAGCCCCCGGGAGTCGGCGGCATAGAAGCCTCAATAATAAATAAATAAATAAATAAATAAGGTGTTAGTTTTGACTTTCAAGGCCTTATATGGTTTGGGGCCAGTGTACCTGAAGGAGCTGCTTACCCCATATGCGCCCAGAAGATCACTGCGCTCAGAGGGGCTTAACTTACTTGAAGTCCCAGGTATGACGTCCTGCAGGCTCTCTACCATGCAGCAGAGAGTGTTTTCAGTGGCAGCGCCAGTTCTATGGAACTCGCTGCCGCTGGAGACACGAGCCTTGCAGGACCTGATGGCGTTCCGCAGGTCCTGCAAGACCTGGCTGTTTAGACAGGCGTTCGATGTCTGATAGCGCCTAATTAACGCTTGCCATCCTGCCATACCACTACCACTCTCCATGTACCAGCTATATCTGGCTATGATTTTATCTGACTGTTTTAAGATGTAATTTTATGTGTTTTTAACCATGTGTTTTATATGCTGTTTTATATGCTGTTTATATATGTTGTAAACCGCCCTGGGCCTCGGGAAGGGCATTTTATCAAATCGAAATTAATAATAATAATAATTTTTTAAATTTTTAGCATTTACATTTGGCCCGCCCAAAATGGTTTAAAATTGTCTCTTATTGCTTGTGTTTGAGTTTCATTGATTGTATTGTTTTGATAATTGCTTTGTGTTGTTGTTGTGTGTTGTTGGGCTTGGCCTTATGTAAGCTGCCCCGAGTTCCCTTAGAGAGATGGGAGCCGGGTATAAATTAAGTTAATAAATAAATAAATAAATAATATAAGAATTGAGAACCACAAGGGAGATGAATAAATTTCTGCTCTATATTCAACATGGAATTCTTTTTTAAAAAGATCTGCACTTTTTTTAGTAATATCAGTTATATTCTTGCTACATTTTTTAAAAAAAACAGTGCATTGTGGTCAGAAACGTTCATGAAAAGTGCAGACGATTTCACATCTGTAGGAGGTAGCTTGCATGTTTTGAAGTATTGGCACCATGTTTTTTCTCAGATGTAAAAAGGTTGGAGGCATGTGTTCAGGACTCAGTAGCAGTCCTGGAACCAGGAAGAATGGTCTTACATCAATTTCCCAGATCTTTAGCACTTATTTTGATGATCCCTTATGAATGCAAGAGAAGGTAATGTTGTTAGAGATGTGCAATAATGGTGCCAATCCTTGTAATATTATCACATCATCACATGCAATTGCAATTGAGAAAAGAAGATTTAAGTGTATGGTGCTGTTGATGAGCTGGGATGAAAGATCTGATTTCAAAACAATAGCCCAAATTTAACAACTTCTAAATGGTGTCACTATACACAACTACAAATGTAGACAATGTGAAATAATTGTTTAGGGCTGCTCTGTATTCAGCTGAGTTCGTGTTTAAAATTATTCTAAACATAGTTCATGCTGAACACTCCATTCATCTAGCAAAATTGCTTTCTTTCTTTTCAGCATAAGAGATACTTTACTTGCTTATTTTGGTAAAAGTTAGTTTTTTCTACCCTCTTTTTTCTAAAAAGAAAACTAAGCAAAATATGCTTTACAATTTATTTTTACACACATCCAAGTCACTGCATGCAAAACCCTGTTATTATAAATACTGCATTATGCCATCATAAATAATTGATTTTTGTCACAAAGCTATTTGGAGGACATAAAATGCCTTGAAACTGTGGAAGAATGCTGCACAATTCTTTTCTTTCTTGTCTTCCTGTTTCCTTATTGTTGTTGTAAACACCTTATGTTAACACTTGCTCTATATATTTTTTATCCAGGATGAGATAAAAGGCTAAAAAGTTATTTTCAAGTTTTAGGATCAGTGGTGTCATAACAACAAAAGGATTGGTGTTTGTGAGAGAGAACACATAAATCCGTTTATTTTAAAATATCATATAAAATAAAGAAAACTAATTTATTATGCTGATAATAAAGCTGTTCAAAGAAGCTAGTCTTTCTCTACATAAATGAGCTTTAAAAGGGTGAAGGACAATTCTTTATTTCATCCTATCCATGTCTAAGCCTTTGTATTTCCATTGTGAGAGATGTTAAGTATTCAGAAGTTCAGAGCAGAGTTTGGACAAGTTATTTTATTGAGCGATGACTGCCACTGGTCATTGCCAGCTGGAAGATTTGTGGTGTTGTAGCGTGAAAACCTTCTCAAGCTCTGGTTCAGACCTCATGGGGCCCCTGAAGTCACTCTGGTTGGTAGCTGTGGTTTTCACCTTGAACCTAGGAAGTGAAAGATTCAGAGAATGAGGAAGTTAAGGAATGTGAAATCCAATACCATACCACCGGCATCCCATGCTATCTTCATTTGGCAATAAAATACTGGGTCACAATTATCTGGGTCAGACCATCATTATAGAGCCATTGTGAAGTGGGCCTTCATACCCATAGATTCAGCATTTACAGATTTCACCATCCTTTTTCAAAATTCCAGAAGGCAACTTAAATTTTACTATTTTATATAAGGGAACTATTTTACTATGCCTTTGAGACTTGAATATCCATGGATTTTGGTATCGACTCATATCCTGGAACAAGCCCCAGTGCAAGGGTAGGGAACCTATGGCTCGGTAGCCAGATGTGGCTCTTTTCATGATTGCATCTGGCTCTTCAGAGCAGCTCGGGCCTCAGTTTCCCAGCATGCAGCGGGGAGGAGTGATGCAAATGTGCCGTGACTGCCTTTTCCGCGCTGCCATCACCACCTCTTTCTGTCCCCCGCTGCTCTCAGTACCCTGCGCCCTCATCCTTGTCTTCCTCTTCGTCCTCCACCACAGGCATCGTGGGAGACGGGCTTGGCCCTGGCACCACGGACCCGGCCTCGCTGCCCCCGGGGGATGCTCAAGACCCGCTGCCTCTTCGACACCTTCCGGAAGGACTGCCTCGCTGACGTCGACACCAAGGTCCGCCTTGGCCCCTTGCCCTCCTCCCCCTGCCTTCCTTCCTTTCTCTTCCTTCCCTTTCCCCCTCTTTTTTTCTTTCATTCTTTTTCCTCCCTCTCTCCCTACCTTCTTTCCTCCCTCCCTCTTCGTTCTTTCCTTCCTCTTCCATTCTTTCCTTCTCTCCTTCTTTTCCCTCTCTCTCCCCTTCCTTCTTTCCTCCATTCTCTCTCTTCCTTTCTTCCTCTTCCTTTCTTTCTCCCCCTTCACCCTTTCCTTCTCTCCTTCCTTTTACCTCCCTCTCTCCTCTTCCTTCTTTCCTCCATCCCTCCCTCCCTTCCTTCCTTCCTTCCTTCCTCTTCTATTCTTTTTCCCATGTCTTCCTTTCCTTCTCCTTCCTTTCTTTTCACTTCCCTCTCTCCCCTTCTTTTTTTCTTCTTTTCCCTTCATTATTTGACTTTTTCCTCACTTCCTTTCCTTTCTTTTCCCCACCCTTTCCTTTCCTCCCCATTTCCTTCTTTCTTTTCACCTCCTTGTCTCTCTCCTGCTTTTTTTTCTTCCTTTTCCATAGTTTGTTCTTCTTTTCTTTCTTCCTCTCCCCCTCCCTCCTTTATTTCCTCTGTCTTTTTTTCCTTTCTTTCCCCCTTCCTTCTGTCTTCTGTTCCTTCCCAGAGTCCTGAGCATGCCTTTTGCAGAGCCAGGTCTGAAGTGTCCCGTCATTCTGCTGGGGGAATCCTTTTCTCATAGTATGTACATATATACTCACATTTAGTTGAATTCTCTCTCTCTCTCTCTCTCTCTCTCTCTCTATATATATATATATATATATATATATATATCCTGGAACAAACTGAAATAAATTTCCAAATATTTTGCTTTTATGGCCCTAGTGGATACCAAAAACCCATTGAATATATTATGATGAATACGATTGAAATAGTAATTTTTAATTATTTCATTTTAAAATGTTGGACTAAAACAAGAGAAGGAAGCGTGGAGTGCATGCAGAAGTTCATGAATCTCCTAGTAATAGGCTGGCAGATTTCAGGGTGCTGGCTCTGGCTTCTGCAGGTAGCCTGTTGGGAAACAAATTTCTAGGTGAGTAACATAAGTAGCACTGGAAGGGGAAAAAATCTGAATTTGTCTATGAATCAATTTCCAGTCCAATGCCCATTTTCATCTCTGACAAAGCATAAAGATGTTTCTTTGTGTGTTGTGCTTATATAACCCTGTTGTACCCAAAAGGCAGGGCATGACGAGTGAGAGGATGGGAATGGTGAAAGGTACAGTGGATTCATGAAATTTGGTATATTATGCTGTTTAGAATAAGAAAGGGCATGGAGTGTTGTGTATTGTGAGTCTTGTTGTAGATGCCTTGGAAACAGCAATTCAAAGCATGAACCCCTATAGACTTGTAGTGAATATTCCTAGATAACTAGTGGCAATATAAAGCCCTGGCAAACTCTAAAGTATCACATATACTTAATGAAGATATAATAGTGGTTCCCAACCTTTGGTCCTCCAGCTGTTTGGGACTTCAGGTCCCACAATTCCTAACAGCTGGTAAGTTGGCTAGGTTTTCTGGAATTAGAAGTGCAAAATACTAGTTCTCCAGGAATACTCACTACTAGTCTACCGGGGTCTTGATTCCATGGTTACATTGTTGCTGCCAAGGCTTCTACCACAAAGGTTCGGAACCACTGTACTATAGGGATAGGAGACCTAGTGGAAATGGCAGCTATTGCTGTAGCTGCTCAATGCATTTCACTACTAAAATGCTTTAACACTGCTCCCACAAAATGAAGTCCCTTACAGTCTGAAAACACATGAGAATACCCCATTCCACAACACCTACTTCTGTTATCATTTTGAGAGGAACTGCAAAGCAACATAGACATGCCTGAGTCTGTAGTTGAGAAGAAATGTGCAAGGGAAGCTAGGAGAAAATTGGCCTATGGCTCCCATGCAGTTGCTCAATCCTGCATTTTTTTAAAAACCCAAATATATATATAAGTGGAAATTTTAATGAAACCCCTCTCATACAAAGAGTGATCTCAGATAGTCAACTTTTAAAAATCTTTCTACCCAGTTAAAATTATATTCTAAACCACTCAAGAAGTTACAGTAGTTTAAAGTTGTAACATTATTTCCATGATCCTTAAAAGTAGTTAAACTGCTCTAAATAATTAATTTCAGTTTCTTTTACAAATCTGAATACAACTTGCCATTCATCTCATCATCACTTCAACATCCATAGGAGAACAGAAAGGAGCAGCTGCCAAGGCATTTGATGTTTTTTCTCTATCATTTAATCAGTCTGCAACAATGTAATCATATGAGCAACTAATTCTTTTTTTAAAAAAAAAGGTTTTATTAGGTTTTCAAATTTTATAAACAATACAAAACAAAAAGGTTTACCATACACGAACACAAAGGGGAAGGGGGAGGGGGTAAGGAATGTATCTTGACTTCCGTTCTAGTTCCATACTATGTCTTGTTACATTATGTTATTTCTTCAATATTGGGCATCCTAAAGTGCTCTTACTTTTGTTTTTCATTTAGTTTTTTGACAGAATGTTTCAATCTATTTTCATTAGTTTTATATAATCATTAACCATAGTCCAGTCTGTCATCGTGTTCCCTTTACCATTATTCTGGCGGAGCCAGTATGTTAGTTCATCCATTCCCTTAATCTCAAGCAATTTCTCAAACCATTGTTCTTTTGTTGGGAGAAGATTCTGTTTCCAAAGTTTTGCAAAAACTATCCGTGCCGCGGTGGTAAGGAACACAAAGAGTTTTTGTAGATTTTCACTTTCAAAAGTCTCGTCATCCATTAATCCTAATAAATAAAGTTCCAGTGTTTTTGGAAAGTCTATTTTTAAAATTTGTTTACATTCTTCATGAATCATTGACCAAAATTCTTTTGTCTTAGGGCAGGTCCACCACATGTGGTAGAAGGTGCCTTCCTGTGCCCTGCATTTCCAACATTTATTGTCCATATTTTTATACATTGCACTCAATTTTTGCGGTGTGATATACCAGCGGTGGATCATTTTGAGCCAATTCTCTTTCAAATCTGTAGCGTATGTGATTTTCAGATGCTTGCGCAAGCAGCAACTGATTCTTCATGTAGTTAGTTTGTGTATAATTTAGTTATGTCTTGCTTATTTTCTGAAGGAATTTATTACAAATAACTCTAAACAGAAATGACATGGTATTCAGGGTTGGTCTAAGTCGTTTTGCTGCCTGAGGCAGAGCAAGCAGCAAATTGCAAAAGTTTCAGCAAAGTAAACAGCATCCAATCAAAGAGGTTCTTTTGGCATCTGAAACAGGAAATTCTACAGGTAGGTAGGTAAGTAGTAGGTAGGTAGAGCAATACTATAGTGCATCTTCTGATATGCAAAAACTACAGTTTGAAGTGCCTGCTTCATTCTGCTCAGTGTTAAGATGTGATATAAATTCTCAATCAAGATGAAGTACAACCGATATGTTAGCAACCTTTAAAAGGTCCACCTCCCAACTGATGATTTAGCCAGAATTTCCTTGAGTTGTTAATACATAATCTTTTGAGTGCTAATGTGTTCAGAGCTTGTTATGTAGGTTCAGGAGGAAATAACAGACTGACTGGGATCCTAAATAACAAAGCATCTAATTCTATGAATGTAAAGTGCGTGTGTGTGTGTGCGCGCGCATGGGATGTATGTTATATTTCCTTTGTGTGCCAACAGCTCTTCTTACCCGGAGAGAAAAGAACTAGTCCTTGTAACTAATGGGAATTTCAAAAGTAATTTGTGATAGAGCAAAGAGGGGAGAAGAGCATCTATTGGTCCATTGGTCTAACAGAAACCCTTTCCACAAGCCTAAGTGAATCCACTCCAGTATAATCTTACAAAAATGATAATTAGATTTTGAGGAATTAGAAAACAGAAAGACGAAAGGTGCTGGGACCTCAAAGAGACATGCCCTTTGAAGCTGACCCATGATACCAGCCCTGAGTTCTATATTTAATATGTATTAATATTTCTCTCTTTAATCATTGATAATATGCTTAGTGAGCTTTGCATTTTGCATATGACATTTAGGGTGCCTCCTAACACTACCAGTCAAAATGTGTTGAGCAGCTAGTCTGTCTTTTCTTTCTTAACATATTTTTTTTACAAAAAGAAAAAAGCAGAAGTAGCAATAGGAAAACATGGGAAAGATAGAAGTGAAACCCCCATGTAAAGTTCTATGAAGAAGCAAAGCAATGCACAATGAATACCCAGTCTTCAAGAACCTTTCACCTACATTCATTAGAGACCACAGAGTTCAAATCTGCACAAATCAGGAAAGTAAGGGAAACCTATTATTTTGCAGTACAATTTGCATCCATATTTAACATATACACATACGTGATTAGTCAGAGCCTTTCTGAGAACCATCACACATGTCATAGAAATTAGAATAGCACCAATACTGTTATCTATTATAGCAAGTTTTTTATAAGACTCATGGATGAATAAAGTAACATTACCTTCCACAAAATAAAATTGTAATTTAGAGCAAAGCCTGTGCTTTTCCACAAAGCTATGGACCCTAACATTGGGTTGATATAGAGCAGCTATGGCTCAACTGAAAACCAGAGCTAAGGTTAACATATATTCCTCTCTGGTGTTGGTGAATGCTAGATCCAACAGGAATAAAACGGCTACTATCAGGGAATTTTTTTGCTGGTATGGGAGCTGATTTGTATTGTGTCACTGAAACCTGGTTGCAAGATGGGGATGAGACCATCCTTCAAGAACTGACATCCCCGGGATATGTTGTCACCCACCAGAATAGGAACAGGAGATGGGGTGGTGGTGTTGTGATGCTCTCTCTTGACCTGTTATCTCTCAGGGTGGTTCCTGTGCTGAACACCACCAAGTTTGAGAGTGCTGGCCTAGTGTGGGATTCGCAGGAGAGTATAGCCTTTCTGTTGGTGTACCGTGCGCCTAGCGCACCAGCAGAAAGCCTATCCCAGCTGCTAGAGACTGTATCAGAGTGGTCCTTGAGGTTCCCCAGACTTATTGTCTTGGGGGATTTCAATGTCCATGCTGATGCAGACTCTTTTACTTCAGCAGCTGTGGACCTAGTGTTGACCATGGCGACACTTGGCCTCTCACTTTGTGACTCTGGGCCCACACATCAGGCAGGGCACACTGGATCTGGTCTTCAGTGCAGGAATCCAAGTGACCCTAGCCTCTGTTATAGAGGTACCATGGTCAGACCACTGTGCCTTGAGAATCTGATTAGAGCTCGCTCCGCTGCCCTGCAAGGGCGCCGAACAGATTTGGGTTCACCCGAAGAGACTTATGGAACCCAATAGGTTCCTGAAAGCTCTAAGGGACCTGGAGCCTGTCAGTGTCTCGATCGAGATGCAGGTGGACGCATGGAACAACAAACTGTCCAATGCACTCGATGAGATTGCCCCTAGACGCCCTCTCCGACCTCATAGAAATCGATCACCTTGGTTTACTGAGGAACTCCAATCGATGAAACGAGAGAAGAGAAGGCTAGAGAGCGTGTGGCGGGGACTCTGTGACGAAGGATCAAGATCAGCTTATAAGCAGTTTATGGATGCTTATGAGCATGCTATCAAGGAGGCAAAAAAATTACACTACGCAACCAGGATAGCGTCTGCAAGCTCAAGCCCGGCACAATTATTTAAGATAATTCAGTCGTTGACAAAGGTCCCTACCATCCAAAAAAATTGAAATGATCGGGCCCTTACTGCCGAGGCTTTTCAGAGCTATTTTGCAGACAAGATCTTGACCCTCTGCCAGGATCTCCCAGCCACAATTGAAACAGCAAGCGAACTTGAGTCTCCATGGCCACTCGCTAGGCCCACCTTCGACCGGTTCCAACCACTGGACGCAGAGGCTATTGATAGGATTGTAACTGCAACTAGACCAACCACATGCTCCCTCGACCCGTGCCCCTCATGGCTTGTGAAATCTTGCCTGGAGGGCTTGCGTGGCCCTCTGTTGAACATAGTTAATAGCTCCCTTGAGCAAGGAGTCTTTCCGGAGGGTTTAAAAGAGGCTGTGGTTTCTCCACTGCTGAAGAAACCAGGATTAGATCCATTGGTCCCTTCCAGTTACAGCCCAGTCTCAATTTTGTCGTTTCTGGGCAAGGTGATTGAGAGGGCAGCAGTGGAGCAGTTGCAGTCCTTCCTAACTGACACAGCCAGATTAGATCCCTTCCAGTCCAGCTTCTGTTCAGGGCACGGGATGGAGACTCTTCTTGTTTCCATCACAGATCAGCTCCGCTGCCAGCTTGATCAAGGTGGATCGGCACTGCTTGTGTCATTGGACCTCACAGCAGCGTTTGATACTGTCGATTACAATCTTTTGACTCATTGCCTTGCCGTGGTTGGAATGTGGGGAACAGCTTTGAACTGGCTGTCCTCCTTCCTCCACAATCGGAAACAGCGGTTCCCCTCTGGTTTGTGGGGTCCCTCAGGGGGCCATACTCTCCCTGCAGTTATTTAACATCTATATGCGGCCACTTGCTCAGCTAGTGCGCAGCTTTGGGCTTGAGTGTCATCAGTACGCTGATGACACTCAGCTTACTCTGAGGATGGAGGGCTGGCCGGACTTTGTACCCAATAATTTCCATCTGTGCCTTGAAGCTGTTACTGGATGGCTGTGAGCCAGTAGGTTGAGGGTGAATCCAGTGAAGATGGAAATCCTCTGGTTAGGCCGTCCAAGCGATAGGGATGTCCAGCTGCCGACCCTGGATGGTGTGGCATTATGCCCGCCATCATCAGTAAAAAGCCTGCTGTTGTTGCACCTCAGATCGTGGCAGCAACCCCCTAGTCAACACACACAAGCAGTCTCTGTAAATGTAGCTTTATTTAGACTAAAAGATAGTCCCAAAAAGGTAGAGAGGTTAAAAAACAAGATCAAACAGTTCCAAAGGTAAATCCCAATTAGTCCTCAGAGCTGACAAGTCAAGCTGACTGGCGTCTCCCACAACAGAGTTCGTAGACAAGGCAAACCCTCCTGCGGTCGAACATGAACTTAGAGTCCTGAACTTGAGTCCTTCCAAGCTAAACGTAGTCTGCCCGAAATCGCCTGGGCATAGCCTAATAAAGAGAACTAGCTTCTATGTGTCCAACGCACCTCCTTCCTCAGATTTCAATGTTTTTGGGAGGATCTGATGGTAGCCCTCCTGTCGAATTCCTCCTCATTAGCGGCCCCAGGTGCATCGCTATCAAGCTGGGAAACTCGGCCCTCCCTATCCTCGGAATGCTCGCCTGACAAGGGAGTGGAACAGTTCTCTTGGGAATCAAGGTCGCCGGGCCTCTCACTGTCTAACTCAGAATCAACTTCCATGGAGTCATCATTATCCTCATCTTCAGGCCTATACCCATGTAGCCATCCATCATCCCAGGCTAATTCTTCATCTGCAGACCCATACCCATCTGACCATTCTCCATCCCCAATCTGACCCTGATCAGCTGGAAACTGCCTTGGCACCCCCGGGGTCTGCCTATGGCCGCCAGGCTGGAACACCACAGCTGTCAATGGAGGCCCATATTTCTGCTGTCAGCAGAACAGCATTTTTCCATCTGCGACGGGCTAGGTGGCTGCCCCCCTATTTGTCTCGGAATGACCGGGCCACAGTTATCCAGGCTACGGTCATCTCAAGACTTGACTACTGTAACGCTCTCTACATTGGACTGCCTTTGACTGTGATCCGGAAACTCAAGCTAGTGCAGAATGCTGCAGCCCGGCTACTCGCGGGGGAGCCTGTGAGTTGTCGTATCACCCCGGTCCTGCAGGGACTGCACTGGCTACCAATTGAGTACCGGATCACTTTCACATTTATTAGTTTTAACTTTTAAGGTCTTACATCAGTGTTCCTCAACCTGGGGGTCAGGACCCCCAGGGGGGTCGCGAGAGGATTTCAGAGGGGTCGCCAAAGACCATCAGAAAACATATATTTCTGATGGTCTTAGGAAGTCCTTTAGCAGAGAAGGCTGAAGATCTCTCTGCTGTTCCTTCTCTTTCTTTTTGGAAACAGACTGCGAATTCTCCCACCTAAAGTTCTCCTCTGCTGTGGTTGGCAGGCCTCCCAGCCAAGGGGAGGGCTGATTCTGAGACTCCAAGAGGGGAGGGAAGAGCAGGCGTGCTTGGCGCATGGCAGCATAATGCGCATGTGTGGGTGAGGGAGAGTGTGTGAGGTGGGATAGAGGCTCACGCCAGCTAGTCCCTCCAAGGCATGAGGGTTCTGTGTAGGAAGTTTGACTCACTTCTATCATTGGTAGGGTGCAATGGGCTCTTTGATTGTAGGTGAACTCCCAGCAACTACAACTCCCAAATGTCAAAATCTATTTTCCCCAAACTCCACCAGTGTTCACATTTGGGTATATTGAAGATTCGTGTCAAGTGTGGTCCAGATCCATCATTGTTGAGTCTATAGTGCTCTCTGGATGTAGGTGAACTACAACTCCCAAACTCAAGGTCAATGCCCACCAAACCCTTCCAGTATTTGCTGTTGGTCATGGGAGTTTTGTGTTCCAAGTTTGGTTCAATTCCATTGTTGATGAGTTCAGAATGCTCTTTGATTGTAGGTGAACTATAAATCCCAGCAACTACAACTTCCAAATGACAAAATCAACCCCCTCTCCCCCCGACAAAAATACTATTATGAAGTAGCAATGAAAATAATGTTATGGTTAGGGGCCACCACAACATGAGGAACTGTATGAAGGGGTCGCAGCATTAGGAAGGTTGAGAAACACTGTCTTACATGGTCTGGGGCCAGTTTACTTGAGGGATCACCTGTCTCCATATAGTCCCTTGATATCACTGTGATCAGAAAATCAGAATCTCTTAGATATTCTTGGCGTAAAGTCTTACCACCTGATAGCAACCCAACGAAGGGCCTTCTCTATCATCGCCCCAGTTCTGTGGAATGATCCCCCCCCTTAGACTCGGGCTTTGTGAAATTTGGTAACTTTTCGCAAAGCTTGTAAGACCTTCTTGTTCAGATAAGACTTCGAGTCTTAATGATATTTTAATGTGTATTGTTTTATTCTTTTATTACTGTGCTGAAATTCTGTAAACCGCCCTAAGCCTCTGGGAGTGGCGGTGTATAAATCAAATATATACACACACACCATATTTACTCAAGTTTAATTAATACCTTTTTGGGCTAAATTACATCACTTAAAATGAAGTGCACATTAGATTTGATGGCGCAATAGAATCATGTACCTAAACCCATCTGTACCATTGGGCAAGAGGTTCAAGCTGGGGGCAGAGGAGGGAGAAGCAGTGGTGGCCATGAGAAGGCCAGCGGGAAGGTGGTGGTGTTCTTGCAAAGGTTGGTAGGAATGCCAGATGAAGGGCCCCAACTTCCCACCAGCCTTTCTGTGGCCACCACAACTTCACATTACATTTCACAGCAAATTCTTTTTTGTAATGCATACCTTCAAAATTGAGGCATATGACATTCAAAGGTGCATTAGAACCGAGCAAATATGTAAAATATACCATCTGTTAAAAAACTTGACTTTTACTTGATAGCCTGGTATCTTGTCCTCAAAAGAACCTCTTAAAATCCAAGGGGAAATGATATGTTTCAGATACATCATGGTGGCGGTGGTGTTGTTTCAAAAGGCAGGACTATATTCTGAAACATACAGGGCCATTTTAAAAAGGTTGGTCCAAGCTCAGGAAATTGCTTCTATTTGGGCTACACTTCAGATGTGGCAATGGGTGCATATGCACTATAGAATTAATGCAGCATGGCAACATTTTAACTACTATGGCACACATATTATGGAATTTCTATGTGAAACATAAATTAATTTTATGTTTAGATTTGGGTCTCATCTCCAAGATGTCTCATTATGTATGTATACACAAATACAAGTATTCCAAAATCTGTGGAAACTCCCAAAGATTTTTGATCTCAAGCCCTTTGGATAAAGGATACTCAACCTGTATTAATAGTGATTAAAAATACAAATACAACACACTCCTGTTGAAGGATCTTTTTGCAACAGACTGCTGTTTTTGCAAGGTGTTCAGAAACTATATTGGATACAGAATGCTGTGGCCTGAATTCTGGTCAGGGCCAGCTACAGGGACCATATAATCCATTGGGACCTAAAAAAAACCCTATATAGTTTAGGCCAGGATACCTGAAAGACCATATCTCTCTATATAAACATTACATATGGTGGCTTTATTTTGTTCCTGCCGCCATCACAGGCTTACTTGGTGAGGGCACAAGAGAGCGTCTTCTCAGTGGCTGCTCCCACCCTCTGGAACGTCTTCCCCTTCTGGGCTTTCTTTTTGACAGCAACTGAAGACATTATTTATTTAAACAGGCTTTTAATCTTAGAATCAGGGATGACTTTTTATCAGGCATTATATATATATATATATATATATATATATATATATATATATATATTTTTGGAATGTATTTAAAATGTGTTGTATGATTTTAATTCTTTTTACATTTTGTGATATTTGTCTTTTAATTTGTTCAGTTCAAGGCAACATGTAAATTTCTCAAACAAACAAATAAGGAAAAGGTGTTAATCCAATTGGGGGCAGGCAATTTGTCCATTTCCTCCAGTAGCAAAACTCCTCATATATGCTCTGCTTGCATTATTTCTAAACCTGTTCTAATAGCATCTATGGAAAGAATGACTGAATAATATGCAAAAATTTGGGATTATTATTAAATCACTTGCTACAACAAAACAGTAAATGTAGATGGTGATGGGAGGAAATTTCATTAGTCCCATTCCATCCCTTTCTTTCTCCACCAGAATTCTGTCAACGTTTTGCTCTGTATTCACTTCATACTTTCATTAAATATTACAGTCAGTAGGAACACTATCCAGAAAAATGTTTGTAACCATTCCAAAACTAGCCACAGCACCTGTCAGGCCTGCTAGCATGAATGGTGTCACTAAAGCAACTTCCACAAACATATTCTAGCATTATTAGTCAAAAAACACTTCACAGTTAAGCTGTCTTTTCATTCATCACAGACTTTTGTTGAAAGAAAAAAGATGGAGGAAACACTGAGAAAAAATACAAATGGAAGATAAAAATGTCTGCTACAGCACTCATGCAATTTGTCAGTAGGACAATTTTGAATAAAAGACATTAGGAAGCACCCTATTCAGAATTCAAAACTGTTACTTTATTTGTCTATAAATTGTCTAGGGAATTATGGGAGTTGTAGTCCAAAATAAAATGTATTTTCTGAGCTCTTTCTGTATTCCAAATGACCAATGTGTTTTAAAGCAAACTTCTACTCCTCTTCAGAATAAAAACAGAGTAAAATCCATTTGTGTTCAAAATCAAAGTCAAAATAACATTCCTATGTGTGATTCTGGGAAAAGTCTTCTTTTAGATGCCTGGTAGATTCCACTGTGTTTCCAGCAATTTGTTTAGTACATTTCATGTTTGATATCATTGGTTAGCTGAAGACAGACAAAATCCCCAGTTTGTCACAAGGACCCTCAAATGTGTCCGTTGAGAGGAGAACTCTTGCTAGAGAAGGATTATTCATAATTAATAAAACATATTGTCAATACCCTGCTGTTTTGTGCTAACTTCTGAAAAAGAGATTGGGGCAAGAAGACTTTTCTATCCCTTTGTTTCTTATCTGTGCTTCCTTGGTTTACACAATTTAGGAGAACCAGGCATAGAAAAAGTCTTCCATCTAGAAAATACTTGCTGATGAAGCTGCAAAGTTAAATATGTATCCAGGTTGCATGTTACGTATTATAATTTTTCAGTTTTCAGTGCATTGTTTGCACTTGAATGCATGTGGGTGTGCATCCTTATGTGTGGACCCAACCAATGCTGCAGAATGCAAAGCTCATTGTAAAACCTGCCTGCACTGTGCAAGTTATCTCCTACAAAGATTTAAACAGTTCCGGTCCTGCCTATCGTTGTGACAGCATCTTCCCCTTTGAACCTACATGGGCTTTAAGATCTGCAGGATTTAAGATCTGATGGTGAGGCCCTTCTCTCGTTCCCAAGCACGGTTGGTAGGGACAAGGGAGAGGGCCTTCTCAGTGGTGGCTCCCTGGCTCTGGAACTTTCTCCCCAGGGAGATTAGATTAGCGCCCATCCTGTCCACCTTCCGCAAAGACCTGAAAATTTGGATGTTTCAATATGCCTTTGATTAATCAGTTCATCTATTGACTAGGCCTCCCTAGCCCTAACTTATTGTCAAGCTCTGTAACCAGCCCGCCCTTACAGCTGTATTGCACTAGCCCTTGCCCTGCCCTCCTAGATCTGAACACGCCCACTGATCTCTGCTACTGCTTGATGGTTATTGATATTCTTATGTTTTTGTGATGTCTGTTGCACGGATTTATTGTTTTAGTTATTGCAATGCAATGCATTTTAATTGTGTTGTATTTTACTCCTTTTTTGCTGGGCTTGATCCCCATGTATGCCACCCCAAGTCCCTTTGTGGAGATGGTGGCAAGATGGCGGGATATTCTTATTATTATTTATAATGAGGGGCTAGAGCCTGCCAAAATGCCCCAAGGGCATAGATGGTCAAAGGGGGGCAATCAACTTCCTGGGACATTATTATATCCACTGCTAACAGCCACTTTCTTTTTTTCTCCACCTTGCATGGCTCTGGAGTGCTGGTGCATGTCTTGGCAGGGAAATGGAAAAACCTGGCAATAATAATAATAATAATTTTATTTTTACCTGCCTCTCCTCACAACTCGAATGCATTCTCCAGTGGAATCTGAAATCAGTTCAAGGCCACCTTCCATTGTTGTGTGATTATTACCTTTCTGGTCTCAAACCTGTTCCATACATGTTGATCTAATCATCTGCACAGTGAAAATGGTTTCAGCCAAACTGGTTCTGATGCCACCTAAGTGGTTGGTGTAGATGAACCCCACCACCTGTTAATGCATTTTTCTAACTCAAATTTTTATTCTCATTGGGTTTATGCCACAGGAAAGAAGTGGCAAGTCATTCGTAATTTCCAAATCTGGCTGCTAATTTCTCACACTGACTTCATACTCTCTGGTGCCATTAGCATTCACTGAGAACTTTGGTCCCCATGTGTTTTGAAGATTGTTTTGAGGAAAGAGAAGATAGGGAAGTTACAAGTTTTTTCTGTTCACACTCAGGTGTGTCCAATCCACTGAAATTCACCTTCCCTTGGCATAGTTTTTTACTTAATGTGCTATCCAGAATGTCAACATGGACTCATGTTTTTCTAACAAAGTGACGTTACAAGACTTTGTGTTCATGGGTGTCAACAATGGGTCTCCCCATAGAGTCTCAGAATTTCACCTCTGACAGCCACTAGACACAAAATGATCAGAGAAGGATATCCCTTGAGAGTTTACATCTACTTCAGTCTCAGAAAGCAAACTTTTATTTCTTCCTGTAACATTTCTAAGTGATAACACATCTCTTATGATTTGCCTTTTATCATTGTTACTACATGTAAATGAGTTCATACTGAAGCAAAGAAACAGCTGTTTTTTCATGCCTGTTGCAACAGAGATCAAATCAAATATTATATTATATCTCACCTGATATAATTATATCATACAATTTAAATTAATCTTTCTCACTATTGTCATTATCATTTCTTAATATTTTGATTTAATGTATGTGAACTAATGTTTCAAGCTCACAATATATGCATCATGGGCTCTTTAGAAAAAGTTTATTCCATTGAGTTCAATGAAGTTTACAACACAAAACAATACCTAGATTTGGCAAATTAGTAATAAATTCAGCTCGTAATAACATTTTTAGATAATTGTATGCTATGTTAAATAAAAATATGTTTGAATTGAACAAGTAAATAATTATGCATAAGTGAATGCAGTGAAAATACAACATCAGAAGTTCTGCAATTTTCTACATTTTATTAATGCAATTTCATGAAATCCTCCTTTTTTCTTGATCTACTAACCATTTTTCTCTTCTAATATGACATTAAATCTATATAATCACTATTAGTAATTGACCATTATGCATTTCCCTATAACGTCTTGTGGGTGGCTTATGTTATATAGAAGCTTAAACCTGGTAACGACACACAACCACAATTGTACTTAGCCAAGAAAATCTATTTTAAGAACCCAATTATGGGACAATTCAGTAAGAGATTCTGCACATAAATTCAAGCAGCTGAAGCCACCAACCCCTATATATCTTATACGGTCCACTGGATGATGGTTAAAAAATAAAGTGATGTCAGGGAGGCTATGACACATTGAACTCAAGACTTAAATCGCCATGTCTCGTCAGCATCTTTATTGTATGAACTGAACTTAGATATGCTGCCTCTTAAAGGTTCACAGTCAATTGTTATTGATAACTTTTACAGTTGTGTGATATTTCCAATATCAAGTACAATTACTGAGATGTTAAACAAAGTTCTCATAACTGACGATTGAATGTTTTGATGTACAATGAGCTTGGCACTGAACTTGATCATGAGTTGCCCAAGTAAGGATTCATCTTTAAAGCTGTATAAAAAAGCCTACATATAACTATAATTATAAATTAACAGCTAACATATATTCTGATGATATTTTATTTTCAAAAATAAGGAGAGAGTCTATTCAGTCTAGTTCATAATGTCTGAAAAAAAGAGAAAGAGAAAACTTTGAATTTTCTTAACAGGTTTTTCATTACATAAACTAAACAGTGTCTGTTTCATTGTTATAACTGGAAATGTATACATGCCACAACCAATAAACATGCAGATATATTCCTTTATTGATATTTGGAAATGTTATTGCATCCAAATGTACCTGCAAAAAACCTGGAGTTTCTTTCAAAAGAAAAATTGTTTATTCTTAATAGATTGCATAACCAAATTCTAAAGAAATATTATTTCAATAATTAAAGGATTAATTAATGTATACAAATTTGGATACAAACACAATGCCAGACATGTCAGAAAAATGTTAGCCATGCGGTTTGGCAGGTGATTGAAAACAAACTAGTTTCAAAATTATTAAGCATGTATTAAGATAGCAAGATGCATTTAACGATAGATATCTGGAATTGCAACTCTGTGCACAGTTGAACTACTTAAATGTTATTGACTTCAAAGACAGCATGCTAAATCTGCATTCTTTTTTTACATTCATGTCAATAAGATAAAAAGCTATTGCTAATTTACTATGATTTGGACAAAATCAGTTAAAATGCAGGTGTATTAGTCAGTTCCAAAAGGCAGAAACATCCTAATTCATTTTCAGATCACTTCATTTATAATGAGCCCAAACACAGCTTAAAGCTTTTATTTTTCCCTTTCCAAATATTAGATTTCATTACAACACGTTAGCCCTGCAAGAAAAAGGAGCAAATTGGGAAGTTAGTCACAGTATTCTTGTATGCTTAATAAGAAGCAGAGCTTTATCAGGTTTGAAATATGCATAGAACTTTGAACGTGATTCATTTTGTGAATCTTTTTTTTTTGTTTCACTTTCTCAAGTTCTCCACTGCTTAATTTAGGAAGAAACTTCAAAGATGCAACTGACATCTTTGAAGCATCGTACGGAAACTGAATCTGAATAGCCCCTTTTACAAAGGCATGAATCCAGGATCTAACAAGGCTCAAAAAGCAAATGACCCTGCTACTGCTCCTTTCTCGAAAAGGGTCAGGCACAGTTTTGCATTTACAACACAGTCAACTTTGAAATTCTTCCATATGATTTGAAATATTCCGTTATAATGAGTGCCATGATTGTTAGCCTGCTGTTTAGAATTTAACGGAGAATTTTAACATCAGCCAATTTAAAATGCACATCTCATCAGAATCTGAACTGGCTCATAACATGGTTGCTTTCCTTCTATAATCCCATTTCTTTTCTTGCTTGGAACGAGCCTTTAAAATGAGATAAAGGGGATATCTTTTTAAACGAGGCCAAAAAGATGCAAAAATGTGTCCTATCAGCCTGTGGAAGGAGCGTGTCCTTGGCTCCAGTGCTCACCTCTTGAATAGATTCTGTTGCCATTTCTCTTGACAGCCACATTCCATTGCTCTTTATTTTTTCAGAACACGAGACACAGAGACCACACAGCATTGGTGCCTTTTTCCAAGCTAACTGTACTTAAACTTTGTATCTGATCAACTTAAGTGTATTGGATTTGAAAACAGTTAGTCAATTGTTTTCAGTCCCTAGGTGGTGGTTTATGGTAATGTTTGCATCAATACTAACAAAAGCCATACTGCAGTACAAAGTACATCAAGGAAATGAAAGACAAGACTGCCCGTTGTCAGCTCCGTCTACAATAAAAGCAGGATTCAGGACTAGGGCTGAGATCGTTACAGAACCACAAAAATGAATGAACCACAGAAACCAGAGGGCTGATGGTTCACATCAAAGGTACAGGGGCTGGCTAATGGACAAGGTTGCACACAGGCCACAAGATGCATAACCTGGACTCATCTGGCTACACAAAAAAAAAAGTCATGAAGGGAAAATATATACATGAAAACAGCCCGATATAGTCTCATAGAATAACCATGAGAGATGAAAGATGCTGTGCAGCTGGCTGTTTAAGAAAAATAGCTCACTCTCTACAATACAAGGATTTTTGCCACTGACCGTCTGATATGGAGCATTTAAAATATGCAATGTTGCTTCAGTTTCAGTAGGAGAGGTCAGGTGCAGGTGCTGAAATGATCAAAAGCATAAATATCAAATGCCTAATTGATATATACTGTACTTCAATCATAAAGCTAATTTCTCAAAACAATGTATTAATTTCAAGTGGCATTGCATGTAGGGGGAAAGACATTTTTCAAAGGCAACGTGCAAACACAAACAGAACAATCATCATAATAATAATGATAAAAGACTAGTTTTTGGGAGATTTCTTTCCCTTCCCACTTGTCTGGGCCTTTTCTTATCATATATAATTTAGTAGAAAACAATTAAAGGAGCTAAATGCTGCAATAATATGACATTCATACAATGGCATCTATTAATATAAGGAGGTAGTTATCCTTTATTTGAAGCCTAACCTCTGGATACCTGCTGTGCTGCTAGATACGAGAATGTCAGAGAAAAATAAGTGAAAGCATATCTCGTCATGGGGTAAATTGCCTGTTGAAAAGAATTGTGCTTAGTTTCTCATTTGAATGCCGCTTTCTGAGGGGAAAAAGAGGAGAAAAATTGGAAGGATTGTTATCAAGGTACAGACTAATCTTTCCTGGCCAAATGAGAGTGAAAGAGAAGGGGGAGAGGTATATTTCTTTGAACAAAAGATGCAATCCAAAAAGCAAAAGGGAACAACATCTCTCTTTTGTGTTATATCCCTCTTTCAGTACATTTTAGACTTTCTAATCATCAATGGATGAGTTTTAAAGAACTATAGCAAAGTTGCATAGCAAATAAGAAGCATGATTCATGAAGAAATATTGAAATGTAATGCATCAAAAACTTTTATTTCAAGATAGGAGGCATTGTTCACCTTTCATTAGAAAGATTCATACGTAAAATTTACAGACAGTATATTCAAATGGAATAACAGTGTTAGAACTGGTTGATGGATCCATGTCGGAAGGCTGTGTTATTAAATGGTACACATCATTTCACTGTCCATTCATCCTTCAGCTACAGAGGAAAATAAAACAAGGCTATCCAAATAAAAAAGATATATTTGGATGTAGCAAGATTTTTAATTAACAGTGTGGATTAAGCAAAAACATGTAATGTTGCCAGGTTTTTATATATCTTTTCATAACCTTCTTACACACCTGAAGCCAGAAGTGCAAGTTCTACAGTAAACAATTGCACTCTTTGCATCTAATATATAAAAAGCTAAACTTTTAAAAAGGTTATTATCAAAATAAAGATCAGTATGATATTAATAGTATGTTTGTGTGTTTCCTGAAATAACCATCTTTACTTGACCTACCTTTTTTGTTGCAAATGCAAAGTCCTATGAGAGGCCTCTGACTAATTTTCTTCATTGACACATAAACTTACTCTTTTTTACAAATACCAACGTTACAAACATGGTCATTTTTCAGTGTATAGCGAGTATTTTGGGATTTGCTTATATGTATGTAGGCATATGTATATCTACTGTGCAAATCAGGAGTTAGATTTCCATAGAGGACCCTCTGCATTTAATCAACAGCTTAACATCTACATTGTCTCTGTATAAACACAGCATCGTCAAATTTGGTTGTGTTTGCTTTAAAAGAAAATAGTCACTATTTTGAATTGAAGGGGCATCAAATTGATAATTTTAAACATAATTCAATGTTGTCATTTGTAAGTGCTTTAAAAAAGAGGAACACATCAGCAAATTAAGCTAAACAAGACAAGGATCCTTTCAAAGAAAAATATTACGCGGTTTCTAATAACAAGGCACAGTTTGTACGTACATTTGCCAAATTTCATTACAGGATGGAATTGTTCCAGTTTTATACAAAAAGAAATCATCCCCAACCCATTCAAAATGACAAAATGTGTTTGGATAGAATTAAAAAAATTCAAGGACATTTGAACGTTAGCTGTCATTATGGTCCAATACACTATTTATTTCTTTGGTATGCATCTCCTGACCTGTATATAAAATTCATAGTTTGAGAAGTGACATGTGCAAGCCTTGGACAACAGGGGAAAAGGCATATTTCCTGACCTTGTAACCATAGCAACCACTTGCTGATTGGTAGCAGGCAGGCGTTCCATCCTTTACCACTGAAGGCAAGTATGTAAGATTGCTGGCTTTGTTTGTGGTTCTTGCTTTATTTACATGCAAACACAAATGCCTATATATATATATATATATATATATATATATATATATCCTCACTGGTTTTGTAAAACATGATGCGGCTAGATTGGGAAAAGGTGTTTGTGTGTGTGTGTGTGTGTCCTGATATAAAATTATTATAAACATTAATAAGTGCATCATATCCCATTTAAGAAAATAAATACATATGCCATCAAGGTGGACAGAAGCAATGGATCTTTTGGATGTACGGCTTTAGGAGTTTTAATCGAATTCTTTTGAATTGAAATAATATCTTCTTTGATATTAAAATAGGAATATAGATAACTGATAGGCTTAATTCTACTTTTATTGGTAACTTTTTTGTTTTATCTTTGTTGTTGTTGTAGAAAAAGAGATGTCATCCTTAAGCATTAAATGCAGTTGGCCTAGTGTCTTAATACTTACCCTGAGTAGTGGCACAAAAACAATTGCAGCTATTCCACAAAAAGAAAAGAAAATCCCAGAAAGAAGCATCTATTCTAGCATTGCTTTCTTCTAAGCTTAAGATGCTAAACTTTTAATTCTAAAATTACAAGTTAATAGTTCATTAAATCTACATGAAATTAGTCATTCATACAATAGTAGCTGATGATGCTCAGTGGCTGGGTAATAGTCCAGCACCCCCCTCCCAATGCTCCATCTTTCTCTTCTTCACATATGCATACCCTATAAAAATGAAAATGAAATTCTATGTAATGTAAACTTGGATGAATAATCTATGCTCTGCAGTAATGTAAGCCTCAGCAAGTATGAAGACAGGTTTGTATTTACTCCTGTTCTTTATAGAGAGGATTCATCTCCAGGTCAGAGTTGCTATTAGGGTTAGAATGGTAAAGGGGAAAAGAAGTCTTTGTTCATGTTGTAGCATTAAGAAAAAAGTCATACACACACAGTGGGTTTAACCTTCCTCTCCTTTTATAAAATATTAATTTATCTTAGTGTACAGTTTGTTTTTATAAGAACTACTACAACCTCCTATTCAAATAAACACCTTAAAAGCCTCAAAACTATTGTATTTCAGGCTTACCAATCTAGGATTTAAAGATACTGTTTTGAACATGATTCTTTTTCATGAAATTGATTTTAAAAAGACAGTCCTTAAGCTGCTGTGAGCTATGATTAATATATTGAAATAAAGTGTAATATTAAAAAACAAAAACAAAATAGGTACAATTACAAATTATGTTTTAAATCCAAAGTGCATAGAATTTGAATATATTTTAATATAGCTGAGATATTGATACTTTGCAAAATAGCAAAATATTGTACATATAAAAACAGTATCACTATTATTTATCTGCACATTAAAATATGTATATATTTGTAAAAAAATCAGATAAAGGAAATGTTAAGTACAAGTGTTCATAGCTACAGTAAGGTCCTGCAACATTACATACATATACAGGTGAATGGCAGGCAATTCATTTATTCTATTTATGAAAAATCCAGCTATTTGATTCATGTTGCTAAACCTATTACAGTTTGATCTTATAACACAAACAAATGTATACACTATCACTGTTTAAAAGCATTTGCATGCAAAAGTATTATGAATACTTTTTATTCCACTTTTTAAATATCCAATACATTCAAAATCGAATCCATTTATGGGAATCATCTCTCTTTGGGACCTATTTAAAACATTTTGAATGTAGAAATCATTGCAGTTTTCTGTTGCATATAAAGACAATTCTCTATTGGTTATGTTTTGAAATTTCCCCAAAGGAGATAAAATACAGGAAAATTTCTGGTATGTCTTAAGTTTTAAAATTACTAAATTGTTTTGGTAAATATTTGTCATTTTATATCATTATTCTATCCCACACCTTGCTAAAATGAGATAATAGCTGTTAAAAGGGTGGGGATGTATAGCTGTATTTAGCATACAAACACTTTCTATACAACTAATGTGGAAAATTGCATTGAAATTGTCTACAGTCTTTTCTTAAGGTATTTTTTTTAAAAAATTACAGCATTTTGAATGGATAAAAAGGTTTAAGGCTATCAAAAGGTTCTCCCTGCTTTGAAAAAATCATGTCCACTTTGTATTTTCCTGAAAACTAAAAATTAATTTTCAATTCCAGTGCACTGTATAAAATATTTTAATACACTAATGTCAAATTATAAATGAGGTCTACACTGAAATATTTCAAAAGACTAGAAGTGTTGTCATACTGAATGCAAATATATGTATAGTTTTTCATGGAAGAAAGTAGAGAAGATTTAATGCATTGCCTGGTATGCCTGGACATAATGCTGATTATTACAAACATTTATCAGGGTTTTCTTTTTTACATCATGCAAACTAAGGACATCTACTAATTTCAATAGAAACCATTGTTTGTGTTCATGTTATTCAGATTTGCTGTTTGGTTAAAATATTTCAAGGGTGCAGATGATATTCCGTGTTTCAACGTCCTGAATCTTATTTTCCCCCTCCACCCTTTGAATATCTAAGCAAGCATGTCGTATTGTATTAATATCATAATTCAAAGGGAAATTTATTAAACCCTCCTCCCAGCATTCTCATCAGAGCTAAAAGTTGCAAATTCTAGGTGGCAGAGCCTAGACAGTAATATCAAATTTTAATAACAATTTCTCTTCTTCAGTCAGTGCTACAGTGAAGAAAAGCATAAATTGCTGTGACTGACCGTTAGTTGTTAGAGAAGCAATCTGACTTCTCCACACCCTTATTTCAGTGTGTCTGTTCTGTCCCTCAGCTGTATTAATGATAGCATGAAAGGTCACATGATAAACGAGTGACAAAAATATCAAAACATATTAGCCTGTAGCTTTGTTATCAGTGTATGGCAGAGATGACAGAAAATTGTATTTTTCCCCTGAATAATTTCGTCTTACATTTTGCTGGCTAGGCAGAGTGAATTAGGAAGAAATTTCTGCTTCTGACTGTTTGTCTGCTTTTCTGACATACTTGAAGTAATAATGTACATTAATAATAGGGTGTATGCACAAGGAAAAAGGTAAGAATTCAAGAACAGACAGTCTGATTCAATTCTACAAGGTGCTATCCTTGTTTTTCCCCTTGCAAAAACAAATTTTGTTGAAAAATATGCACATTGCCAAATGTTATTAATGCTAATAATAAGGATCCGCTGCATACTATGGTTACCATAAAATAAATATTACAAACATACTAGGGGAAAAACAACTTTAATGCAATGAGACTACAGTACATTGTTCACAATTATACTACTGTGCTACAAATGCACACATCCCCTAATTAAATAAAGGCAGGTCCATCAGCGTTTGATCCAGCCCTATCTTAGGTAGACCCAGTGATTACAAATTAGAGACTGATATTGCGCCTGCTGGTTTACAGCCTGGCAGAAATTGCAAGCCCTGAGGAGATGAGGTTAGCAATGTAGGAAAGAGAAAACAGAAATTTGCAGGAGCCTATCAGTCACCATGGTAAGCAGCTAAGCCCACATTTTTCTTTCCTCTGGCAAAGAGAGTCTCTCAGTCCATAAGCTCCTAGCAGATCTGGAGGTATTGAGCAAAGAGTGTTTTTAAAGGTTAGTGCTGAAAATCTCACAAAGCTATGAAAAATGAATAATTACAGCTTCCCCTTAAAGAAACAGTGTGATCACAGCAAACTCTTTCCTAACAGGGACACACCAACGGTGTTCATATGTAATGCTAAACCATGGTTTGTTTCTCTTGCCTCTCCTCCACAGTGCAAAAGTATAGCTGTTTGACACTTTAACTGCCATAGCTCCACCCTATGGAATCCTGGGATTTGTAGTTTGTAGACTTGTACACGGATTCATTTTAGCCGTTTGCCTTCGGCTTCTTTGGTCACCCATAATGGCAAGGACTCTACCAGCTGGTTTTTTTCCGACCAAGTCAGACCACGTGACTGCTGGTCAGTTGCAATTACCTTCTGCTCTATTTCTGAAACTGGATTACATGTCAGTGCAAATGGGGTTTCCATTTCCAGATGAAAATCCATCCATGTTTTGGTAATCTTTTTAAAACAATATACATTTTTGTACATTTTTCATTTTTTCTCCATCTTTCCTCACAAACTTTTTACACATTTTATTAGTCATGTTTGCAAAGCCTTGAAATCTTCAGGATTCTAAAAGCAAACTATGTCTGATCCATACCTATCACCGTGCATATTGTGTTCTATGTGAGCCTATCTTTAAAATATATTTGGAAATTCCAACAGATTCAGAACGCTGTTGCCAGACTTTTGGCTGGAAGCAGCCAATACTTCATTAACTCAGCTTTACCCATAGTTTCCAGAAATAATTTGAGGTGCTACTTGCGATCTTTAAAGCCCCAGAAATCACAAAACCAGGCCATTTAAGAAATGTATTTTCTGCATTCAACCTGGTCAGGTTTCAAAATATTTTGGGGAAGCCCTTATCTAAAGCCTGCCTCCTTCAGAAGCATGTTAGTAGACACATAAAAGGGCTTTTCCTTTTGGTTCTTCTGAGGCAATGGAATTCCATTATGGGAGATAAATTGGTTGCCTCTCTGTTCTCCTTGTTGGCAGGCAAATGCTCTTTTATTCAAATAGTCTTTTGGCTTTGAAGCTGGGTTAAACTTTAAAGATAAATGTTGTTTCTTTTTGTTGATGTGCTTCTAATTATATTTAATCTGTTTTGAAATTTAATTAAATTTAAAATTTAAATTTTAAAGCATTTAATTTTACTATATTGTAATTAAAAAAAGAAAAAATACATACAATGTATTTTATTTATTGAATATTTTACACTGTTATTCCTAATAACACTAGAACAGTGTGAAACTATCATTAAAACACCAGTCTGAATTCTGCTGATAACATATTATGGTGTAACGTGTTGTTATGCCAATTTGTGTAATCTTGTATAGTATAATGGTGTTGACAAATAAGGTATTCAATGTTTCTTCTTCATATTATTTCTGTAGGGAAATGCATCTCTACTATCAATTAACATCTGGGGTTGGGGGGGGGCAGTATCTGGCTGTACTTCCACAGCCAGAAGAGGATAACAGTCAAAAGAAGAGAATTTTAGGATCTTGGCCATGAAATAATAATAATAATAATAATGCAGTTTTCTGGCATTGTATATTTCTGCCACTTCTGTGACTGTTCATTTGTATTTTGATTCTGTAGCCCACTTGTCGATGGATGTCCAGAATCAGCAGCATTCACCACGGTCCTTTTTATCCTGGGCGTCAACCCAGCCAGTATAGACTTTGTTTTGGTTTGTTTCTCCATAGTGCTAATTGGTTAGGTGCCCTTAGTTCCACTCCTCAGCGGAGACCTCTCTGACTTGGTTGGACCTGCTGGTAGTTTACACTACCGCCAGCACAGCTCCCAGCATCCTTGAAGCAGTTAACCCCCCCCCTCCCCCCATGGCAAGGTGGCACCCATCGGGGGGTACTTATATCACAAGTACAACCTTCCAGTAGTAAAGAACTGGTGGGATCATAAACCTGCAAAGTTTGTGGAAAAATGAACATGCAAAAATACTGTGGGACTTTCAAATCCAGACTGACAAAGTTTTGGAACACAATACACCAGACATCACAATTGTGGAAAAGAAAAAAGTTTGAATTATTGATGTTGCTATACCAAGTGACAGTCGCATTGAGGAAAAACAACAGGAAAAACTCAGCCGTTATCAAGACCTCAAAATCAAACTGCAAAGGCTCTGGCATAAACCAGTACAGGTAGTCCTAGTGGTCACTGGCGCACTGGGTGCTGTGCCAAAAAAGATCTCAGCTGGAATTTGGAAACAATAAACATTGACAAAATCACAAAATCATGGGTCAACTGCAAAAGGCCACCTTAGTTGGATCTGCGCGCATCATTCGGAAATACATCACACAGTCCTAGATGCTTGGGAAGTGTTCAACTTGTGATTTTTTAATATGAAATCCAGCATATAGATCTCATTTGCTGTGACATACTGTGGTTTTGTGTCAGTAAAATAATAATAATAATAATAATATTAATAATAGCAGGAGCCTTCCAATCCAACCCCCTTCTGCCAAGCAGAAAAGGCACAATCAAAGCATCTCCTGAGTGGTGGAATGGAATAGGTTTTTGGAAGCAAAGGTGTGTGTGTGGGGTGGGGGGAGTGAGGATCTGGGTGTTGGGAAAAAGAGCCTGCATAGTGAAGGAGACAGGTGAGAAAGAGTCTGTGCCTCGAGAGGACACTGCTGCTGCTTTTATTTTCCCTGCAATCCTCAGGATCAGGAGGAGAAGAGGAAAGAGGAAGAGGGGGGAAGCAGCATGTTGCCATGGAGCCCCTCACTATCACTAATGGAGCCCAAGGGCTCCTCAGAGCACAGCTTGAGAATCCCTGGTCTCTTTAACTATGGCAGTTAAAATAGAATATAATGCCCTCATGTATAGTGTGAATGGACCTCTAATCACACTGAGATGTATTCTACAGAGTATTTTTTTTAACTATTGTGTGTTTTATTATGCTTTGTAAACCATCTTAAGGCATGAGGAGAGGCCGGGAAAATAAGAAGAAGAAGAAGAAGAAGAAGAAGAAGAATTGCTAGCCCAAAGCCTGCTGATTGAGGCTAATGTTTATTTATTTATTTATTGGACTTCTACACAGCAACTCCCGGAGGCTCGGGGCGATTTACAGTAGATTTACTATAAAACAATATCAGATAAAAACATAGATTAAAAACATACAAAATATCCAGAGTCATCCAAAAGCCTGCCTGAACAAGTGTGTCTTGCACACTCTGCGGAAGGTGTTCAAATCACTCAGAGCCTGCATTCTATAGGACAGGGGCGATGATGGAAAAAGCCCTTCGCCGAGTTGCTGTAAGATTAAAAGATTTCACACTGGGGCTGCGCAAGAGGTTCTGGTCCTCTGACCGTAGTGATCTCAGGGGGATATATGGAATCCGGCGATCCTTCAGATACACTGGCCCCAGACCATACAAGGCCTTAAAAGTAAGAACTAATACCTTGAAAATGATCTGGTGTTCAATTGGCACCCAGTGCAGGCCCTGCAGTATTGGTTTTATACGGCAACTCGCAGGCTCCCCTGTGAGAAGTCGAGCTGCAGCGTTCTGCACTAGCTTAAGTTTCCGGATCATGGTCAAGGGAAGGCCAATGTAAAGAGCATTACAGTAGTCAAGTCCTGTGATGACCGTGGCCTGGATCATCGTGGCTAGGTCGTTCCCGGACAGATAGGGGGCTAGACACCTCGCCTGCCACAGATGAAAAAATGCAGATCTGCTGACAGTGAAGATTTGGGCCTCCATTGACAGCAGAGGGTCCAAATGGACACCCAGCCTTTTTACTAATGACGACGGGCGTAGTTCCTCGCCATCCAGGGTCAGCTATTGGATCTCCCTATTGCCCAGGCAGCCCAGCCAAAGGATTTCCGTCTTCACCAGATTCACCTTCAACCTGCTGGTTCACAGCCATCCAGTAATGGCTTCAAGGCACTGATGGAAATTATTGGGTACGGAGTCTGGCCTGCCCTCCATCCTCAGAATGAGCTGGGTGTCATCAGCATACTGATGACACTCCAGCCCAAAGCCACGTACCAGCTGAGTGAGTGGTCGCATGTAGATGTTAAATAACAAGGGGGAGAGAATGGCTCCCTGAGGGACCCCACAAGGTAAGGGGGATCCCCTAGAGGTCAGCTCTGTTGAAGAGTCTATGGAGGCTCTTTGGAATTGAAGTCCTGTCTCCTACCTTAAAGAGAAAAATTTTACCTATTTCATGGTCCCTGAAATGCTGCCCCAGGGATTATAGGATTTCACCTTTAATGTATTTAATGATATGGTGATTTCATGTCTTCAATGAGTTTATAGCTCACACGTTTACCAAAAACAAGATGCCCAGAATGCCCATAAATATTACTTCATTGAATTCAAACCAAAATCTTAATTACATTAGAAATCAAAAACATTAAATACATTAAATAAATAAATAAATGAATGAATAAATAAACAATCATGTGCTACCTACAGCTGTGGGATGGGCTTTCATTGTAAATAAATGAATTCTATTTGATAAATCATACTGGTTTGTTGAACATGCATTTATTTGTTTGTTTGTTTAAAGCAGCTATATTAGATTTCATATTACATTTCAAGGTTGTTATGAACACAGAACCAATGTTATTGATCAATTCAAAATCTGTATAAACTGTCTATGAGAAAGTCATCCTTTTTCAAACTTATGCCCTTCTCCCTTTTTAGCTAACACAAGCAGTATGTACCATGTTAGGCAGTATCTTTGAATCAAATTGCATTTAAGTTAATTACAGAATGCGCTGCTGAACCTCTTGACTGTTTGTTTGTTTAAAAATTTGAAAATAAGCACATGGGCCCCCAGTTTACATTGACATGGTCACACACAACAAGGAGAGTAATATTTCCAATCTAGTTGTTTTCTTTGCAAAATCCTTTACACAGGATTAAAAATAAAATAAAATCTTCCGCAGGTGTTTTCCCCACTTTTAAACCACCTTTTTGTGGTGGGAAGTGAGTTTCAAAAAGAACTAGCTTTAAATTGTCTCTCCTTGCATATGGTGATCCCAGACTGGACCCCGTCCTGCACATGTACTTACTAATACATAAAACAAAACATAATAAAATTAAATCATCTAGATGTTCACCGGTAAATCTAGTTCAGAGCCATTGTTCAGACAGGCCAGAATTACAACAGTCCCCATTGGGCTGTTACCTCCTTCATGTCATCTTGTGCCCTTAGCCATCCACAGAGCTCCGCCCAAGCTCCTGACCACTGTGAATGCCTCTGCTGATGTCAGAACATAATGCCTGCACAACCAGTAAGAATGAGGAGCGAATTGATCTCCTCCTCTACTTCTTGGTTACTTGGGTGCCCCATTCTGGCACAAGCAAAGGCAGCCATAGTGGCCAGGGCTCCACAGCAATGTACAAGTGGAGAGGGTAGAAGGGACATGTTTCACCTCCTGTGCTGATCAATGCAAGGAAATGGTAATGGAAGAGATGTGTCTGTCTGAACAGAGGATCGACCCAATCAGACCTGATCCTGTTGTCCTAAAGGCCCAAGGTCCCAGATACACTGGAGTTTCAAGCAAACTCTGAAGTATTACACAACTTTTCCAAAGTAGGGCAATGCTTGCTTAAAAGAAAGATTAAAATAAGACTGGTAGTGCAACTAATATATAGTTTAGGGGCACTGAAAGTAAGCACTCATTCAAGAAGAACTGCCAACTAAACTATTATTCTAAAAACATTTTGTTTTGGGATTTTTAAATAAAAATCTCATTTTAAGTTGTTGAGTTTTTAATTATTTGATTGGATAGATTAATTGCCACAACACAGTAACAATAGTAATGAAATGATGGGAAATGCAACTGGTTATTTAAGAACGTTTTCCAAGACTTTTTGATACTGTCAAAAAAAGAGATACTCTCAAAAGTCAAATGCATTAGGACTTTACTCTGTGATTACACTATAGCCTTTGAGAACATGACTTGATTTTAATTATGTGCTACAACCTTATAGCTAAACCACCAGAGTCATTGTGCCACAGGGAACAGAGTGAGAGCACATAATCCCCTCCTATTGTTTAAAATGTTTCTTAAATCAATATGGAAGAGATTGCTAGCAGTACCATCTCACCATAATAAATTTCATACAGATTCCTTGCAGTCTACTACATTATGACTCATCAGCATTTACTATTTCAGATTTACACCAAAGGTTAGTACTTTGCTTTCAGATTTTAAACAACTTAACATGCACTGTGCTGTCAGTACAGAAAGCCAGAGCCAAGGTATTTATTTTATTGGCATAAAAGTTAAGATGGTTCTCTATTCATTCAATATACAGAGCTGATTGCACTGTGACTTGGATCATAGTTTGGTGTGGTCAAAGGGACAGCATACTTGAAGTGGTTTTTCAGGAGGTGCAGGATAGGATTTGCAATACCCACAGCTTTATTCTTCAAAACAAAAGAATCAGAAAGAACTATTTCAGGAAATGCTACTGCTGCCCTCAAAGATCTGCCACTGAATGCAGTTGTTTCAGTGGGAAAACAGTAAGGTCCATTTTCCAAACATGTGTTCTATCATAACAGTGTTTAATTTTATGTTATTTATTTATTTATGTTTCAAACTTCTATACCCCGGAGGCTCGGAGCGGTTTACAGTTTGATTCATAACACAATAACAATACAGAACAGACATTACAACAGAAGCAAAACAGGGGTGGAACATAAATAAGGGAGGAAACATAAGGATCACATACATTCAGCAATGGAATGGGGATCGGGATTGGATAGAACCAGGGTCAGTCTTACAGTTGTCCTATACAGTGAAAGATTTCACTGCAAAGTGAATCAGGTGTGGTTCCCCACTTCTACCTCCTGGGACTGAGGGGTTGATGGCTCATTTGTGATTTGTCAGCTATTCTTCATCAGTTTGGAGTTCCTTCTTGTGGCTGTTTGGTTGTTTGGGTTCCAAGTGTATTGCCCAAATGGGCAGATTTAGCATGAACACCCCCAATTAAAGCACCCAGCATTGAAATCTCAAGAATTTTACATGAAAGGATGAGTATGCAGTTTATTAATCTTATTGGCTATTTCTAGAAATGAACAATCATGCAGACAAATACACACAACAACAACAAAACAAAACAGAGACTTCTTATTGCCTATGCTCATAGCTCATATTATTTTATGATTGTTATTTTTGTTTATTCATTACATTAATTAATTACTTTATATATCACATTTCTCTTGATATGGGAGTTAAAGTGGTCCACAATCTTTTAAGAACATAATACACATAAAAGCTTTAAGTACAAAAGTTAAACAAATAATTTAATCAAAATGAGTTTTTAAAAAAGCAGCTGGTGAAACTGAGAAAGTAGAAAGGTTGTAAGATTATTTTGTTTACCAGGGACAACCCTGTTCCTCCTCCCAATAAATAATCCTACTTCCCCCTTGATATATGGCAAGCCTGCACAACCTGTGACCCTCCAGGTGTTTTGGGCTTTAGCTCCCAGAATTCTTGCCCATTGGACAAGCTGGCGTTGGGAGTTGGAGTCCCAAAGACCTGGAGGGACACAGGTTGTGCAGGCTTGGTATATGGTAATCTGGACCAACACAGAAAAAAAATCTTTCTCCTCTCTTCCTTTCACTTGACTTCATCCACATTTGATAACCTTTTGCCTCTTCTTCTTAATAGATTCGTTTTAATTTTCTTTTATTCTATGAGCATTATAATTGTATTTCAGTAATAACTTCTTAAAATTTCATTTATTATTTTAAGGTGTTTGTTTTCATTTTTGTAAATGCATTAATCCCAGTTTGTGAATTAATACAGCAGCAGCAGCAACAACAACAACAACAACAACAAGCCTTCTTGGAGGGGAGGTGAAAGTGCTATTATCAGAGGATTCATCACATTCTGTTTTATCCCAATGAGTATTTTCCCTGAATTATTTGCTGCCTACAGTGAAGGCAACTAGCAATCCTGAGATATGCCCCCTTTCCAAAATGGTCATAAAATGTAGTGATTCAGACAGTATGCCTTACATCTAAGAATAAGTAGGAGCAATGGGTATGTAACACTGATAGGTGGAATTTTGGCACTAAGAATGCACAGAGAGCTATTAGACATAAAACAACAAGCTGAGAATATAATATTTACTGAGAAGATAATGAAAGTGTATATTTAAACAATTTTGAAGGGTTCAAACCCAATATCTCCTGAATATTAAAGGCCTAGTGGAAGACATGGTGAAATTTCCCTCTGTTTCTTTCTAGGGTGCAGGGCCAATGGGGGGGGGGGGGGATTTAGTGGCAGGGCATATGCTGTTTTCTGCATCTTGTCATGCCATTTTAAAAGTTAAAATAAACAAAACAATAATACAATTATTGCAAAGCAGCCACAAATAAAAGTAATATTAAAATTTACAGACTTTAAACCTTTGAGTTCCAAGGTCCAAGGTCTTTTATACTTTCAGCTGTCACTTTGGGGAAGCACCTCTTCCACTCTTCCTTCTCCTGCCCAGGTAAGGAAGCCTCGAGGGAGGAGGGGGGGAGGCTGCCGTGGGGAGGTTCCAGCCTCACGTGGGTCCCTCTCTCGGTTGAGTTTCCTGGCCCAGGCAGCAGCCAGGTGGCCCCTCTTCCCAGCCCTGCGCCTTCCGAGCCGCCGCCGAAGCCATATCTGGCCGGAGCTTTAAAAAAACAAAGCATATTGGAAAGAAATCGATAAAATCACATGGAGAAGGAGAAGGTGGCAAGGGAGGATGGCACCGGGAGTTTCGAAGGTAGCCTCGTTACAGGTAATGAACCCTAAAAAGGAGGAAAATTTAAGCAGAATAATAAGGGAATTGAAAGGAAGGGGGGTTACAAGATTGGAGCAATTAGTGGATGAAGGGGGCAGAATTAGGAGAGATAAACTAGAGAATTGGTTGGGACAAAGGTGGTGGCTGCAAATTCGGGCAATATGTGAATTCCTTATGCAGAGGGAGGTTAGAGAGGCAATGCAAAGAGAGGACACTGCTTTTGAGAGGTTGGTAAGGGAATGGAAGGAAGGAAAAGGACTCAGGTGGGAAAGATATACAAGTTGTTAGTAGTGTCAGGGGAAAGCCCTGTACAAGAATTAACCAAATTGTGGGGGAGGGAAGTACAAGTATCAGAATTAGAGATGGAAAGGATAATGGGAAATATTGCAAAAATTAAAAACACAAGAGTGAGGGAAATGAGAAGGAAACTCCTGCATAAGTGGTATTGGACTCCGGCCCAATTGGCATACTTCTCTCAAAATGTGAGTAGTCAGTGTTGGCACGGGTGCCAAGTGAAAGGGGTATACATGCACCTGATTTGGGAATGTGCAGTAGTGCAGAGATTTTGGAAAGAGGTACAAGGGGAAATTAATAAGGCACTGAACATAAATTGGGTAATTACAAAGGAAATGGCGATATTGGTGAGAAAGAGTGACTTGGGGGAATATGGAGGAATTAAGGAAGCTATGATTGAAAGCGCACAATCGGTTATAGTTCTGGGTTGGAAGGACTCCTCCAAATGGACAATTAAGAATTGGCTGCGGTACCTGGTAGAGCACATTCAATTTGAAATTATGGAGATTAGGGTTAATGAGATGGAGGAGAATAAACTGCAGGAACTATTGGGGCGATGGGACCGGGTAAGACAATATATTATCTGGAAAACTCGAGATCAAGATACGAGGAATAAGTTGGATCTACTGTTTAATTTGTAACGTAAACTGTCCAAAGGCTTGGAAGTTTGAAGGGAAGAAGAATGGCGATGAAACCCTCAGAAGGGTGGAGGGGTGTGGATGTTAGTGAGGGTGGAAGGGGCACTTTCACAGTGCACTGTTCTGTTTTGTTATGTTTTGTCGTTTGGATGTGGTTTTTATTCTGTATGTAAATAAATCAATAAAAATATTCATTTAAAAAAAAAGATAAAATCACATGGAGTGTCTGTAAGGTATAGCCCTTACTCTTGGAAGCAAACTTTATCACAAAGTTACTAAGAGTTTAGTTGCACATTTTGGTTTAAGGGCCAAGGTTTGTGTGGGAAATGGCATAACGTTCGCTTTATCCTAAACCCAAGCACCCTGCTTTTTACAAATTAATCATGACTGCTTTTTCTCACTTGCTGGTCCTCAGATCCACTCTTTCAAACCCCTCAAATAAAAAGCTGAGGAGAGACAAATTCAATGAAAGTTGATGTTAAAAAGAGTCAGTAAGTTTCTACTCCCCACTGTCTGCAAACAGATTTGGCACCAGTTGTATTCCAATTAACTGCAAGAGTTCACAGGTAGCATTACCGAGATGACCATAAGAGACAATTCTATTTACAGCCCTTATATATGCTTTTAGAGCTCATTTCATACATCAGCAAAAGCAAAATGAGCCAGGAAGCAGTTGGGAAGAAGAAAATGACAGATGATAAAAGCCCTGCATTCAGCATAAGCTATGCCTTATACACTCAATAATCCACAGGTGCCTAGAATTATGAGGGTATTCACAATTTACTTAATAAATTTCACTTTTCAACAGAACATCTCTTCAAACTCTTCCTTATTAAGAGTTGAACTGTAGAGATTTTTTAAAAAAGTTTTGTTCAGCAAGCACATTCACTGCTTATTGTGTATAATGACAGTGAGAAATATCACATTATCTTGGACAAAGACACAGACAAATGTGGAAAGACATGACTTGAGTGGTGCATTGAGCGAAGTTTTAGAACACATTTCAGAACAGCACTCTTTTTTATATTTTTCTCAGATAGATTGATTTAGTCAACATAATTTATAATCAGAAGGAAATATATTTTCACTTATGGTAGTCCTTGTTATCTATGGGGTATGTTGACCAACCCTGGGAACTTCTATTTTAGAACCTTGACTGAAACAAAAGAGTGGTTTATCGGACAGAACAGGAGGCAAGGTAGAATTTCCTGGCCTAATGATCAATTTCTCACAATGTACATAACAAAACAATCCATACAGGTTTGTGGGGAAACCCGATTTCTGGATGCTATTCCATGTAAACATGTTTTGGCTATCAAACTACTATGACTCTTGATTCTATTATTGTTCTGGAATTCTATGATTAAAGACTCTGGATCCCCTACAACCAGTATGTTGGATTGGCACCTAAAATCCTTTACATTTCAGGTCATGATACTTTCATTTCTTGGCCTTTTAAAATGGTTTTTATTGGCTGCCTGTTAACATTTTATGGTTTTGTTTTCTCTCTGTTTCACTGATATATGAAAGAGATCCATTGTGTACAATTGTTGGTGAAGAGATGGGTACTTTTCTCAAAGTACTAAATAAGCGTAGTTTGATATGTTGTGTTATTTAAATGTCATTTTTATTACTGTAGACCAGTGGTTCTCAATCTGTGGGTCCCCAGGTGATTTGGACTACTACAGGGCTGTCCAACTGGTGGCCCCGGGGCCGGATCCGGCCCCGTAGCCTGTTGGACACGGCCCCACCTATGCCCTCAGCCGCCATTTTTAAATTTGAAAAAAAATCGATTTTTTTTAAAAATGGGGGCCGGGGGAGGGAAAGGCGGGGCAGGGAGGAGGAAGAGAGCTAGCTCCTCCTCCTTTTCGGTGCCCCCCCTCCCTACCTAGGGCGGGGGAGCCGCCGAAAAAGGGCAGAAGGCGGTGCCAACAGCAGCGCGTCACAGGCCTGGCGTGACGCGCTGCCCCTTGGCGCCACCTTCTGCCCCCTTGCGGCTCCCGCCCTAGGTAGGGAGGGGGGGGCCAGGAGAGGAGGGCGGCGCCAAGAGCAGAGCGTCACAGGCCTGGCGTGACGTGCTGCCCCTGGCGCCGCCTTCTGCCCGGCGCCCCCTCCTTCCTAGGGCGGAGGGGGGGCCGCCGAAAAGGAGTAGGCGGTGCCAAGAGCAGAGCGTCACAGGCCTGGCGTGACGCCGCTGCTCTTGGCGCCGCCTACTCCTCCCTTTTCGTGCCCCCCGCCCTAGGAAGGGAGGGGGCGCCAAAAGGAGGAGTAGGCGGTGCCAGGGGCAGCGCGTCACGCCAGGCCTGTGACGCGCTGCTCTTGGCGCCGCCTTCTGCCCTTTTTCGGCCATTTTAGGAGGGGCGGGCCTGGGGTTGGGGCGGGGCCTGGGGCGGGGCCTGGGGGCGGGGCCGAGTGGCCCCCTAGGTCATCAGTGACCTTTTATCCGGCCCTGGACCTCGTAGAAGTTGGACAGCACTGGACTACTACAACAGAAATCCCAGCCAGTTTACCAGTTGTTATGATTTTTGAGAGTTGAAGGCCAAAACATCTGGGGACCCAAAGGTTGAGAACCACTGCATAGACAATCTGGAATCTAACAGGATATTAGGCACTTCAGAAAGTATTGACAACAAGTAATAAATCTTTTAATATCTATAATATGATGTATTTGTGGGGGAAAACAAGACAAAAGGAGAAACTTCTGCAACTGCCTAATTTGATTTGATATCCACTTGCTCAATATACTCACAAACTTTCCTACTTTTCAATAATGGTTTAATGTATCATTTGGAAGCAACTTTTGAGTCCCACTTTGGTTTAAAATTCACATATTAATTAAATAAAAATAAAAATATTTTTTAAAAAAACAAAAGTGCCCTCATAGGCTGTTTCCACTCCTTCTTGAAGAATGATGCCAGAAAATAGTACTAAGTGGCATTGCACTGGCATCATGGCAGGTATATAACATATATATTAGGAATAAACACTAGAAGACTCTGGATGAGAAGTGGAACAACATGCTGATAACAGCCATAAGATCTGAATAAAAATGTACATACACATTCATTGATGGATTTGATTAGGGTCAATAAAATGAGGAGGTATCCTAACAAGATGTTTTGTATATATGGATGGTCATTCCCCATGGGCATCCTATTCCAGAGCTGCACTTCTCCAAGAGAAACATATATTATTTCCTTTTGGAGTACTTTCATTATTGCCCATAGAAGCCAAGTGACCTCATTGAAAAGAAATGCCTATAATAGCTCCAGTAAAGAAACAAACTGGCTACTGTAGTCCATAAACTAGTTGTTTTATTTATTTATTAATTTATTATTTGGTTTTATATTCCGCCCCTCCCTGCAGGCTCGGGGCGGGTTACAACATATAAAACGGGCAGCATGCAACAGCCATGCAGCCCTACAATAAAACATTAAAACATTTAAAATTACATGTCACAACGCAGTAAAGAGGAAGATACAGAAGTTGCCTTAGGTCCGGGACCCCAATAGGCAGGGCAGTTTTGTCAGCATCAGCAGGCCGAGGGGCCTAATCAAAGGCTGATCTAAATAGGGCAGTTTTACAGGCCCTCCGAAAGGAAATCAGTTCTGAGATGGCTCGGGTTTCCTCTGGGAGGGAGTTCCAGAGCACCGGGGCTACCACAGAAAAAGCTCTTTGCCTAGTTGTAGACAGATGGCAGGAGCGGATTGATGGTATCAGAAGCAGATTTTGTTCTTCTGAACGGAGTGGTCTTGGGGGAATATACGGGGCAAGGCGGTCCTTCAGATACGCAGGCCCTAGGCCGTGCAAGGCCTTAAAGGTTAACACCAACACCTTGAAGGCGATTCGGTACTCGATGGGGAGCCAGTGCAGTTGCCGGAGGATGGGGGTGATGTGCTCCCTCACTGGCGTTCCTGCCAGCAAGCGAGCAGCGGCATTCTGCACTAGCTTGAGTTTCCGGATCGTCGCCAAGGGAAGGCCAACGTAGAGGGCATTACAGTAGTCCAGCCTCGAGTCCAGCCTTATGTAGTTTGGAAACATAGATGATGAAAACAATGCATTGAGCAGGGTGCCAGAACAATTGGACAGAGTGCCTATTAACCCTGGTCTTCTTGTTAACCTGCAGATATTAATATATGCTTTTTATATTAGCTGCGTCCAACTCTTTGGTTAATCTTATTTTTTATTATTTAAACACTGTTCTCATTTTATTCCATGGCACCTTATTCCATGGCAAAGCACTCACTGAATAGGTGGTTGCATTCTCATTCATGTCACAGCATGTTCCTATGTCAGTGAAACCATTTCTCTGCCATTCAGCTGCAGTATAGAGCAAACTTTTCATTTTGCAAATGGAAGGGAGTTCAGACTTCAGCAGTGAATAGCTTACAAATCAAAATGTGTAGCCATAAAACAAAAAATAAATGGAGGCAAGGAGCCATCTTTCGTGGCCCACAGTAAAGTGTTGAAATATCTTATTCTGTCAATGTGATTTCATAGCAGGATGAAAAATGTCAAAAATGAAGATGACAAATCAGCCTAGTGAGGAAACATGACTCTTAGACAAGAGATGTCATTTGTCATGATTGCCACGTGACTGCACTTCCCACTGTCTTCTCTTTCAGACAAATGTTATATTTGCTGTTAATTTAAAAATTATCTCAAATCAACTATGGGTCAGAGAAAAAAAAACACAAGTCCTACTACAATTGCTGCTTCTGCTCCTACAGCTGAAAAGTAGCACAATGTTTAAGGTCTTTCAGGGTTACACAGGGTGTCTAAGGCTTTTAAGACATGAACTGGGAAAGTTTCCACATTATGAAATAGGTTCTTGTAATCATGAATTGTCAACTCATTGAATTTTCCATGACATCTGTTCTAAAGTATGTTTTTCCCAAACATAGGTAAGCATGTGGCTTTTGTTCAGGACAGACACAGCTGAGCCCAGCTTTTGCAGCCACTGCATAATACGGGTGGTAATTAAGCTACAGCTTCAAGGTTGCATGGGCACAAGACAATTCAGCCTAATGAAGTATCGATCGGCTCCAGTCGAGGTAAAACAAGTTGACATTCATTTAGAGGTAGCAATGTGAATATACCACATTGCCACCAAAGAAAGAAGGTGTTGACTTGGGGCACTAAGGTGGGGGGTGGGGTGGGAACGAGACCGAATTTTAATCTTGCAAACACAATTAAGCATCTTATTTACAGCATGTTGCTATCATTTAAACCAATGCTAATTGCATACTTAGAACCCTGAAGTAAGATTCTTAAATCAGCTGAAATTACAGATTGTTAAATAGCATGGGAGACACAACATTTCAATTAGAAACCATGCTGGAGTTTTGTTTATTTAACTACTTGGAATTCACTTCCTAATTAGGAATTTATTAAAGGTGCCATGCTAAACCTCATGGTAGTGCAGATATCATGATAACTATCTATGACCACTTTATCATTTTAGAAACAAACTTTTTAAAAGTTGGTGACTATGTGCAGAACCACTTTTCCTGGTTTTTCATGGTTCGGTACTTTGCAAAAAGGCAAGCTAAGCACACACACATGGATCGCAACCCCAAAATCAGATAAGTGAAATAGATTTGTGATGTTTAATAATAATAAAAATATATGATTCACTGTGTTCCTGTTGATGAGCAATTACAGATTTTTTTGGGAAAATATTTGAGACATTGAGTTCTTGGTATCCATTGACGTTTTGTTCCAGGACCACTCTTGGATACAAAAATCCTGTAGATGATCAAGTCCTATCATATACAATGGTGTAATAAAATAGTGTCCCTTATAAAATGCCAAATCAAGGTTTGCTTTTTGGAAATTTTTAAACAATATTTTCAAGCCAGAGATGGCTCAATGAGTGGATGAACAATCTATGGATACATATAACAAAGAAGGATTGCATTTTTAAAGATCTCTTTGTCTACAATGGGCAAATTTGGACACTCACCTTCTGCTGGCAGAACAGTGGAAGTCAATAGAAATAGGAGATGTCTAGAGGACTGTAAAATGGGTGGAATAGAGCATAATTTTATTAAAATTAAACATTGCAGTGAAGACTGGAGTGGTTAACCGGCTCTTCAGGTGAGTGATGGTCTATGTTTTCCATTATCCATCTATAAAGTGTTTGGAAGAACCAAGCTCAAACTTGGAAATGAGGTTATAATGCCATATAGTCTTGATTTAGCCAGATCCCCCAACTGGTGTGCTGAGGGGCCTTGTGTCTCAGTAGTCCCTTCCAGAAACCCTATTGCAACATGACTGCAAGGAGTCAGTGGCTTTCTGACTCAGAGATGCCCACCAAGTATTTGTAAACCAGTGTTCCTCCCACTGTATCAATAAATAAATGACAAATCAATATTGAAAATTTTGCAGGACAAGAAATGTGAGAAAATCAGACCAATCATCTCAATATTTCCTGTTTACATGGAGAAATTCTTGATATTTCTCATTCTTCTCATTCTTCTCATTCTTATATGGCAATCCAAATGATACTATCTTGGTATCCAGATGATACTATCTTGGTTAAATAAAGCAGCCATAATTCTCATGGCCAGGAAAAAAAACTTCAATGTATTTAGAGGGCAGGAAATAGAACTTTTGATATCATCACTGAAAGTTTCCATTAAGGTTTTGCATTGATCCATTTTTCAAAGTGGGATTTGACTGTTTTGGCCTTTTTGGCCAGCCATAATGGCACAGGCTCTGCCACCATTTTTTTCTGGCCACAACAGACCACATGGCTGTGGAAAATGAGCACGGGGAGGCACCCACACAGGGTTTCCCTATGAGTCCTGCCTCTTGAGTAAATCAGAAGTCATAACATTTCTTTTACCCAAGCTGGGCTTCCATTTTTCTGTTGCGAACAGGCTTCTGAAAGAGACAGATTGGTGATCTAAATTCTCAGTGGCTCTTGGAGCTCTGCATGGCTTGGCTTGGTTTTTTAAAAATTCAAATAACAATAAATAAATAGTTTACTTTCTGCACACTTAAGAAAGTGCCACTGATGGTGCCCTTCACACAAGGCAAGCTTTAAATGTGGGTTAGAGGACGTATCTTACCATTTTTAAAGCCACGATAAAATGAGGAGGTAATTTATATCTTTTTTTAAAAAATGGCTAATGCTCCTTCAGGTGGTGTAACTCCCATTAAAATAAGTGTTTTAAAGGGTGCCTCACTTAACTCAGCCTGAAAGGATGTTGAGGGCAAACAATCCAAGAAAGAGTGGTTTTTTAAGTCTGATGCCTTTAACCCAGGTCTTATTGAAGAATATAAGAAAAAAACATCCCAGGAAGAATGGAAGACTTCCTGTTTTCCATAAGAAAATATGTGTTAAGTCATCTTAAAGAGGCTTCCACCCATGTGATGAGGGGGAAGCCGGGACAGTGTGGGCTCCCTCTGGCAATGTGAAACCCAGACTGAGAAATGAAGGGAGAGTGGAGGGAAGCAGTTAAGTCTCCCTTAAAATCTGACCCCAGCTGGCTTGAGGCTTGAAGGGAGAAAAAGCCAGATATTATCTCCCTTAAAACCTGAACCCAGCCACCTTGAGGCTTGAAGCAGATTAGGAAAGAAGGGTGAGTGAAGGAGAAATAGCTTGATCTTTCTTTCTAAACTGAGGCTTAGACTTCCCTCTGTATGATGAAGGGGATGAGGGGGAAGCCTTGATGGTGCAGAGTGAAGTGTGAGCACCACTGGTGGAGCATGTGAAGAGGTCCAAGGAGAAAGGATCCCAGAACTGATGGTTTCTGAAGAATGAAGTGCTAAAAATGATGGAAAGGGGAGCCTTGTAATTTCCCCATTGCCGCCAATGGGCTTGATCTTCCCAGATCTTTTGGTTGTCGAATCAAAAAATGGATTTTTCCTGACAAAATTTGGGAGGCTCATGAAAAATTGATCTGGGGGTCCACCAAAATCTGAATACTTAAAACAGAATGGGGTTTAACTCAATCGCACACCCCTAGTTTCCATATGTGTCACCTTACTGTGCCTACTGAAACTAATAAAAAAGCAAAAAAAAATGTCGCAGCTCTAATGAAGCATGAGGAAAATACAGTAATAAGAGAAATTATGCCAATCAGTGCTTCCATAGATAAAATAAAATGTTTACATTCAGTGGGAAACAAGAGGATACAGTACATTCATACTGTTCATAAAAAGCTCTAGCATTGTGGGTAGTAATGAGTAGAAGTTGATGAGAATGTTCTGGGTTGTAATAGAGACAGTATATCTATGCCACAAAGTTAAGTTCAATACCACTTTAACTGCATAGCTTTCTCCTATGAAATCTAGGAATTGTAGTTTCATGTGCTCTCTGCTTCAAAGATCTAGTACTGTAGTTCAGAGGTATAAAGACCTTGAGTGTTTCTACACAGCCATTTACTCTAATTCAGGATGTGGATCAAAGTGATCTGGTTTCCTCTGGACACATTGGAGCTTGATGGACTACACAGGAACCCTGGGAACCAGCTACAAGTTCCAATTGTGTCCCTAAAGCTCAAATGATCTGGATCTATCCAAACCCAGGAGTATCTTTGCTTGCCCCCTCCAGCAAATGTGCTGGTTGAAAACAGAATTTGTCTGCATGAGGGTCAGACAAATAGGAATGCTACCCTTTCCTTGCCAGGGGAGGTGCTTATCCACCTTCCCCTACAACACCTACAGCTTTAACCCTGTTCTGACAGGTGCTCCAAATGCTTCCTCTACTTTGCAACATTGCACCATTTACATATTGATTGGCTTCAGTGCATTTTATGATGTAATCTGGAATTTCCAGTGAGAGTTGGATTTGTAGAGACCCTGACCTCAAACTAGATTCTAACTAGATTATAATGCCTATGTGGATGGGTCCTAAAATTCTCTGCTAGGGATTTCTGAGTACATCAACCCATAAGTTTATCCCACAGACTATAAGACACTCAAATTGGTTGTGTATGGATACTCTTTTAACTAAATCTAAATGGTTGCTTTCACATAAGGTAGTCAATGGACTTTTTTTCCAAAAGAAGAGGGTAGATTGTTTTTGTTTGTTTTTATCCTGCTAAATCATTTTCAGAGGAGCCCAAAAGCTCCAGAATAAAATTAAGGGAAAGAGAGGAGAACAAGGAAGAGAGGAAAAGTGTGGAAATGACACCTCTGCCCTTCCATTAGTCAGAGCCAGGAATGTTTCTTTTTCTGTGAATAGAATGCCTGTTACAGGATGATCCATTGACAAAAATACACATTTATATTTATTTTATGAATGGAAGTATTGACTTTCTCCTAATCAAAAGGCAGTGATTTTAGAGTTAGAGCTGCCAATTTTTCAAGTACATATTCTGACATTCCCTCTCTACAGGTACTTGTCTTCCTGTATAAGTCATATTAATTTCATATGATTATCATCTTCCTAAGGTGTTAATACTTTTTTTACAGCTTGAACGAATCATACCTTCCTTATGAAAATACTCCCAAACAATCCAGAAAAGTGCTAATGTGTTTAATTTCATCTCAACTCCCTCTGGCAGACAGGCATTCCTTTAAAAAGTAACTCGTTAGAACATTCTTATTGCCAGATGTTAAGATTAACATAAATTTCCCAACTTCTGTATCAAGTGAAGACAGTATTTGCACTGAGGTAAGTCTTAAAGTATTTTAATAATTAATGTATAGCTGTGCAAAATACAGAGAAGTGATGTCTGGAAACCTGAATGTACTCCCTCTTGGGTTTTAAACAGTCCTGTGATTTTCTCAGTTTTAAATATTTTTTGAATGCTAAAGTCTAACAGTCCATCTTTATTAGGCAACACTTTCATCTAAATCTATTAGTTCCAGATCTATGAGTGAAAACTTTTAATTCACAAAAAAGAGAAAAAGTAGTTCAGAATAGTATTCATCTTCAGTTAAGATTGCATTAGTCTTATTTCTTTTTTGTCACAGGCACCTCATCCACCCTATATAATATTGCCATTCAATTCTCTTTTTCCTTCTTTCTTCTCACCCCTATATATTATTTGTTGTACCTTACAAACAGAGTAATATGTATTCACAGGAAGAAGGTCCCTGCCCACTCTGACTGAGTTTCTGGGAATGCCCAACCACTTATTTCACTGCTAGTCTGTTTCTTTTCCTTCTCTCAGTAGCATCTGGTAAAGGATAACAGAAGCTGGTATACGTGCAAGCTTGGAGCTCAATGCAATGCATCTTTTCAAAAGACTTTACACTTCTGTAGCTGCCACACCTTCAAACCTATGCATGTAACAGCCTGCCTGCTTCCTGTTCTCTTTGTTGGTTTTCTCTTGGTCACATCTGGCATAGGAAAGGACCACACAGGAAGAATTGAGAGATGGCGAGCATTGCAAAAAGTAAGGCCAAAGGTTGTATATTGCCTTTGAGCTACAGATTCTTAGAACTGGAGAGTAAGAAAGCAACCCAAGTTTCATCTATTCCATCAACCTCCAACCCTGACAATTTTTAGACCTCTACTTTAAAATCTCAAGTGAATCAGACCTGACCATCATCTAGAACACTGATTCTACTATCAAACATTACAACCATCAGAAAGGACTTCCCAATGCCCAATTGTCCCCCTCTGCTTTTAATAAAATCTAGAATAGGTGAATGGGCACTGTCAAAACTGCTAATAGTGGACTTTTGTACCATTTTAATTCCTCATGTTAGAAATCTCTATATAAAAGTAGTTTATTTTATTTATATCCTGTCTTTGTCTAAATATGGGACCCACAATTCATTAGCTTACAGTAGAATCATAGAGTTGGAAGAGACCTCATGGCCATTCAGTCCAACCCCCTGCCATGAATGCAGGAAAATTGCTTTCAAAGCACCCCTGACAGATAGCCATCCAGCCTCTGTTTAAAAGCCTCCAAAGAAGAAGCCTCCACCACACTCTGAGGCAGAGAGTTCCACTGCTGAGCAGCTCTCACAGTTAGGAAGTTCTTCTTAATGTTCAGATGGAATCTCTTTTCTTGTAGTTTGAAGCCATTGTTCCATTGCACCCTAGTCTCCAGGGCAGCAGAAAATAAGCTTGCTTCCTCCCTATGACTTCCTCTCACATATTTATACATTGCTATCATGTCTCCTTTCAGCCTTCTCCTCTTCAGGCTAAACATGCCCGGCTCTTTAAGTCGCTCCTCACAGAGCTTGCTCTCCTGACTCTTGATCATTTTAGTCGCCCTCCTCTGGACAAATTCCAGCTTGTCAATATCTCTCTTCAATTGTGGTGCCCAGAATTGGACACAGTATTCCAAGTGTGGTCTAACCGAGGCAGAATACAGGGGGTAGCATGACTTCCCTGGATCTAGACAAAGGTCACACACTAGCCTTGCATGCCAGGGTTTATTTAGCCAAATATGCCATTATTTCACACTTCTGAAGAAATATCTATCCACAGAACAAGAAAATAAAAAATGCTGTCTATTTGGTTTATATGTGATGAGAGATATCCATATTGTTTTTTCATACTTCTGTGGCACATTACAGGCAGCCCTGCAGTGTTTAAAATATATATTTTTAAAAAATCCAAATCGAGATGTAGTTTTCTGCCAACTTCCTTTTTGTGGGGTGGGGCAGTCCCTGGTCCTCTTGTGCCCTGGGATAGAAGACTGGATGCTGGGATCAGTGTAGTGGCCTACAACTGTTCTTTTTCTTGTTGTGTCATCAGGTTGGCTTCAACCTCTGGCGACCCTGTGTATGATAGACTTCCAAGAGCCCAACTCATAGATTATTCTACCCAGATCTTGCAAAGTGGCTTTTCTTTTCTTCACTGAACCAATTCACATGTTATGTTATCTTCCTCTATTCCTACTTCTTTCCTCTTTTTGTGTCTGAATTACAAAAGTCTTAATTTGTATGTAAACCGCCCCAAGCCTGCTGGAAGGAGCGGTATACAAGATTGAGGAAATAAATAAATAAATAAATAATTTGGTCATTTTGACTTCTAGTAAAATTTTAAGACTGTTATATTGGGAAGGGGCAGGAATTAAGGTAATACAAGACTGACTAAACCTTCAGTTGAACTGAATGATTAAAGGAAAGGTCTGATGATGCACAATGTGTTGGAATAAATGTTTATTTCAAAACATTGTGTATCATCAGCTATCTCATCTATCAACACTTTGTACATCATCAACATTTTGATAGATAGCCCTTCGCAATGCCATAGACTAGTTTTCTGCGTACTATTCAAGTGGGAAGTTCAGAATAATAGGGCATTCATTTTCACTTTTGCAAGGATACTCATCTTCAAAATATAGATCATTTAACTTCTAATGTTATTCTGTTGGACTCCTTAAACATTTTTGTTGTTGTGAATAGTTTTTCTCTTACTAACAGTAATCATTTTTTCTTACTCAAATATGGCATGCTAGCCAAGCATTTTTGATCATCTCTGGCCATTCCCATCTTACATGCACTTTCTAACATTTAGGAAGAGAGTAATCATACAGATTAGGAACAGACACTTTGTGCTAATGTACCTTTGCTTGTGCAACAAGGCTTTCTCTTCTTGCTCTTTCACAGTCATAGAATTATAGAGTTGGAAGAGATCAAGAGCCATCCCATCCAACCCACTCTGGAATTCTGCTCCACAGAACACCCTTACTTGAATATGCCTGAGATTATCAATATTTGGAGTCCAGTTAGAGTCAGACTTGATTAGCATTTGGATAAGACCACCAGAGAACATAAAGCATCACCAGCTACACCTAGGAAATAATTCTGCTTGAAGCACTAGTGCCATTTAGAGTTGACAATGCTTGTTATTGTCGTTATTGTTATTTGTGCCTTCAAATTGTTTATGGCCTATGGCAACCCTAATGTGACCTACAACCTATGTGTAATGACGCTCCAATTTCGGTAAGGATCACGCGTAGATAGAAGCATGGTCCAACACGATTTTATTGCAGGTACAACACTTGTAAAGCTAAAGCACCGTCCCGCCACCCAAACACACCTTTTATAACCGAACCCCCCTCCCCTTGCCTATGCAATGTCCAGGCAGGGTTGCACCATATCCGGGTGAATCAGCAAATCCCACAGTGAGGGATGTGACCTCATTAGTCTCTGAGTCAGCACTAATAGTCCAATGTCCAATGTCCGAGTCCAGAAGAGGTTGCCTCACTTCCCCTGGAGACACCTGGAAGTTACATCACTCCCAGAATGACTCAGCATAGTCCTTCAGTAACTAGAACAAAGGTCACTTCACTTCCCGGAGAACTGGGACAAAGGTCAGCACCACCTCATGGCAGGCTGGAAACCTGAACTTCTTCCAAGCTCAGATTTCCCAGATCTGACATAACGTCCTTCTCCACCGCGTCCTCCCCCTGTAGAAATAAGACACCATTCAATCCTTGGGCGGAAGGGGCCCTACATATCTCTTCAAAAAACTACAGTGGAATGTAGGGTGAACCTTGCCTAGACTCTTTGGCAAAAGGAGGGTATAAGAGACTTTATTTGCTGCCTTTTCAACCCTGAAAGGTCCAATATATTTCGGGCTTAATTTTTTGGACGGGTATCCCAATTTCAAGTTCTGTGTGGACAACCATACCAGATCGCCCTCTACATACTCCTCCCCTTCCTGTCTTCGTCGATCCCCAAACAGCTTGTACGCCCGTTGCGCCTTTCCTAAAGCTTCCGTCACTTCCCTCCAATCATCCCTCGCTCGCATTCTCCACTCACTCTTCTCCTCCCCTCCAAACTCCAACAATTGGGGCAAAGGAGCCACATCCTAGCCGTAAACCACCTCGAAAGGAGACTTTCCTGTGGAAGAATGCACTGAGCTATTATACGCCATCTCGGCATAGGGCAACAAATCCGACCAGTTATTCTGCTCCTTATTACTAAATATACGCAGATACACTCCTAGCGATTTTTGCGCTCTCACCACGCCCCCATTGCAGCAAGGATGATAAGCGGTCGTAAGCCGCCTTTGGGCCCCCAACACCTCCAAAAACCTCTCCCAAAACCGGGCAGTAAACTGAACCCCACGATCACTAAGAACCTGTTCCGGGCACCCATGCAATCGATACACATGCTGCACATATAACTCAGCCAACCTCTCTGCTGACGGCAACCCTTTCAAAGGGACAAAATGAGCCTGTTTTGAAAACAAGTCTAATACAGTCCAGATATATCTGTACCCCCGACTAGAGGGCAACTCCCCCACAAAGTCAGTGCTGACATGCGTCCACGGCCGCACTGGAGAAGCCACCACTTGAATCAACCCTTGCGGTTTAGCGGCAGAATCCTTGTTCCTAGCACAATCTTCACAACACTCTACATACTCCTTCACCTCCGCTCTCATACCTGGCCACCAATACCGCTTCTTTATGGCCAAAAGTGTCTTCGTGACTCCCCAATGACCAGCAGACTTATGATCGTGATTTAGCTGTAAAACCTTCCTCCTCACACCTCGAGGAACATACACTTTATTTCCCATAACCCATAAACCATTCAACATCTTGCATTCGCCTTCATGGCCCTGCAACCACACATCACCTTCATAACCCTTCTGTAACTCCAAACACCACTCATCTACCACTTCTTCTTCCTTCTTCACCTCTCTCACCACCTGAGACCTCGTCTGCACCGCCAAACCCCAATGCTCCTTGGTAAACACCTCCTCCGATTTCTCCAAACAATTCTCTCCCACATCGGGATACCGGGACAACGCGTCTGCCACTACATTCTCTTTCCCCTTTATATGTTGCAACGAGAAATTAAACCGGGCAAAATACTGAGCCCATCTCACCAATTTGGGAGATAGCTTCTGAGGGTTCTTCAAATACTGGAGGTTCTGGTGATCCGTTAATACCACAAAAGGAAAAGCAGCCCCCCTCCAGAAACTGACGCCACGTTTGTAAAGCACTCCTTACAGCGAAAGCCTCTTTCTCCCAAACGGGCCATTTCCTTTCCTGCTCCCCGAACTTTTTGGAAAAATACGCACACGGCCTCAAAGTCCCCTGCTCATCTCTCTGCATCAGCGCCCCATATGCCCAAGCGGAAGCATCACACTGTACAACAAAAGGCTTGTCTACATTCGGGTGCATTAACAGAGGACCACGGGTGAAAGCTCTTTTCAATCTCTCAAACGCCTCTTGACATTCCTTAGTCCAACCTAACTTAGCACCCGGGGACTTGGTTCTTTTCGACTCCCCCTTCCCCTTAGTCTTCAACAACTCAGTGAGTGGGAGAGTTATAGCTGAAAATCCAGGTATAAAAGTACGATAAAAGTTAGCCAGCCCCAGGAAAGCTTGCAACTGCCTACGGGTTTGTGGAGCCTCCCAGCTCAACACATCCTCCACTTTAGCCGGATCCATAGCCACTCCACTCTCACTAATCCTATAGCCCAAAAAATCAATCTGACTCTTCCCAAACTCACACTTACTCAACTTCACATACAAACTAGCTTGCCTCAACCTCTCCAACACCTCTCGAACCAACTGAACATGCTCCTCTCTAGTACGCGTCACAATCACAATGTCGTCCAAATATACAAAAAAAACCTTATACAAAAGGCGGTGTAGCACCTCATTTATAAGCTGCATGAAAATACCGGGGGCTCCCGCTAAACCGAATGGCATCACGGTCCATTCGAATAGCCCGAGGGGCAAGAGAAAGCAGTCTTCCATTGATCACATTTTTTCACCCTCACCATATGAAACGCGTCTATCAGGTCCAATGTAGTGAAGAAGCTACCGCCCACTAGCTGGCCCAACAAGTCCTTAATCAAGGGCAAAGGATAACAATTCGTAGTGCTGATAGCATTCAACCCCCGATAATCAATACACAATCGCAACCTCCCATCCTTTTTCTCCCGAAACAAAACTGGCGCCGCAATAGGGGATTCAGATCTCTGGATAAACCCCTTCTCCAAATATCCATCAATCTGTTCTCTCAAAGCCACCTTCTCCTGCACCGTCATAGCATATATTTTCGGCTTAGGCATGATAGCCCCCTCCTTAACTTCTATACTACATTGTACATTGCGGAAAGGGGGAAGACTTTGGGCCAATATAGGGTTAAACACATCTGCATAATCCCAATATTCTACAGGTACCCCCTGTACCTCGCCCAGGACCCCTTTCCCCACACTAGGATCACATTGCACCCTCCCAGTCTTCCAATCAATTTTGGGGTTTACTTGCTCTAACCAAGGCAGTCCTAATACCACTTCATGACCTTTAATGGGAGCCACTACAAAATCTATACCTCCTTCCCAAGGTCCCACCCGACCTTTTAAATCCTTAGTACCCAAAGAAAATGGTCCACCCTCAATAGATGACCCGTCTAACTGAGTAAAAGTTACGGATGTTGCCAGGGTTTTCGTTTCCCCACCCAAATCCTCTACTAACTTCGGGGACATGATGTTTTCCGAACACCCACAATCAACCAATGCTTTTTTCTCAATAATCTCCTTCCCCTTAAATAAACCCAGGGTGCATTGTACACTTGGGGACTCACCCCAACACTTTTTGAATCTGTATTGTCCACAAAAGCCGCCCTAGAGGATGCCACTTTAATCGGATCAGAACGGATCGGATCCGGCACCTGCTTCTGCCGGCACTGGGACGCAAAATGACCCTGCTGAGAACAGATGAAACAAAGGCCACGTCCCATCACGGGTTTCTTCATAGCACTGGTTCTGCCATCGCCGCCACCACGTCTAGGCTCTCCTCCCCGGAATCGTCCTTCAGCAAAACTGCGTCCCGAAACTCTGGACCTTGTCGACTGGAACCGTCGTCGCTGCACCTGGGCCAAGATCCCCTCCACGCTGCCAGCTAACTGGATCCAACCATCTACATCACCCGGATCACCTCGATGCAGGCACCACTCTAGGATTTCCTTCCGCAGGCCATCTTTAAATAATTCAAGCAATGTAGCCTGGGACCACTCAGCAACCTTGCCAGCCAATCCCATAAATTCCTCCGCATATTCTGTAACCGAATGGGATCCCTGGGATAAACAGCGCAGCGCTTCCTTAGCCTTTATCCTCTCCAAAGGATCACGGAAGCGATTTCGGATGGCTTGCAAGAAGGCCCGGACCGATGTTAAACATGGATCTCTACGATCATGGCACTGCACATACCATTCAGCGGCCCTTCCTTTAAACACTCCTCCAATGGCTCGAACTCTGCTACCATCACTGGGGTAGAGATGACCGTAGTCTTCCATATGATCCTTCACTGCAGCGATAAAGAAGGCCACCTTGCAAGCTTCCCCTTCAAACTCCACCCGCAAGGGTTCTTTCTTCAGCCGTCCTCCAAACTCCTGGGATTGTACTCTCCTCCCCTGAGGGGCCTCAAGCCTTGGGACTCCCCTTCCCATCCCTGCCGACTGCAGGGGGCGGCTCACCGGGACCGGATTTACTTCTGACGCAGGATGACCACCATCCGTCCACACTCCCATGGGAGATCTAGGACGTTCAGCTGCTGACGGTCCGCCATCCATCCAAGAATAAAAAGTGAAGTCTCCTCCTCCCAGTGCACTCCACGCCAAATCCACTGGCTCTCTCCTGGACATAGCCCGAGACATCCTTCTCATGGTATGCTCCATTGCCTCCATTCTACACCTCATCACCGCCAATTCCGATAGCGATTCAGGTTCCGTGGTCTCACTACCACACTCCTCCAGGTCCACCTGAGCTGGGGCACTCTTCCCCACAGCTTCTCTGGTCCTGCCCTCTACTGGATCCACCTGAGCTGGCCCTTCTTTCAGCGCAGCTTCTCTGGTTCCTCCGGTCCTCCGGACATCCGTCTGAATGGGGCCTCGCTGCCCCCTTCCTCTGGATTCACCTCTCAAAGAGCTCACCTGAGCGTCCCACAATCTCTCCGCTTCTCTGAGCTCGTCCACCTGAGCTGACGCACCATACGCCGTCGCTTCTCTGGACCCGTCCGGGAACCCCACTTGGTCAATGGTATTCCACTCCCATTCCATGGTTCTCCGGACCTCTTCAGGAGCAATATTCAACATATCGATATACTCCACTACATTCCAAGCCAACCTCTCCATAGCTTGGAAAGTTGAATGGGGATTTAGCTTCTGTAATGACGCTAAAAGGATCACGCGTAGATAGAAGCACGGTCCACCACAAACACAACACTTGTAAAGCTAAAGCACCGACCCAAACACCCTTTTATACCCGAAACCCCTCCCTTGCCTATGCAATGTCCAGGCAGGGTTGCACCATATCCGGGTGAATCAGCAAATCCCACAGTCCAAAGGGATGTGACCTCATTAGTCTCTGAGTCAGCACTAATAGTCCAATGTCCAATGTCCGAGGTTTGCCTCACTTCTCCTGGAGACACCTGGAAGTTACATCACTCCCAGACTGACTCAGCATAGTCCTTCAGTAACTAGAACAAAGGTCACTTCACTTCCCGGAGAACTGGGACAAAGGTCAGCACCACCTCATGGCAGGCTGGAAACCTGAACTTCTTCCAAGCTCAGATTTCCCAGATCTGACACTATGATGTTGCAAAGTTCTGTGCAGCAGCATACAAAATGTCACAGGATGACTAGTCCCAAAAGTTATCTGTGTATCCAGTAATCATCTTCCTTGAATCTATAATTTGCTGATAGACCTATACATTGTATGTTTTTACCCTATTTCCCCTTCCACTCCCTCACCCCTATTGTGCTTCAATATTTATATTTATATTTTTAATGTACTAATGTACCAAGTTTGTATGAAACTGTGACTTTTATTTCCTGTGCTGATCTATGATCAAAGTAAATAAAATATTTGATTTGATTTGACCTACCATGGGATTTTCTTGACTAGATTTATTCACAGGGGGTTTTGGTTTTGAGACTTGCACAAGGTCATCCAGTAAATTTCCATGGCTAAATAGGAATTTTAATAATGTTCTCCAAAGTCCTAGTTCAACAAATCAAGCCACTTCATCCTAGCTCTTGGGCAAAGTTAAAAACTAGCTGAATCAGTATAAAGTGACTTCCCATTTTCCCGTTAATTCAGTCCCCAGATTCCATGCACTGATGTACACCATTAGTCATATGAACAAATAAACAAACAAAAATAGGTTTTTTTGCATTCTGGTGATCAAGTCACATTAACATCACCATACCAGTAAATTGATATAACCAGGAAGTAGGCAAAAGAGCAGAAAAATGTGTGAATAGGTTCTGCGATAAGAACTCATTCTGATCAATTAGTAGTATATTAGTTATAATTTTCCTATTAGAAGATATTAGTAAAATAATAAATGAGAACAATATAATAATAAATAATAATAAAACTTTATTTATATCCCACCACCATCTCCCCAAAGGGACAGGGCAGCTTACAAAGCACTCCAGGGTTCACATATAACCTATAAAAATGGTACAAAAGTATAAAACAAGTCACATAAAAATATAACAACCCGCCATCAACACATTTAATATGTCTTAAAATAGCATTCACATTCAGTAAATGACTAAAAGACTAATTCCCTCAGAAGCCCATCCATAGGAGACACATTTTCCAAATGAAGGAGGTGAGATGTATTACTGTTAAAGACTATTCTAATCCATAAAACAATATCTTGTTCCTTTAGCATCCATTCCTATTTATCTGACTTCTTCTCTGAAACAATCTGACAAGTTACATGTTCAGAAGACTTTTGAAGATTCCAGGGATATATGACTATAAAGGAAAATTTTATATATTTAAAAACAGAACGGTGAACTACTGTGGAGGCCCAGCTTTAAGATTTAAGACAGACATAGGCTGGATCTAAACTGTCATATAACTCCAGTTTCAGAATGCAGAGTAACGGCATTGAACTGGATTATATGAGTCTACACTACCATATAATCCAGTTCAATGAAGTTAATCTGCATTCGGAAACTGGGTTATATGAGCAACTACATCCAACTGTAGTTGCTCATTTTGAGGAAAAGGTTCCACCTAAGCCTGAAGCAAAATTTCACACCTCTTATGTTGCTTGCAAGTTCAAATACATATTTAATTCAGTTCAAATACATATTTAATTCAGTTCAAATACATATTTAATTCTGTTTTGCTGGCATATTTTTCCTGACTTTTTTCTAACTCTTGGTATGTAATTAAATACTAAGCACTTCGAGACATCTGTTTGTATGAAATCCCACAGAGGAGTTGTTCTTAATGACCAATAAAAAAGGATACTTGTAATGTTATTCTGATTTGGAAGAATTGAATGCTAAAGTTCAGCATGCATTTGTCTTTAATAGCCACATAGTTCTTTCTATTGTGTTGCATAACCACGTAGTAATTAATAGTAGGATGAATGTAGAAAAGATCTGTTAAATTTCAGTGCAAATGATTATAGTAAAGCTGAGTTTTAGTGTGGTATCAAACCTACATTCAAAAAATGCATGGTCATTGTTATTTTAATGCAAGTTGTGCTTGTAGACTGCTGAATGATTACCTGCAGTGTAATTTAATACATGGATTGTGAAAATAAATTCTATTGAATTAAATTGGACTTCTTGTGAGATAGATAGGTTGAGGTCAGGTAGCATTCTTCAATTAAAAATGCTCTCAACTTCTTTGATAATACACACATCTTTTAGTGAAAAATTAAAGTAGACCTGCTGAATTATGCCACTTATATGAGCATTGTCTTATCAAGCTAACTATGAGTTCAACCGACCTAATCTAGTTGGAAAACAATAGGATTTAAGATTCAAATATGCATGTACACAATTTAAAATTACCAGTATATAAAATGATGCTGCATTATCTCTAGATTTGTCATAGGGAACCAAAATTTGTCTTTACTTATGTCTCAGATCAATGACAAGGATTTTGCTTGTGTATCTGTCCATAAATGCAATGGAGCTGATAGAGACAACAAACAGTGCTTTCTTGTCTATGGCCTCTCATTTGCATAAGATGATGCTAACTGGTTTTAAATGTTGATAATTTGTTCTTTACCATTATCTTGTTATATTTACAGTTTAATTTTGTTTACCATCTCTAGAGAGTTCCCTTTGAATTGAAGAAATCATATATCATTTTGATATAAGGATGAGTGGATGGATGGATGCTAGGCCACAGTAGTTTATTATGAAAGGCATTCAACCTAGTGAGTGATCCACAGAGAATGAGGCTTTTGGCTATCGTAATACAAGAACATGAGATGCTGGAATGGTGATGTCCTTTCGAAAGGGATACATTTTAATAATAAAAAGATGCTGAATTATTTAAGACAAGTCTCAGCTTCACTAACAAACTATGTATTATAGATACAAAAAAAATTAAGCCCCATCCATTCCGAATTAAGCAATAACAACTGCCTGAGCAAGGAGTTCCATCAGTCTTTTCTACCAGAAAGCATATTTGAACACTCAAGCACAATTTCCAAAGAGCAATAAAACTATCAGAGGTTTCTGCACTGCTTCTTCTGATCTTTCTAAAAGCAGAAGTGGAGAAAATCATTACCCCATTTCCTATCAACCCTATTTTTCTCTGGAATCTGATTTATATCAATATTCAGGAACAAGTAATGCAATAACAATAATAATAATTTTATTTTTATACCCCGCCAACCATCTCCTCTTGGGGACTCGGGGCGGCTTACAAGGGACAAGCCCAAAAGTCAATTATTTTCTGGGCTATGATCTTATTTTGCAGTTAGACATTTCCCTATATTGTGAATTTGAAGTATGCATATTTTTATGCTGAAAAATTCACAGATTATCTGTGTTGTTACACACTAAAGCACAGAAGTGTCACAGTTCCTGCCCATAAGGGTTCACACTTTCCATCATACATGTAAGTGACAGTACAGGATTATTTATAAGCAGCAAGGATAAGCATAATGCTGATTAAAATGAAGTAATGGTGCTGCGATTAAAGGAAGTAATGGTGCTGTGTTCAGGCCCAATCCTACCATAAGGCAAAGTGAGGCAGCTGCACCAGGCAGCAGATTTTTGTTCTCAGGCGAGGGCAATTCTTGGGGGCTAGAGGAGTCTTTTGTAGCTGCTGTAGAAGAGGGCAGAACATCTCCAGCAAGCTCTTCTGTTCCTGGCTTTCGGCCTCCTCATAAGTAATACTGCAACCCCAGGCCATTTCAAGAGCAGCTTCAAGATGGCGAAAGGGAAGGAGGCATACTAAGAAACTAGAGAGGAGAGGGAATTAAATCTCTAGCAATCTACCACCTCTAGACCTCCCCCCCCCCCTTGAAAATCCACCTCGCTGCTAACTCCTTCTTTTCCTGGGTGAGAATTTGTGTTGATGCCGCAGCTCCAGCCATGCTGGGAGTTGCCTTGACACTGCTGCTCTATCTGGGCAAAGGGATTGCCTTGCCACCACTGTGGTCCAGCTGGATGAGAGTTTGCTGCCGTGCTGACACTAATGGGCGAAAGATCACGTTGCCACCACTACGGCTCTGAAACTGCTATAATCACTGCACTGGTGGGCCTTTAGTGGGGATCCCACTTGTGGCCTGTTTGCCACTGCCATTTGTCTTCCTGCCATCCCCACCAGCAGCTCCTTCAATCAGCAGCTGTGATGGTGCCCACTGTAGCCAATTAGTGGGCCTGCATCTGGGTGGCATCTTTGTCTGCTGCCATCATCCTTGTGACATTTTCCATTGGCCACTTGGTGAACCTGTGTTCAGGTGGCATCTTTGCTTGCCTCTGTTCTTTAAAGTGGGACTGTCATTATGGGGCTGACTTTGAAGATAGTTTGGAAGCTCCAACTGTTTCAGAGATCTGCAGGAAGATTACTAACTGGGGCTCCACACAGGGAGAGAAGCACTCCCATGTTGCAGCAGCTCCACTTGCCGCCAGTTTGCTTCCAGGCAGAATTGAAAGTACTGGTAATTACTTATAAACCCATAAATGGTTCAGACACAGACTATTGGCTAACTGCACCTCATATGCAAGCCTGCTTGGGCGTTTCAATCAGTGGATGAGCCCCTGCCCTCAGTCCCACCCTCATCTCAAGTACTACTGGTGGGAATGAAAGAGGGGACCTTCAGAGTGGTTACCCCCTGCCACTGGAACTCCCTCCCAAAAGAGCTCAAAATAGACCCCTCCTTACTCACTTTTAACAAACAATAAAAACTTTCTTATGCACTGAAGCAAATAGAGAGGAGGAGACATAGAAGATCAATGCTTATAGAATGAAAATGGCTTGTCACTCTGGTTACATTGGCTTTAAAATTGTTTTAAAGTTTTTATCTGTATCTGTGTTTATTCTCCAGTCTGTTCTTAATGTTTAACTGTGAAAACATAACTAAGTTATGCCATTGTCTGATGGTTGGTGCTGTCTTTATTATTATTTTGATGTGGATGTTGGGTATGATTTGGGATTTGCATGGTTTTGGTTAGTTTGTTTAATATTGTAAGGCACTGAGTGTTTGCCACAACTTGTAAACCACCCTGAGTCCCCACAGATAGTTAAGGCAGAATATAAATAATGTTTTATCATTATTATTTAAATTATTTTCTTGTATTTCTATAAGTAAAGATAGAAAAAATGTATTTGTGGTACATTCTGCCTTATTTCTTGAAATAAATTGGCCTTGACTACCATATGCTGTGAATCAGATGAGTTTTGGCTATGTTCACTGTGAAATATTTGGGATAGCTGAACTATGCACTCTCAGAGAATGGAAAAATTTACTCTTTGGACAAAATTACCCTAATTTCCCATGTCTAAAAATTGCAGAATTCTAGATGTTGTTCAGCACCCTCAATCATTTTAGGTTTACGGTAACCCTAAGGTGAAGCTATGGCAATGTTTTATTGGTAAGATTTGTTCAGAGGGGGTTTCCCATTGCCTTCCTCGGGTGCCAAGAGAATGTCACTTGGCCAGGATATCCAATTGATTTCCATGTTCAAGCAGGATTTAGAATCTCCCATGGTCTTGTTTTAACATTCTGACCACTACATCACATATCAAAAAATAGTAATATTTCTGAGTTCTGCCTAAAGCCATCTTCATGTATTCTAATAGTTTGACCTCACTGTGATGAACTCCATTCATTCTTATTGAACATCAGTTATTCTACTTGGACATGTAGATAATTCTTCAAACAACTGAGATCCAAGATAAGGGAAGAGTCCCAATGGTGACAGTAGGTGGCTTCCACTTAAATGACATTTGATAGTTTTAATTTGAATTTTACCAACAAAATAGGTTTAGCACTTTGGACAACTCCTCCTTACCTACCTAGAGCAAGTGAAGGGGCATGAATGAAATTAGGAAGGAAACTACAGGCAGTGCCCAACCTACATTACAATGAATTGGGCTTCATTGTGGAGGAAACTCCATTCACCAGGGTAAGACTTGCTTCAAAATGTAGGATTCTGTTACTTATAAATGGCTTGTTAATGAAGTAAGGAAAATGAAGTTTCACAAAAAGCAGAGAGTTGGGTTTCTCAAGCACATGTTGAAAGTATTAAAATAAATATGATGGGATTTGAGAAAAGTAAGGGACAGAGAAAAAGTTACTTTTTAGACCGGAATTTAAAAACTGAAAACATATTGACTGGTGGTATATATTTTGTTTGCATTTTTATATTAGGATCCAGAAATTCTTAGTATTGCAAATATTTTATTCCCTTGGCCTAATTTCTAGATGATTTGTTATTATTCCAAAATCAGAGATTGATCATTAATATTCTTACAGAGGATGTTTCTTATCTTTGCTTTTGAAAAACAAAGTAACATATACTCATAAAAAAACCTATTGTAGGGACTGTATTGTTTCATACATGAATGCCAGCTCTGTGTCCAAAAATTTACACATAGTTTGTGTAGACTATCATACATAAAAATGGATATGGTAACTGTTTCCATCATGCATTAGATTGTGGTCGATGACTTTCTCAGCAACAAACACATTAGTCAAATACATTTATACATCACACAATTTTTTAACACAGGCGTTTATTACTGTAAAATAGCATTGTCTGCAGTGAGCTGTAGAGATTTCAAGTATTTCTTTTGAATTATGGTAGCTTTATTTACCTAAAAATCAAGAATGGAAGTTGAAGCTAACTCAAATATGGTTGCAGCAGGATTAAATTAGTTCAGTGCACCTGTCCACTACCTTTGACAGATAGTAAACTTAAAAACATTTTTTTGTTATAAACAAATTTAAAAGTATTGACAACTTCATCTTCTCTTAATTCTCTGGCTCTAGAGTCTTTAATGTGAAATACCCAACAAACAAAATTAATGTGCAGAGATTTTCTGGCAAAAGTGTGAACTACATTTTCATGCTCTTTCTTACAGAGATCCCTTTTGCTTGTTTTTCTAACTTATCTTTAGGAGTAGTCTTTCCCTTACCCACTTAATATGTGTTTGCGTCTCTCTATTCTTGTTCCGTTCATTCTAAACAATAAGGTTTTTTTTAATTGGCAGGTTTGCATTTGAGGTTCCTAGGTTGCATGACCTCCTGTTCCTCACTCTGCAGTGTCAGGAAACAGAAATGTCATTGTTGATTAGGGGCCTGAACCCTCTGGTTCTCTTTTTCATACAGTAGGCAGTCTTGTTCTGTACATACTTTAGCTGCAGGGTCAGCCTTAGGGGAACTCTAAACAAGTGTCCACATGGGACACCAAATGGAAGGGGCACAGATAGGGGCAAACGTTCTTTGAGCTCATTTGTCTTCCACAAAAAGTCACTTCTGTCCCTTTAAATGTAACATGTCTGCTGGTGCTGCCCATACAGATGCAATTTTGTGCCTCTGGCTTACTACACATGGCACATCACTGATGTTAATAACCTCTCTGCCAAACACTGTGACACTGAGAGGTTCCTCTCCTAACACCTTTCCTCTGAACTGAAGACTTCATTTCTGATTCCAAAAAATGCCTGCAATACCAACTCTGACCCTGTTTGGTTTGCTGTTATCTCCTCTTGCTTGAGGCACAGCGAACTATAAAGATGGCCCTGAAAAGCTGAGGTAGACCACTTATAAACTGAATGGATGGAGATAGAAGAAAGGGGGGGAGAGAGAGAGAGGGGAAGAGAGAGGGGGAGAGAAGGCTGACTGCACAGAAATATTTTATCATACTAGAAACCTCAGCTATCTTCATATTTACTGCAGATTTAGAGCAGGCAACAAAGAAAAAGATGGAAATATTTTAACTACTACTTTTGCTATTGTTTAAAAGTGGAGTCACTGAAATTATATTTTTGGGGTTGAAAGCAGTGGGTTTCATAATTATTTTAAGATCATATATCCCAGCCTTTCTCTTACATTTAAGGTGAGTAGCAAAGATAATATAATAATATGAAATGCAATAAAATAATTAAACAATAAACACTAGGCTTATGCATAATTTTGGATTAAAATGGAACTCATATCAAATTCATTTAATTTGTGTATACAAAATGATTTCAGAGATATGCAGGAAAGATGTGCATTTGTGTGTGGGGGGGATTTAGAATTTGAATCACTTACCATTTTTTGTAAATGTTCTGTAATGTTCAGATGTCTCCTGAGATCAGTTTAATTTTCACTTTAACCATTACACAATTTTAGTAAAGTCAAAATAAAATAAAGTGCTTTAAAAATCTTTCCTTTGGCCTCATCTTCACGGGCACCACTATAAGAAAGGCACTGCGGGTGTCACTAATAATGACCATCTTAAGTGTAGTTTTGTAGCGGCAATTTGGAGTCCCAAAACTCCTTCGGCAGTAACTTTTACCTCAGGCGACGTCTCCGTGCGAGCACAGGGGCAGATGGATAACGCGACAACCTTTACTATGGTACAATGAAGCCAAACTTTATTTGCAGGACATCAGCTGATGGGTTCGGCCTGCAGAACTTGCTGCTAAGGGGCAAGAGCCCCGAACAATCTCCACACTTTGATTTTATACAAGCAATGGCGACAAACCCCTTTGTCCCGCCGTCCTTCATGCCCCGTTACTGGCTGGCATTCATGAACTTATTTCATCATCCAATTAAACAAAGCATTATTCTAGCACCTCACTCCTATTTGTTAAAATGCATGGCGTAGGTATTAATTTTCTTTCCCAGGGTATGTTATCAGCTTCTGATGCAGCGTGTTCTCAAAATGTTACAAATCTATGCAGCTTCACTCTAGCATTCACAGGGAGGAGTCTCTAATTGCCATGCCCACAACATTGTAAACAAACGCACGTTGCTAGCTTTCGGCCTATCAGGGCCGCTCTTATCAAGAAGGCACATGATGTTCCCTGGCAAATCACTGCTTGTGCCTTGGTACCAATCAGAGTAGCCTATTCTCGTCATTATTACTTGGCAAACTACCCCGGTATTCTGAAGCCTATACTGAGCAGCACTCTCTCCTGACTTTATTTCTACTAAAAGCATCAATTTCCCCTTTAGTTTGGGAAGACTAGGCCTCCAATGGTAGAGAATGGCAAAAGGCCCTGCCATAAACTACATTTCCCAGAATGCAAAACTGCTTAGGACCGAAATGAAACTGAAGGATACAACTGAGGGCTGGCCTCAGCAGTCGCAGTTTAGAGTTAGTCTAAATAAAATAAATAGAATTATTGAATGTGGCCTACAAAGAGGGCAAAAGTAAGCAAGCATTAAGAAACATTGGCAAAGCCAAGAGAACATAAAATGATTAAGAGCCATTCCTTTTACTATGGACCATTGCCATAAGAAAGGCACTGTGTGGGGCGGCCAGCCAGCCATTTAGAGCCAGTCTAATGATAAAATGATTGAATCTGCAAAGAAGACTAAGTAATTAATAGTATAAATCTGAGCTAAGTTGAAGTTATGTGGTTGTGTGTCATAAAGAAGAACCGCCCAGCGGAACTGTTCCGAGTCGTTAGGGGACTTCTAAAGCCACCACAGTGTGAGATCCCTGACGGCTCGGCGGTACGCTGTGAAGAATTTGCTCGGGCCTTCGCGGACAAAGTGGCGCTGATTCATTCCGATTTCCATACCACATTAATGGCAGTCTCTGAGAATGTGACACGAGCATCTGCTTGTCCGGTTTTAATGGATTCATTTCAATTGGTTCAGCTCGAGGATGTGGACAGGATCCTTGGAGCGGCGAGGCCTACCACATGCATCCTAGAGCCCTGCCCATCCTGGCTGATCAAAGAAGCCAGAGGGGGTTTGGCAGAGTGGGTGAATGTGGTAATTAATGCCTCCTTACAGGAGGGCAAAATTCCAGCGAGCTTAAAGCAAACTGTTATAAAACCGCTGTTGAAAAAACCATCATCATCAATTAGTGAACTTTCGGCCAGTTTCTAATCTCCCCTATTTGGGCAAAGTCATGGAACGTGTGGAGACTTCGCAACTCCAGGGGTTCTTGGTAGACACTGATTATCTTGATCCGGCACAGTCTGGCTTCAGGCCAGGACATGGTACTGAAACAGCCTTGGTCACCTTGGTAGATGATCTACGCCGGGAACTCAACAGGGGGAGTGTGTCCCTGTTGGTTCTGCTGGACCTCTCAGCGGCTTTCGATACCATTGACCACTATATCCTTCTGGGTCGCTTTGCAGATATGGGGCTTGGGGGTACTGCTTTGCAGTGGCTCCAATCCTTCCTGAAGGGTCGTACCCAGAAGGTGTCATTGGGTGACACCTGTTTGGCTCCACAACCATTGTCTTGTGGAGTCCCCCAGGGTTCAGTACTGTCCCCGATGTTATTTAACATCTACATGAAAACGCTGGGAGGGATCATTCGGAGTTTCGGAGTAAGGTGTTATCTGTACGCAGATGACGTCCAGATTTGTCACTCCTTCCCACCTGTCATCAAGGAGGCTGTCCAGACTTGGAACCAGTGCTTGGCTGCTGTGTCGGACTGGATGAGGGCTAGCAAATTGAAACTGAATCCAGACAAGACAGAGGTCCTCCTGGTCAGTCAAAAGGCCGAACAGGGCATAGGGTTACAGCCTGTGTTGGATGGGGTCACCCTCCCCCTGAAGATGCAGGTTCGCAGCCTGGGAGTGATCCTGGACTCATCACTGAGCCTGGAACCCCAGGTCTCGGCGGTGGCCAGGGGAGCTTTTGCACAGTTAAGACTCGTGCGCCAGCTGCGCCTGTACCTTGGGAAGTCTGATCTGGCTATGGTGGTCCACGCTCTGGTCACATCCTGAATAGATTACTGCAATGCACTCTACGTGGGGCTGCCTTTGAAGACAATTCGGAAACTGCAACTAATCCAACGGGTGGCAGCCAGACTACTAACGGGAGCTACAGACAGGGAGCATACCATCCCCCTGTTGTGTCAGTTCCACTGGCTGCCTGTCCATTTCTGAGCTCAATTCAAAGTGCTGGTTTTGACCTTTAAAGCTCTATACGGTTCTGGCCCAGCTTACTTGTCTGAACGCATCAACCGCTACGTCCCATCCTGTACCTTAAGATCATCTGGGGAGGCCCTACTCTCGCTCCCGCCTACATCTCAAATGCGGTTGGTGGGGACGAGGGATAGGGCCTCCTCGGTGGTGGCTCCCCATCTGTGGAACACACTCTCTATTGATATTCGATCAGCTTCATCCCTCCTGGCATTCAGGAAAAAAGTGAAATCCTGGTTATGGGACCAGGCGTTTGCACTTTAGCACGATACGGCACTTGGATTGGATTGAGATGGCAATCTGGTGGACAAGACCTAATGCTTATGGATGGAATACTGTTTTAACTGTTGCGAATGCACACAATGCATTTCAATGTTAATTGTATTTATAATGTATTTTAATTCTAGCTGTATTTTAATGTATTTTATTCTTAACTGTTTGTTTTTATTATATGTATACTATGTGTCATCGAATTGTTGCCGTTGTTAGGCCGCTCTGAGTCCCCCCTCGGGGGTTGAGAAGAAGCGGGGTAGAAATAATGGAAATAAATAAATAAATAAAGACAGACAGACACTCAAGAGGATTGCTGTTGTCGCTTTTTGGGGGGATAAATTGATTTGTTTTAGGCCAATCTGATCTCTGGGCTGTAAAAACGTAATGACCTATATGGATGTGTCTTGAGGGTCTCCTCCAACTCAATAGGGGAAGCAAATGGATTTCAGGAGAGTTTGGATGGTGCCTTTCTGCCCTGAAAAAGGGGGTCAGTCTAGATGTCTCTCTTTTTTTTATAAATAATTTTTATTAGTTTATTTTCATACATCATAAAAGGGGGAGTTGTGCCAAAGTAGGGAAACAGAATGTGAGGGTTAGGGGGAAAGCAAAGGAAGGAAAGTTAAGGTTAGGTAGGTGGGGAAGGGGATAGAGAAAGGTGCTTGCAGAAAAAGAAAAGAAATATGGTTGCTTCCAGTCAGGGTATTCTAGGAGTCCATCCATATTGGATAATTTTTAGCTTTGTATTGGTATTCTTTCACCGCTGGTTTACAGTGTCCTCAGATTATTAGAATTTTTCCATCTTCAGGTAGCTCTTAATGGGCTGCCAATCCGTCCTATTTTTGGTGCTTATGTTATTCACTGACCCTTTTAACTCATCCATGTCGATATATTCTGCCAATTTAATGGCCCATTCTGCTGGTGTCAGAGGCTTTTCTTGTTTCCACTTCCTGGCCACCACGACCCTTGCTGCTGCCGTCATAAAGTAGAGTATCTTTTCTTTCTTTCTTTCCATACTACCATTTGTTAAGTTAAGTAATAAGGTTTCCAGGGCAAGCTCGAACTCCGTCACCAACATCTTTTGGGCATGGAAGTGGACAGTTTTCCAGAATTTTTTGATTTTTTGGCATGACCACCAGCAATGTAAGAAAGTCCCCTGCTGGTCCTTGCATTTCCAACATTTACTATTGACATTTTTATAATATTTGGCTAGCTTTTGGGGGTTCAGATGCCATCTATAAAATATTTTAAACCAGTTCTCCGCTATCGGTGTTGCCCCAGCATATTCTTTGTTTTTTCCCCATACTGCCTCCCATTCACTTAGTAGGATAGAATGCTCGAAGTCCTGTGACCACCTGATCATATTGTCTTTCACCACCTCTGCCTCCGTATCCCATTCTAGTAATTTTTTGTATAATAAACTTATATGCTTCTTTTCTTTCTTTAGTACTAAGTCCCATGTTGTTTCCTGCTGGGAGAAGTTATTTTTCTGGTCTGTTCTGTAGTAATCTTTCACTTGGGCATACTGAAACCACGACAAGGCTAGGCCAGATAACTTAAGTTTTTCTAGGGTCTTTAATGCCCATTCTCTGCCAATTTTTTCGAGTAGATTTTTATATGTACACCGTTCTGTGGCTGGAAGTCCTCTTTTATACTGCGCTTTTATTGGGGAAATCCAAAGCGGGGTAGCCTGATAGAATCGACTTTTATATTTGCCCCATATTTTTAACAGCGCTGCCCGAATGAAGTGATTAGTAAAATTTCCCTCTACTTTGGCCTTGTCATACCACAGGTATGAATGCCAGCCCCTTCTGGCATCATACCCTTCTAGGTTTAGTAACCTTCTTTTTTTTAATGTGGCCCAGTCCGCCACCCACGAGAGGGCCACAGCCTCATAGTAGAGCTGTACGTTGGGTAGAGATACCCCCCCCCCCGTTCGTGCTTATCTGTTAGATTTTTATAGTTAACTCTGGCCTTCTTGCCTGCCCATATACATTTCAAAATATCTTTCTTCCAGCTATTGAAGCAATGGTTTGTTCTTAATATTGGGAAAGTCTGGAACAGAAAGGCCATTCTAGGAAGAACGTCCATCTTTATTGCAGTAATTTTAGCCAGGAGGCTTAAATTCAGATATTTCCAGGATTCCAGCTTTTTACTTATTTCTCTCCATGTTGTATCGTAGTTATTCTTCATTAATTGATTATTCTGTGCGGTGATATTGATACCCAGATATCTTACTTTGTTGGTCACTTGGATATTTAATAGTTCTTGTAATCTATCCTTCTTGTCTTTCCTCATATTTTTTGGTAAGAATTTTTGTTTTCCTATAATTAATTTTGAATCCAGCTACCACCCCAAACTCATTTATTTTTCTGATCCATTCATTTGCTGCTTCCAGGGGGTTTTCTATGATAAACACTATATCATCTGCAAAAGCCTTCAGTTTATATTCTTCTCCATGGATCTTAAGGCCTTTCAGGGATTTATCCACTCTGATGTCTTGAAGGAGGAGCTCAAGAGTCAAGATGAATAGTAATGGGGAGATGGGGCACCCCTGTCTTGTCCCCTTCTGGATTTGCACGGTATCCGATGATTTGCCATTAACTATAATTTTTGCAGTTTGATTTGAACAAATGGCTGAGATTGCATTCTGGAACTGATGGCCCATATCTTTTTCCCTCAGAGTTTCCTTTAGGAATTCCCAGTTGGCATTATCGAATGCCTTCTCGGCATCGAGGAAAAGGAAGTCCACTTCGGTTTGTATATTAACATCATAATACTCTATTGCATTTAGTATGGTTCTCATATTGTCTCTCAATAGCCTGTTTGGCGGAAAGCCTGCTTGATCTTCCTGTATAGTGCTGTTCAAAAAGGTCTTGAGTCTGTTGGCCATTATTATCAATAATAGTCTAGATGTCTCTTGATGATGTCTGTACTGTGATTTCTGTTCCTGGGCTATAAATGTCATTTCCTAATTGGTTCTGCCATGAAAACATGGCAAAAGTTTATTACATTGCCAAAACTTTATCTTTGCACAAGGGACATTGTCCTATATATAGCAGGACAGTTTGCTTTGTTGAGTCTCCACCAATTTAACATGGTTACTGCCACAAAAAATAAAGTTTCTGAAGTAGAACAACTATTTTCAAAGTAAAGACCACAAAATAAAACAGGAAATAACATTTTAAAACCAGGAAAAGATTTTCTTTCTTGTTAAAATGTTTTTTTATAAAAACTTTGAACATTTTCCAAAAATTCATGGATAAGTCAAACATTCTAAAATGTGGTGAACTAACAGTGGTAAATATGTTCTACCATTGTAGCAAATTTCATCAGAATAGCTCAAACATGAGGGAGAGAGAAGCCCCTCGAGTTTCCCCACTGACAGTGATGTTTTCCCTATTGCGTGACTGCCATTAACGAAGTAATTACAAAGTTTTATTTATTTATTTATTATTTTGACTTGTATACCGCCACTCCCCGAAGGCTCGGAGCAGTTTATAAAACTACCAGAAACAATATACATAAACACAATTTAAAATTTTTAAGAACAACAGAATCCCAATCAGCAGAAACCGAATGCTTGCCGGAAAATGAATGTTTTACACGCCTTCCGGAGTTCCAAAATTTTGACCATTGAAATTCAGATAGACAAACAAAGCACCAGTGCCCTTTATTTTTGGAAGTAGTTTAGAAACATTTTATGGATTGCACATGCCTAATAAACACACACTGAAATATGAAATAATATGCTAATGACAAGAACAGGTTTATTTAGAAAAGGAAAAAACAGTCATTTGATCTGGGTAGACTAGTGGTACATCAACATTATAGAATGAATGCAATTTGATAGCACTTTAATTTCCATGGTTCAGTGTATGGAATCATGGGAGCGGCAGTTGGTGAGACATCAGCACTATTTGGCAGAGAAAGCTAAAGACCTTGTCTATGACTTCTATGTCTCCATAGCATTGTGCCATGGCAGTTAAAGTGGTGTCAAATGGCACTAATTCAACATTGCAGATGCACCCTAGGTTGCATTTTGTCTGAAAAATAATATTAAAAGGCATTAAATTAAAAAAGGTACAGGTAGTTATGGCATTAATGTACAACAGGCTTTGCTTCTGGTAGCCATCCACTGAAATTCCAAATAGAAAGGTCTCCAAAGTCTCTTTTAAATGTAAACCCCTGAAAAGATGAAAATGAAAAGAAAAACCTTGACTGCAGCCTCATCTATACTGCACTATAATGCAGTTTGAAACTACATCATATAGTCAGTGTAGACTCATATAAAGCAGTTTAACTGCATTGAATTACATTATATGACTCTACACTGGTCCATTACTGAGCTTGTGATTCATTGAACTTATGTTTTGTGGTGTACTAGTTTCTTTCAGCACATGTGTAGTCCTACAAACAGATTGGCCTTCAGATGTGTGTTATATTAAATATATAATATATAATATGCAAACAAAACTCCCCAAGATAAAGCAAGGTCGCTGTGACAGGGAATGTTTTCTACTTAGCAAGAACATTTATCGCAAAATGTAGATAAAGTAGAATACCCTACGTATTACGTTTCCATTGACTAACATGTTTTAAAAAGAAAAGGTGGGTAAAGTCACTTTTTTGAACTTCAGCTGCCAGAACATTGCCCAGATCTGTTAAAAAGTTAATTTGATGAGTTTATTTAGTTGAGTATAAATTGTTTCAATAAAAAGTCCTCGCAATCTTTTCCTCATTGGACATTCAGTGTCATCACTCCTATGCTGGATAAGATACAGCAGTAGAAAGGTATTGGCAAGTTATCATTAAAGATTTGACAACACTTTGCATAATAGAATAATGATTAACCATGGCATTCTTGCTGAATTGTGCCTGACATTTTGATTAGTGTTTAATTTCTAACTAGGATAGTAATTCCCTAATGTATCACTTCTAGACTTCTGACTGAAAAGGGCTTCTTCACAAGTTGGTAGAGCTTTGTAGTATAGGTTAAACTCACTTGATAGAAAAGGAGTTTAGAATTAATCACAACATGTAAAAAATGAATTAGACAATGGGGAAGTAGTAGGTTGACTATTCAGACTACATACAAAAGTTTTATCATTCATTGTGTATCTGTTCATTTTGCATTATTCAACTGTCCTTTTCTTTGTAAGATAATATTGTAATACATATGACCTTATCGACTACGGCTATCTGAATTAGATGGTAGCTAGCCACTTATTTATTTTGCATCTTTTCCCCAAAGCTGGAACTTAAGGCAGTTTACAAAAAACAAAACAGGTAACAATAAAATACACAATGATATTTTCTTAAGATTCTTTATTTTTATACTAGGACTTGAAATTAAAAACTTCTTCAGATTAGGAATGTCTTCAATCTGAATGCTGTCACTCGATACCCTTCACATGGAAAACTATTGTCAATAATGCAAAACACATAAGATGAGGTGGTTTTTTTTTAGCTTTTGGCCTATTCAGGCTGCCCTTCTTTAATCAGAAAAAATACTCAAATATAGTAGGTTCTTGGTATTTTTTGGGCTTGGGTTCTATAACGCTATGTGGATATCAAAATCTGTAGTTCTTCATGACCCATTACCTACAATGGCATAGGAGAATGGTGGCCTTATATAAAACAGCAAAAGCATTTTTTTTCAAAAATATTTTCAAGTCATGGATCGTGGAATCCGAGGCAGCAGAACCCATGTACAAGGTTTGAATGAAAAGTAATGCCTCCACCTTCATAACTCCTAAACACATTGCAGTACTGGTGTGTGGCAGGAACTGGCTTGTTCAGTAGACTCTCCTCTACTGTTCCATTTTGGCAGGAAGCCTTAGCATTGAATGGTTGTGTTGTTAAAGTGTGAAGTATGAAACCCTGAGCAGACAGTCGGTCAATGTGACTTAAACAACGTGCAGTCATTGAATTCTTGACAGCAGAAGGTGTCACCCCAAAGGAGATTCATCAGAGAAAGCAAGCTGTTTATGGTAATTGTGTTGATGTGAGTACTGTGTGTCATCGGGCGAGTAAGTTTAAAGATGTTGAGGTGGGAACATCTGACTTGCATGACAAAGAGTTGGGCTGTCAGGTCCCAAGCCTCTCAGGTGTCTGCTGCCATAGAACCAAAGTACAACTATACTGGGGTTAAAGTGCCAGTCTGGCTGTCTCTGTAGATTCTTCAAACCAGCTGCAAAGTGAGTTGCTAAGTCAGCCTGTGGTCAAGGCCGTTCCGCTCGGGAGGGCTGATAAGCTAAGGCGAGAGATTCAAGAAGATGGTACAGCTCCTTTCCTGCCCAGCTGCCCCGGCTAATTGGGTTTACATACCTTGCTGTTGAGACTACCTAAACAACAGCTATAATCCATCTTAGAGAAACTGACACTCGACGTAAGCTACGTCGAAGGGATCAAAGCCTTGTAAGACTATAACTGCTGGGACACAGGATCCCTCTTCATCTCGAGCCAACTTTGTATCTTCAAGACCATGGAATCCTGAATAGGCCATTGGGCCTTCCTGCTAAGAACTTTGCCTGCCAAGCTTGCTTTTGCCCTCTTTGGTTTTGGCCCATTTGGGCACAAAGACTTTGTTCTGCTTTGGATCCTGATACTACGGGACTATAATCAATTGCTGCTTTTATTGAACACTGCTGCTATTTTGCTGGTGCCACTTTAAGGCGTTTAGATTGACTTCTAGCCTCTTTCCTTTAACCAGTTATTCTAAATAAACCTTTTGTACCTCAGCTGGACTCTGTGGTTTATCAAGGGAGGTTCCAAGTGTCTAGGGCGCATCATGGACGTCCTGTGACAGCAACCAAAGAGTTTCACAAGCAAAAGGTTGACAGATTAATTCAGGATTATTTTTGTATTACTCAGAGAGAAATTTCAAGCATAATCAGCATTTCACAAGAACATGTGGGTCACATTATTGCTTTGCTTGGCTATCGGAAGATCTGAGCATGATGGGTACCATCTGAAATGAAAGCGCGCAGACTTCTTCCATGACAGCTTCAGAAAACTTGTTCATCATTGGCAAAAATGTATCCAATTGTTTTGTGATTTTATGTGGAAAACTGAATAGTGGTAGGTAAAGAGTACATTCTAAGGATTATTTCTGTGTTTCATTTATTAAAATATTCCCATCCAAACCTAAGTAACGAAAGTGGAGGCATTACTTTTCATTCAACCATCATATAGGGAGGAGTACTGATTGTTCTACATTCTGTCCATGAACACATTCACATACAATGAATAGTCCATTCACCATAATTTAACACCCTCTGTTTTTAAAGTTTTGCAGTTATAATCTATAATCTAATTTATAACTAAATCGGTCTCAATCTGCATTTCTCTCTATGTCCCTTACACACAGCTATATTTCCTCATGGTTAGATAACTTCTTTGCAAAGTTTCCAAACCTTTCTTATGTGAATGTAAGTAATCAAGAAAAGGCTTTTGCTGGAAACTTCACTGATGATATTTCAAAGCAGCATATAGATGATACTAGCACTTTGAAGTTAGAGAAGTTAATGATATTAGAAAGAGGGAAATAAAGGTAGGTGAAAGAATCACCAGACTGGAAAAATTGAATCTGAAAAGAAATTTTTTTTCTGGAAGAAAGAAGACAGAGAACATACTGTTGGCGGAAGGGAATAGACAATAAGGACCAATGTCCTCTGTTCATGCCTTCTTTTGCAGTGAAGTCATGAAATGCTCAGAAGTAGTCAAGTCAGGGCGTGGACTTTAGCAAATCATTCATCTCATGTAGTAGAATAGTTTTGATCAGTAACTGCTATTGCTACTTATTACCTGTATAATGACACAATACATTGCAGTGCTCAGGAAAAAAAGTTAGAGCATGTAAACAAATTGCCATTTTTCCCATCAATGGAAAACTGATATGAACTCCCACCCCCGCCCTGGCACAGTCACATAAATTCAATCTAAGGACTGCAGTTTTATCCCTTTTTAGCCCTTCAAATCTTTTCCTGTATTCTTGCAGGACTGCCTTTACCATTCAACAGAATCAGGCAGTTACCTCAGACATCAGATTTTAGGTGGTGTGAAAGGGCAACAAACTGTTAGCTACTTAATTTGTTATTATTGTATTTTTTACTGCCAGTGTGCTTGACAGATTTTCTGCCTTGTGCCAAAATAAATTGGCTAGCTTTGAGTACTATACACCTTGACTTGGTTGAGTGAGGGACATTATTTGCTCTTCCACCTCAGGTGTCAAAATGTCTTAGGCTAATCCTGTATTCTTGCACTGTAAGCACTTTCTAAAATACTTACATCACAAATACTTCAATTATCAATTTATCAGAAATCCAATTGTGTTAATGTGAATAGTTTGGAGATAAAACTACAAATATACAATTGATTCTTAGTAACTGTTCTTTCAAAAGCACATTTTTTAAATTATAGAGAGAACACAATTCTCTTTGTGTCATGCAGGCAACGCCTTCCAATATAAAGTAGATTAATATATAGTAATAATAGTACTCATAGTAGTAATACCTCTCTTAAGAACTGTTCATTATTAACTTTAAAAGCGCTCATGAATAAGGTTCTATACAGATCTGGCAAGAGCTTAAAGTACATACATGCATACATACACATACATACCACCAACATATGGACATGTATGAAGGACAAGAGCCAAGAACAACACTAACAACATCATATTGGGAGGATATGCTAAGCACCTTTATAATAAGCATGCATTTTAGCCCAAACCTGTATCAAGTTGAATTTATTCAAAGCAATTTGAGAACTTTCTGGGTTAAAATAGGATTCCCCCACAATAAATAAATTAATAATCTAAGCTTTGTTATCAGTTTAAATTTTTTTTGTTGTGTCAGGAGTGACTTGAGAAACTGCAAGTCACTTCTGGTGTGAGAGAATTGGCCATCTGCAAGGATGTTGCCCAGGGGACACCCGGATGTTTTGATGTTTTTACCATCCTTGTGGGAGGCTTCTCTCATGTCCCCGCATAAGAACATAAGAAGAGCCATGCTGAATCGGACCTCAGCCCATCTAGTCCAGCATTCTGTATCACACAGTGGCCCACCAGTTGTACACGGGGATCTCGAGCAGTACCCAGGGAAATCGTGCCTACCTCAACCAACTCCGAGGTGGCACTTGAATGGCCGAGGTGGCACTTGCATGAAGAGCTGGAGCCGATAGAGGGAGCTCATCCACGCTCTCTCTGTATTTGAACCTGCAACCTGTCGGTCTTCAGTCCTGCCGACACAGATCTGAGGAAATTCAGAAACCAAAATTATTAAGATATTACTTACTTGATTTAAATTAACAGGCAAAGAAGAGAATGTGTCTATTCTTCTTTATATTTATTTTCCTTACATAGCAAGCAATGTAGTCAGAGTAGGCAGTATTCCTGTGCATCTGGAAGGTGTCCATTTGAAATGGAATTACGATTTTCCTGTGTCCTTTGTCATGTGACAAGCTTCCATATACATTGAAACATGCTATTGCTCACAGGAGGAACATGTCAATAAAAGGAAATGGTTAGAGCTACTTGTGTCTTCATGGGCTGATTCCAACTAGCAAAGCACTAGTCCATCTTCATGTACATTTCTCCCAAAGCTCTCCATATGAGGAAAACAACAAGAAAAGTGGAAAGGGAGAGACAGGGGTGCAGTGTCATAACATATCTTTTTAGCATATTACTACAGCACAGGCATGTAGCTTGGAGGGGGGGCTTGAGGGACTTCAACCCCCCCTCTCAAAATTCTCAGGGTGGTCTGTGAGAAGGCCTTACTGGTACATGGCATGGTTGCGTCCTTGTCCGTGCCTGGGCCCTCGGTACACTCTCCTTCCTTTTCAGTGCCCCTGGTTTCAGCCTTCGGTGAGATGCTGCCACATCACAGACTGTTCAGAGGCCGCAACAGGCCTTCATGCCCATGCACTCGGCAGGCCTTTCGCACCTGTGCATTGAAGTCTTGCCACACTTGTGGCTGGGAGTGAAGTGTGTCGAGCCCGTCGGCTGCCTTCTGGGACTCTCTGGATCCAGGTAAACAACAACTCCCATTTGAAAAAGGGCAATCATTCCCCAACCCCTACCTCTATGCGCAGTTGGGCACATTGGCTCTATGTGCCAAGTTTAGTCCAGGTCCAGCATTGGCTTAGTTCAATGCCCTCTGGATAAGGGCGTACTGCAATTCCCAGATCCAAGGTCAATCACCGCCAATCCCTGCCTGTCCTGTATGCACAGTTGGCCATGTTTGGTCCAGATATGATGTTGGCTGCCTTCAGTGCTCTGTGGATCCAGGAAAACACCAACTACCATTTGAAAGGGGCAATCATTCCCCAATCCCTGCCTGTATGCACTGTTGGGCAAATTGGCTTTATGTGCCAAGTTTGGTCCAGATCCAGCGTTGGCTTGGTTCATTGCCCTGTTCTTCTTCTTAGTATTATTATTATTATTAAACAGTTCTTCTACGTTAAAATGAAGTTAGTTATGCTACTAATATGCTGCCTCCAATGGCAGAATATGTAATGTAGAGCCTGTATCTTTAAGAGTAGGCGAGGAGTAATGAGCCCTAGCTTTAGAACTCTGTGAATGACAGAGTTCATCCCCGTTGGTTGGGGATTTCTGTTCAGTTTAAGTTTAAGATTAGGCTTGAAAGGAAGCAGAGGGTTATTGGTAGAGCATAAAATCCACATCAAGTTGGAGTATTAGAAATATATAGAAGGACGTTACGTTGGAGTCATAGACATTTGTGTGAAATTCCTTTCAGCTTCGCTATAGCACATTAACATTTTGTTAATGAAAGTAAATAAATAACATTCATTCTTTAAACTGTTATGTTTATTCATATCATGATCTCATCACCATGCTCAATATATCCAATATGCATGATGGTATTGGGATAACAATACAAAAGGTTTGCTAGGGTAGATCTTCTCCCACTCACCCCCCCCCCCCGCCGAATCAAAATCCTGGGTACAGGCCTGCTGCAGCAGAAGCTCATTAAACCAGCTTTAGGATAAGATGGTCAAATAATACATCTTAGGAGTGTTTAAGTGTTCAGCCCTTTTTGTTGCCTATCTCCAATAGGAACAGGAATGTTAAATTAGTTTTTGTTGACTCTATATGTTCTACTTTTACTACTGTATATTCCACATCATCCTTCATCCATCTAATTGCATTCAGCTCTATCAGCAGAACTAGTATATTTACAGAGTAATTTGAGCTGAATTGTCTAAGTTTTAGACTATCCTCGTAAAATAATATCTTAAGCGGAAGTCGAATAGCGAATGATTGGCATTAACATCAGGCCCGTCACCAGATTGTGCTGCCTCTTGTACTGAAGATGGGGGGGGGGGTAACTGTTTTATGATGTATTTGACTGTTTTTAGTAATGCTTTTATGATGTTTTAAGATGTCTTTGTATATTTTACTGCGTTGGAAACCGCCCCGAGCCTTGGGAGGGACGGTCTAGCAAATCTGAATAATAAATAAATAAATATGTTTGTCTAGATGGACTAATAAATATATCACTTAAAGCACTAGTATGGAGTGAAGCTGGCATGGAATTGAGCTAACATACTATACTATTGTTATTTTTGCGATTTCATCCAGTAAAAAATAAGGGTGACTGTAATGTAAGACAAGCTGGCTCAATTAACAAAAGAATCATTTGGATAACTTTCCATCGGTTTTTGACCATCTATACTACTCTTAAAAATATAACAAGGAAAGTTGATGATAATGAACCAGCAGCTAAGTTCCTTTTCAACTTAGGAGTTATGTTTTGACCAAAGTTCTCATGGAACTCATCTTGGAAAAAAGTATGCATGGCTTTTGCATACTTTGCATTTCAGACTCTTATTTTAGAGAACTGGAGCTCGACTTTATTTATTTCAATTGCACTTTGCTATTTGCTAGTCAGATTAACTACTGCCTTGCCATCCTGCCTTAGACATGTAAAACATCCTCTCTAATCTTAACTGATGGACCCAATTACAAAGGTAAGATAACCCTATTATTAAGAAGAACTGTAATATAATAAATCAAACTATAAATAACCTTAAAGGACTCTTCTACACAGAACTGTACTTAACATATGCTTTATTAAGTAGAGTTTATAAATTATACAACCTTCCTCTCCAATTTGCAGCATTTCTATTCCAAGGTAAGAGCCCTATTTCAAACAAAAGTATAATGGCAAGTCAATCAAAATAAACCTCTTGAAATAAAGGGAATTATATATTTCATAGATATTGCATTCAAATTCCTTTTACCACTTTAAATTTTAATTGCCTTAAAATGTTCAATAACTCACATACGCTACACTAGATTTCCTATTTCTAGAATACCTCCCCATGAAATAGTTTAAATATCTACTCCCGATTTTCTGTCTTCCTAAGCACATAATTTCTTCTTTAAAACCAGACAACTAAGTTTCTAGAAATGAAATACAGTTATTAAGCCCCATATCCCACCTCGTGTGTTTCTTATATTTGGAATGGAGCACTGCCTGAAAAATTTACAGCATCATAAGGTCTCAGCCACTCTGTGAATCATGTCTCTAATATCCAGAAAATATCACTTCCAATTTGATCACAGGTGTCATTGTAAGAAGGATAGTTTCTGTACAATCTAATTCTCCCTAAACATGTGTTGTCCTTATTTGGTCCCATTGTATTTGATTTCCTATGTCTATAAAGCAAGGAAGAAGAATATATGCAACCCCCCCCCCCCATGTTGCTTGATGGTACTTTCATTTTCATTTACCATGTACAGTGCTTGTCATGATTAACAGAAGTTGCAGTGCAATATGGCCACTTGTCACCCACTTTTGATACAGCAGGTACAGTGTTATCTTAACTGGTTGCATTTCTTAATAGTAAAGCTGCGAAAAAGTAGTAAAATATTATTTTTATTATTAATAAAGGATCATTTCTCTTTTTAAAAAAATCTATCAGGGTAAATTAGCTGTCTTCTGTCATAAATTTGTAGCCATTTACTATCACACATCATTCCAAGTCACTACAAACCAGTGTTCAACTCATGTAGAAGGAGTACTTTATTAAAATGGCCACCTCTCAGCTGAAAACACTTTGAATTGGTTTTCAAAGTGTTTGCAGGTAGTGTGATAATCCAAAGGTGCTTCTGTAGTGATTTTGGGGACAATGGTTTGCAATTTTGGGATAATTAAGGTTGTTGCTTTGAAGTTCAGGAGAAGACAGGTCCCAGAACCTAAAATAGGACCTTGTCACACGGCTGGCAGTGGCCGGCAGCGGTGCTCCTCTTAAGGGCGAGGCATGGAGCGGTCATCTAACTGGCCAGCAGGTCAATCACAAGGAGGAAAGTGAGGAATGCGAGGAGCTTGCCTAGTGTGCATGGCTTTCCCCCATGGAGCTAGCAACATGGGAGGCTTCCCGTGTTGCCAGATCCATGCCAGCTCCATGGGAGAAACCATGTGGACTACTTCTGGCTGCCACTTGCCTTGTGACAAGGTCATAAGTCTAATAGCACTTTCAGATTTATTCAATTGCTTGCAAAATTTATTGGTGTGATAAGAGGAATGGCTATTCTAGCATGCTCCAGTTCAAATAATGGGTTTGTTTGTAATGCCAGGATCCATTTTAGAGCCTTGTGTGATAATGTTCCTTAACACAAGTCTTTAAGCACTCCTTTAGTTATTCTGATGTTACAGAGAATTCATGAATGTTCCAGTTTTGATTCTAATGGAACCAAGTTTGTATGAAAACCGCAGTGGCTCAAAAGAAAGAAATGTCAGTTTTGCTAATCAGAAAATCTCAAGATTGAGAAATATGTTTGAATGTGAATTGGATGATATTCTCAACTTGGAAAAGTTACCTTTTTTACTCCCAAAATCATCCCACTATTATGGATGCTGATCATGCTGGCTAGAGAATTCTGGAGTCTGTCATGCGAAAAGGAAGTTTTTCTAAACTTTGGCAATAAGTTCACAATTTCATTTAAATCAGCTTTGTCTCTTATACAAGATTCTTTGAATTTAATGAAATGTACAAAGGGCTACAATTTCACAGCACAGTTATCTTTCAAGAAGCAGAAATACAGTTCCAACACATGCAACCTGTTGAGATTACAATGGGAGGGGAGTTTTTCAAAAGGATGTTGGTGTTGGTTGTACAGAAAAATCATACTCCCAGGGGCAGTGGCCTGCTGAATTCACACCCTCTGTTTTTGATAATGTTTCAGTGCATGAGAAAGTCAGTACTACAAAGGTCAGCTACATAAAGAAGCTCAGCTATGTATTATGAATGTGGCACTCTTAAAATACAGTGAACAGAATACATATAAAACCATTTAGAATCATGACAGATCGATCCTTGAGTTCCTTTGTTCTCATGCTACGCACAAAGTTACAATGAAAATATATTTCTGTGATTTCCACCTTCCCTGCTTTCTGCAGAAATAGAACCACTGTATATGTCTAAAGACATTTAAAAAATGTTTTTTTTCCCCTGGCTGAAATTTGGTGTGTATGATTTTTAAAAACAAAACAAAACATGTCAACCAATTTCATTTTAAAGAAAAAAAGTCTATGAAATAATATTCTTTTTCAGAATTAATACACAAAATTGAGAAGTGGAATGCGAGTATCTTGCAGTAATGGAGATCTCCTTTATAATGCACAAGAATCAGTTTTTAAGGAGCCAATTAGACTGCTCAGGGTATCTTTCAAACAGGGAAGGCAAAGTGCTGGTAAAGTGGAAATACCGTAGCACCAATTCTAAAATTACCATAGCACTGCTGTGATTTATCTAATTCAAAGTAATGTTGAAAATAAACCTCTCAGACATTCTAGTGGCTCAAAATTACACTGTTCAGCATTGGCTTGTCTTTCTGATTACAACCTGCTAAAAATGAGAGGAGGGAGAAGAGAATAAAAATCCTTAGTAGCAAGCAATCTCCCACTGATAGATATTGCTGAAGAATTTATCTATTTCTCTTTCTGGCCTAGGAACAATCATCAGTGTATGCATTGCATTACAGATAATTCCTGCTTCCAGATGTAAGCAGCTTGATGTGAGTCCTGGAAAAATACATGATTCACTTTTCCACAGGCTTGCAAATTGGACTTTAGTTCTTCCTTATTTGCAAAAATTCAATTTTGACAGTGATTCATCAACAATGTAGAGTCTACTCTACACCATAACAGGTAAAAGTGATAGATTTACTTTATACATTGCTTTCCTCCAAAAGCTGGATCTCAATTAATAGGAAATACCAGTAAAAGCATATAAACAAAAAGATAATCAGAAATTTAATTGGGATAAGAGATTACAGAATAGTACCAGTTATGGATGTTCTCTGTTCCTTTTAATTTTTTTGCTGGGAGTAGAATACATATTATGCTAGAACTCCAAGCAGAAAACAGTCCATGCATTATTTTTCACTCAAGATTTGTGGACTTGTGGTCAAAGGAAAACATGCTGCATTAGGGATTATTGTTGCTCTTGCTATTTCCCTGGATTTGGGGGTTCCCAGGGGAAAATAAACAGATGGGGGAGAGATTTGAGTAAAATCAGTTTGGGCTATATGTCGGGACGGTAAGGCTATTTGAAAAATTCATAAAATGACAAAATAACATGTTTTTGAGGGTGGCAAAATCCTGGGGAGAATCTTTGCTGTTCAGAAATTATTTTGCTCAAAAATTGTATGTGGCTATTTTGTACAAAAAATGTGTTGTTTCCTTTGCAAAAAAAAATAATTATTGAGGGATCATTCTGCATAAAATTAGAATGTCATTTATTTATATGTAAATAATATTTTTGCATTAAGCAGCTTTTTAAAGTAAGCAGCATTTTATATGCAGAAAAGAATATTTCTGCATTAAAATATATTTTCTGTGCAGATAATATTATTTACTTTGGAAAGAATGCTGTTTCCTATGCAAAACAACCACATATGAATTTTGGGCAGAATAAGCCCTTCCTTGTAAATAGACTTTGAAAACTCCCTCATTTGAAGACCAATCCTGATAAAACTTGCGACAGTGGTAGAACATATGTTCCACTGTTAGCTCACCAAATTTCATAACCTTTGACTTATCCATGAATTTTTGGCAAATTTTCAAAATCTTTATAGAAAACATTTTTTAATAATAAAGAAAATCTGTTCCTGATTTGAAAGTGTTATTTCCTGTTTCATTGGGTGGTCTTTACTTTGAAAGTAGTTGTTCTACTCCAGACACTTTGTTTGTGTGGCACAAACTGTGTTAAATTGGTGGAGAACTGAAATCATAGTACAGACCCCATCAAGGGACATCTACACTGACCCCCTTCTTCTGGGCAGAAAGGCACCATCCAAACTCTCCTGACATCCATTTTCTTCCTCTACTGAGTTAGAGAGGACCCTCAAGACACATCCATCCATTTATTCCTTTTTGCAGAAGCAGTCAATCATTTTATATTATCTTTACTTACTGATGTAAAGGGCTGGCTGGCTGTGGCTGGCTGTCCCAGTGCCTTGTTCATGGCAATCAGGAAAAAGTGAAACGATTGGTTTTAAGCAGTTTATGTTATCTTGGCTTTGCAAAAGTTGCTTATTGCTTTGCTGCCTTCTTTAGACTCCTATGTAGATTCAATCAGTTTATTTTTTATTTAGGCGAAGACTGCTATAGACAGTTATAGGGGTCCTTCAGCCATTTTGACTAAAGAGCAGCCAGGCATGTGGGAAATGTAGTTTAACAGCAGGACCTTTTGCAATCTCTACAATTGAGCGCCTGGCCTTCACAAACTACAACAATGACTGTGCTTAGCCACGGCCACCTCATCCCTCCCTTGCATCGACGAGGGAGGGAAAACATGAGATTTTTAAAGTTTTTAGGATTTAACAAAGTTGCTTAATGGCTGTTAAAAATTAAAATAACCTTGGGAGACATCCGAACATTATGGAATATTTCCGGAAAAAAGGTAAGTGGTTCAAATTCGGACCCCCCACCTTTCCTGCATGGTTCAAAACTGTTTCAAGAGTCAAAAGTTTCATTTACCTTCAGGCTCTTCTGAACGAACCTATCCAACCCTAGTTCCTACCTAGACCTATAGGTAGTGGGAACGGGGGAGATACTAGGGATATGCAATCCATTTAGAAATGGTTCAAAAGTCATTACAAAACTGGGGTTGCTGGTGTTTCGTTTCTAAAGTGTTTCTAAAGTATAGTTAGTGAAAATTTGTTACTATAACTTGAGTACTAAAATTTCATTACTATTTCATTATAGAAAATTCACATAATTACTATAATTGGGGAAACTTCATGGGCTCCTCCCTCCCTCATTTTTAAAGCTATTGGAGGATTTTCAAAGCTTTTATAAACAACATTTTTCAATAATTAAGAAAATATGTTTCTAGTTTGACAGTATTATTTCCTGTTTAACCATGTAGTCCTTACTTTGAAAGCAGTGGGTCTACACTGAGAATTTTGTTATTGCACCAAAAACTTTGTTAAATGGGTGGATGATGATGTTAAATTGGCGGACTGGATATATGTGCTATAACATGATGTTCCTCATGCAAAGACAAAGTTTTTGCAGTTTAACAAACTTTCGCCATGTTTTTATAATAGAACCAATTTGGAAATAGCATTTATAAGTCAGGAACAAAAACCATAGCGTAGAAACCATCACATCACCCCCAACAGATGGCCATCCTGCCTCTTAATAATAATAATAATAATAATAATAATAATAATGAAAACATGTTCCTACTTTGAAAGTGTTCTTTCCTGTATAATTGTGTAGTCCTTACTTTGAAAGTAGTAGTTCTACTCCAGGAACTTGGTTTTTGTGCCAAAAACCTTGTTAAGTGGGTGAATGACAATGTTAAGTTGGTGGACCGGAAGCTACAGCAAAATGTGCTATAAAATTGAGCACCAGATCATCTTCAAAGTGTTGATTTTAACCTTTAAGGCCTTGCATGGTCTGGGGCCAGTGTACTTGAGGGACCACCTATTCCCATATGTTCCCCAGAGATCTCTTTGTTCTGAAGACCTCAATCTCCTGCAGATTCCTTCCCTGCGAACCATCCACCTGTCGTCAATCAGACACAGAGCCTTCTCTGTGGCAGCACCTCAATTGTGGAACAGTTTGCCACCGGAAGTTCGAGCAGTTAATGAGCTACCGGCTTTCCGGAAAGCTTGTAAAACAGCACTGTTCCGACTTGCTTTCAATCTGTGACCACCCTGGTTATAGCAGAATATTGTTAAATTGGTTTTATTGCTTGTTTTATGTGTCCTGTTGGTTATTGGTATGTTTTATGATGTAATTTGATATGCTCTAAACCATCCCAAGCCCGTCGGAAAGGACGGTATACAAATCGAAATAATAAATAAATAAATAAATATGAAGTCACTTGAGCAAACATAAAGGTTTTGCAGTTTAATACACTTTCACCATGTTTTTATGATAGAACTAATTAGAAAATGACTTTATAACCCAGGAACAAAAATCGTAATTTATTGGTACTCTGGCAGGCTATAGGGGGGTGGGTGTCAAATCTCTCTGATGCTGAGCAGTGCACTGCATTCTGGGAAATGTAGTTTAGGACAGACCCTTTTGAAGTCTCTGGCATAGAGCTCCTCCATTCCCAAACTACATTTCCCAGAGTTCTGTGCTGTTCCCAGAAAACACTGCTCCCTCTTTCCCCCTGCTCCATTAATTTACAGAGGAAAGGCAAGGCACTAAGGCAGGCTTTTTGACTTTGCTTTGCTTTCTTGCACTGAATATGAAACCAACTTTGGGAGCCTTCTGTGATTTACAAAACTAAAACGAAAAAGTTGATTCTTAAGTGTTTTGCTTGGGCCATTGGATCCTGCCTCTTAAGTACAAATTTAACAAATTTGATCTGAATTACAAGGACTAACCAACAATGCACACCCCTAGGAGATACTATTCCATCTAAGGGACTGGGATACAACCATCAAAACTCTTAAATGAAAATATCAGAACCATTGATAAGTCATTGCCAATTACACAGAAATAAAAAGGGGTTTATAATATTTATCAGAAAAATATATGAATGCTCTTTTTCTTTTCTTTACAGCTACTGCTTAAGAATGTATGTCATCATTTCCCTATCATACATATTTCTGACATGTTGGACTACATCATTGACAGCATAGATAGCTTTGATTAAATAATCAATCTAACAAATGTGATAAGTACCAGGCTGGGGAAGGTTGTCATATCTTCACAGAGAAGTTCTTTACTGGATTCCACCTGGACCCACAAATTACCAAACTCTGTCCATGGGCTGGTCAAAGATCACTGGGCCCCATTGGTGATCCTACCAAAACCCACATGACTTGTTATGTCCCTGACCCTCAGATCCCAACCCAATCAACAGAAATGTTGCTTATAAGAGCTGAGAGCCAACTATTATATTCAAACAGGACCTAGATGTTGCTACTGAAACCTGATAACATTTACCTGGATGTTTTTCCATCTCATGAATTATAACAGGTGAACTTGGTCAAAGAGATCAATGCTGAGCAAGGTTTCAGTAGGTATATGCAAACTAAAGGTGTGTGTGTGTGTGTGAGAGAGAGAGAGAGAGAGAGAGAGAGAGAGAGAGAGTGAGAGAGAGAGAGAGAGCTAAAGCCCTGTAAGTTCAATAACAATGCTGCCCTAAAAATAGATGAAGACCATCATTATGCCACTGTCATAATCATGCACTTGTCATTATATCCTTGTCATTGTTATTCCCTGAACTCTGAAAATCAGAAAAAGGATTGACATCATGACATTTTATTATTCACAGCACAATTTCCTTTCTGGGAAAAAATCCACTGGAAGAATACAACCCATCATTTAGACTCTTAACAGATTCATGTTCTTCGCTGTGACAGTAGCCTGAGGATGAAGATCCTAAACAGACTGTGGATTGAATAGGTATAACCCAGGGGACTAATAAAGAAAAGAATGATCACAAAATGTTAATAAAAAAATACTAATATGCTGCTCCTCATCATTTAGTAAGGCACTCAAATATTTAATTTTCAGAATCACATTCTAAGAAATTCTGCATCTTTAAAACATTTCGTTATCTACAAATGACATTATCCTACAAGCTTTTTGTACTGTGGTATAAAGTAATAGCTGATATATCGAATCATTGCAGTAGTATTTCTTTGTTCTTCTAACCAAGGCCATCTAGTTGGAATAGCTTGCAAACCATACTTTAAAAAAAACCCAGCATAAATCCAACAATATAAACATGCATCTTCTATATTAACACCTTCTAGGCAGCTGGGTACATTATCCACCCTACGTACAAGAGAGATTTTGTGTGACAGGTGAAATCTGAGGGAATGTAACAGACTATACTGGGTGTTGGACTAGGACTCTGAGAGATCAGGGTTCAAATTTCTGCTTGTTAATTAAAACTATTGAGACACACTTTCTCAGTCATTGAGGAAGACAATGGCAAAATCACTCTGGAGAAATCTTACTAAGAAAACCCCATGATAGGTCTACCTTAGGATCCTCGTATGTTGGAAATGAATTGAAGGCATACAGCAACAATGGCAAACGTCTATATAACCAGTGTTTAGAAATAAAATATACCTTTTTGGAAACATAAAGATAAACTAAAGAGTCTGATTCAATACATCTTACCAAAAAGACAAAAAAATAAGTAACTACCTGCCTTACAATCAATTTTCTTTTTCAAAAGTTCTAATATATTTCTATTTATATCTGGAACAGTTTTAATTAGCCACAATTTCACAGTCTTTCTCAGACAACATGTTCACCTCCATGATTGTGTTCACACAGAGAACAGATCCTCCAGTTAATACTTCAAATTCCCACTTTTTTAAAAGGGACAAGTTGATAGATACTTTAAAGAAAGGTATAATTCCTTTCTTCTTCATTAGGGGGTTGGGTTAAGTCTCGGTGTAATAAAGCATATTTCTAGCATTGTGCGAAGACTCGTCTGAACATGGAAAAAATAATCATACTTATAGGAACTGATAACAATGCAGGTATTTAATTGGGGCAAAGTAAAAAAAGCATTCCTATTGTTTTGAGCTTCATGCATTTAAAGTTTATGTACCACGTATGCAGCAAAATCATATACAAAAGCCATAAACAGCGAAAAGTTAATGCATGATTAAATTAAACAACATATGTCAGCACCATTTCTAAATACTGTATATTAGAAGCTGTCGATAAACTGTCATAAAGATCCCTTCACTCTCAATGTGCCACTTATGCAAAGAACATGTACTGGGAGAGTGCAGGGAATATAGAGAGCAGGCAACAAAGAAATAACCAGGGTTACTCCAAGTAAGCCACCTGACTTAGACCAAAGGAATTTCTATCAGCAATAATTTTATAGTGTCTTCAATGAAACTATATCAAAGTTAATCAGAGCAGTCCTGGTTTTATGGAAGACACATAGTTTTCCTAGCTCCTGAATATAAATTTCTTTGACAGGTAACATTTTTTATTTTCCAAGACCAAAAGGACATTGCTATCCAAAGCCACTCTGAGATAAGGAGGCATTAAAAATAGAGTTCTGTGACCTGTAGGTCATTAATTGATTGTTAGGCCAAAAATGAACCCATGAATAACAGCTTTGATTCCCTCTGTCATCACAAAAGCATCCTTCCTACATAACGAGTATACTGATAGGAAAGTTTTAAAAGATGTTTTATCCATCTTTTTACCTCAAGCACTACAGGGTATGGAGCTAACATGAGGTGCAGTTCACTAATATACCCTGTATCAATGTGCTGACCTTTAACTGTGACTCCCAGCTCCAGAAAGAACTCAGACTGACAATAAGAGTTTGAATTTGAGGGGGGTTATATTCCAGATCTCTCTTGTTGCTATTTGGAGGTCAATTGGTTGCAGTGGGAAGAGGTAAAGGATATATCTAATCAGGGTTAGAGGAATATATCCTGTTAGAGGGCAATTATATTAAGAAGGAAAAGGAAGAAACATATAAAATGTAATGAAAGTTCTACAGCATAAAGATTTTAAAAAGATTTTGACTAAACATACCCTACTTCTGGGCTGTTGAAACAGCTTAATAAGCTACAGGCTGATCTCTGAAAAGTGATTTCTTTCTAAGGCATTGAGATTGACAGATGGTTGGGAACGGTAACCCTGTTAACCTGAGAAGAATCTGAATTCTGATGTACACAGCAGAAATCCAGACCTCCTCATTTTCTTGAGAAGAAGTAGACAAAAAGGCAGCTTCTTTTTTAAAGCAACCTTGACCATTAAGGCAATCTCTGAAATTGGAGTATTATTAACAATACTGAAATCCTCCCTGTAGCAGAAAGATCTATGGTGGAGGGTAAGTGTAATAGGCTCTTCTGATGAGGACCAGAAATGGAGACTAGACAGGGGATGTGCTTAAGACTACTTGATACAACTATTATCACCAGAAGGCCTCTTACTAATAATCTATTAAATAATTAGGTTACAGTTAGGTCAATAGACCTGGGCTATATATAGGCTATCTTTTCCAACAAACACATCAAAGTCAAAATTAATTTCTTTGGTGTTTAATTTTCAGAAATAATGAAATGGATAAGGGTGAAGGACTAAAATATTGCATCTGTAAATAGGAAATTAAGGAAGAATGGTGTGCATCTGTATAGTTGTACAGTTGCAATATGCAAAATAACATACCATTACAAGATGTGATCAGCTAAGAAAACTTTTACAAAAAAATAGGCACAGCTTTTTTTTTCTTACTTTGACAAAAGACATCAGCCAGAATCCTATTGAGATAACCTGATTATTGCTATTGTATATCACCTTATGCTGGAGACAGAAGTAGATATTCACACACATAAGCGCACTACAAACAAGACAGCATCCCCAGTGGGAGAACACATGCTTATAGCCATTTAGTGGTCAGGGGAGGGATGCCCAAATATTAGACAGCCAGGATCTTGCAGCTGAGCAATGGAAATAGACATAACCTTCCTGGATCCCCAACAATACCACACTTTTAGGTTGCCTTTGTGCTGGGCCATCTCCAATCACTCTCACATGGCTGTGGTGTGACAGTGATTGGACATGGTCCAACACAGGAGCAACCTGAAGACCTCTGCAACTCCGTTCATTTTGTGCAGCTTTACGTGCAATACAAATATAGCATTATATCCCATCTTGTTGAAACAAAAACTTATGAAATTAAGGGTGGACATTTAAAATTCTCAGCCAGAGAGTTCTAGTACCTCTCCAAACTACAAGACCCAGGATTCCATAGGGTGGATCCATGTCAGTTAAAGTGGAATATAACATTATAACTGTAGTGTGAAGAAAGACCATGAATCTGGCTCATTTGTTCTCTAACAGAAATCAGCTTCTGTAGAAAAGACAGTGTGGGTCCTGGAGGCAATGTTGGTTACTCCTCTTGGAAGATTTCCTTCTCACCTCAAAGATTCAGCCTTGATCCTTTGAAACCTGAAAATGAGTCCTGGCAATTTTTCAACCTGTCTCTCTGTTTTCTTTGTTTTCCCTGGGCTCTATTACCTTCTCAACTTCTTGACCAATGCTGGCTGCAGCTTATGACTCCAACAAATAATTTATAGCAAACAAGTACTCAGTGGGGACACCAGAAAACATGTTTGATGGAGATCCAGGAAAGAAGGTAGAACTGAAAGATTAGAATTTTGTTTTAATTTGCTTTTGATCATAATGTATCAAAACCTGGAAAATTCAAACATGGGACTAAAGACGTATGCTCTCAACTACATGAAAGTGACACTGCTTAAAATTAAATCTTGTGGAATCCAGGGAAGTTAACAGTTTATAAACAGTTTTCAATTGATGTTCATCATGTTGTTATGTGTTGTGAAAATCACTACGATCTCACCATCAATTTGTCCACATGGAACTGCCCTATGCAGCAGCATTTCAATTGGCCAACCATTCAAGGGTTACTTATGTGGAAAGGGCCTCAAAAGTTTATTTATCTTTTGCTTTTCAACTTAGCAGGCAATCCAGATAACAAGAACACAATTAATGTAAGTTAAAGGAAAAAGTCTGTGTCTTCAGTTTTTAAGAAAGAGATTTCTTTTTTTAAAAAAACAGGCTCCAACTCCAGAATTATCTCTTTTTCACTTTGTAAAGAACAGTTGCCTGCCTTTAAAAGCTCTCTTCAAAGCCAACTCACCTTTTCTGTATAAATATCCCACAGCTATGGTGTCCTCTCTAAATCAATTGTAATTCTTTTCTCTATTCCACACCTGCCAATTCTAGGTTCACCCCAGGGGTTATTGACCTTCCATTTATCTCTTAGTGCCTACCTATGCACTTTATGAACTCCTTAGGTATTGTCATATTTTACTGGGGCTAGAATTATTTTCTTCATCAAAACTTGCAAGCAGCAGTAGAAAATATCCAAAAGCAAGAATAACACAATATCAGGTCTATGTGAAACATCACAAAACTATGAACTGGCTTTTGAGGTCATCAGAATTCTCTTACTAAATCGAACACTCAGTCCTGGATAACAAATGCCCAAGAATATCACGAGAAAGCACCACTATTGAAGGAAAATCCTTGAAGCCAGAATGGAGGGAGGGCATCTTGAAGCCTTTATCGGCTTAATGGGGAGGTGTGATAAGGGAGTAATCAATATGCAAGACCAACTATGAATCAGTTTTGAAATTATTGTATCTGTGGAAGAAAGCTTTAAATGTAATTGGTGATCCAAATTTGAGTAATTTCACTGAATCAATTATTGCACATTTAATAAACATTTTGATAAGTCCTACTTGATTTACTCAATCTGAGCCCATAGCAATCAGCCTTATTCTTTAATATTTTCTTATTACAATCAAGACCCCTTTCATTTGAAATATGTGACAACATCCAGAGTTAATTCCATGAGAGTCACTAGCTGCCTTTGGGAAGGGATACTAGGGAGAAATAAAATGGAACTGCTCAATGGTATGGAATTTTGTAAGTTGTATTTTAGTGAAGCACCAGCCTTCTTTGCCAGCGAAGATTAAAGATCTCAAAAAAGTGTTGCACTTCATTAATTCTTGCCCCAAAAAGGGATATTTGAAATGGGTTGGTTGTTGTTTAATATAGAGGAGTCCAGGGATGCCTTTTTTAGAATTAGACATACAATTGCTTTTCTTTTCAGGCTGGGTGGAATTTGTTCCTGATTCAATGAGGTATTGATGATCCTCATAAACTACTCAGCCAGTTCCCCACTTGCAAGTCTGATAAGCCAGGAGGGGCAAGGATCTAGAGCACAAGTGGTTGCTCTCACTGCTCCATGGATCTTGTCAACATCATCAGGCCAAAAAAAAAAATATAGCAGACTAGGACAGACGGATGTCTCAGGTACATCCACAGGAACTACCCTAAAGCTGACGTCCAGATTGGAGCATATCCAAGTGACTTTATCTGCAAAATGATGGGCAAACTCAACACATTGAGTTTTCAAGTGGTCAAGAAATCCCTCCTGAGATCTTGGATGGTCCCTGATCACTCGGAACAATTTCATCGATCTATTTGTTGCAGATGCAATGCAGGCAGTCAAGAATGACTTCCTGGCTGCCTCCATTTCCACAGAGTAGGCCACAAGTGAGGCTCTAGCCCAAGGGTGGGCAATTACCGGCCCTCCGGGTGTTTTGGACTTCAACTTCCAGAAATCCTAACAGCTGGTAAACTGGCTAGGATTTCTGGGAGTTGAAGTCCAAAACACCTGGAGGGCCGGTAATTTCCCACTACTGCAAGTCCAGCCTGTGTTTGGTTGGATTCAAACCAAACACACTAATCTCTCTAGTCTCCACCTTGCTTGCTTCATCACCGCCAGCTCCCTGGTGAACCAAGGAATCGAGTTGGCTCTGCTGCACAAAAGGGAATATTCAGGGACAATTGTGTCCACTGTCCTGGATGCTTCCATATTCCAGAGGCCGAAGAGCCAGCATTGTCCATAGACACCTCTTAGGTAATGTGGCCAGCATGACTGCATGGTTCACCATAATCTTCCCACAGAAGGGGTATTGATTGATCTACTGACGTTTGCATATTTTCAAAGTGCTAGGTTGGCAGCAGCTGGGCCCAACAGCGGGAGCTCACCCCGCTCCTTAGATTCAAACTGCCAGCCTTTGGGTCAGCAACTTCAGCAGCTCAGTGATTTAACCCATTGCACCACCAGGGGTTCCTCTCTAGGTAACTCTTTTTTCCCCTTTTCATGATTTTACTACTATTAATCTTGCAGCAACAAAACTGTATTGACAAATTTCTACATCTTCTTTACTAATTCTTTTACAAAATAAACGTAAGAGATGCATTTCTGGGTTTTTCCTAACCTTTTTAGGAATCATTTTATTTGTTTAATTATCTTTCTCCAGAAACTTTGTACCAGCCTACAAGCCCACTAAGCATGGAACAGGTATCTTTCTATATTTTATATGTCCAACATTCCCCCAATGGGATTTACCTAGTTTAGCTATCACCTCAGGAATTATATAACTTCTATAAAACATTTTATACATATTTTCTCTGATGGATCCAGCTACTGAAAATTAAAAACCTCTTTCCCATCAATATTCCCATTTTTCCAAATCAATATTTTCCCTAAATCTTTAGCCCATGACATCATCACTGTTTTTATTTTATTATTTTCTAAATTCCATTCTAAGATGTATTTGAGTAATATGAAAATTAGTTACTTATTTCCCCTAAAATATTCTCCAATTCCGGTTTTCTTTAGGAAAGTCCTATCTTATCATCTTTCACAAATCTTCATAAAGTTTTATGTGGATTATGTCTGATGTTTTACGGTTTATAGTTTATTGGTTTTAATCCATTGTATAGGCTTTTAGTTATGTGATGTATTTATAATTTGTAAGACATTACATTTTGCCATTTGCTTTCTTGTGAACCACTTTGAGTCTCCCACTAGGGGTGAGCAAAGTAGTATATAGATGATACCAACAAATAAATAATCATGTAGTGGAAAGTAACGAACCCAATAGTTTATCTCTAATCCCCCCCCCTTTAAAAAATCCATCACTTTTTTTTGCTTAGGTATTCCCTATAGGTTTTTCTTTCCTCATTAAATATTGGATTTAACAGTGTTTCCAGAGGACACAGCCATAGGGGTGTTTTTTTGCTCCATCCCCACCTTGTATATATTCCAGATTGCAAGGAGACTAGCTTTTATAGTGTGTCTATTGAAATCTTTATTTGCCTTCTCTTTTTCCGTACCATAAATGTGCATGCCATCCAAATTATGACCCTCTACATTAAATAAAGCTGGAATGTTAAATTGCCTCTGTGTCTGTCTATATATGTTGTACATCTAAATGGCATTGAATGTTTGCCATGTACTGTATATGTGTATTGTAATCCGCCCTGAGTCCCCTGCGGGGTGAGAAGGGCAGAATATAAATACTGTAAATAAATAAATAAATTTTATAATCTAATCCACTCCTTTATCCAGCTAGAGACTGCAGCTTCATAGTAATCCCTAAGGTATGCACTCTCAGACTTTAGTCAGCAGAAGAGAAGGTTGAGAGAAGATGTGATAGCTAGCCATGTATAAATATTTGAAAGGATGTCATAAGGAAGAGGGCGCAGACTTGTTTTCTGCTGCCCTGGAGACTGTGTTCAAATTACAGGAAAGGAGATTCCGCTTTAAGAAGGACATTAAGAAGGACTTCCTGACTGTAAAAGCTGTTCAACAGTGGAAATCTCTGCCTTGCAGTTCTTTCTTTGGGGGGTACTTTGGTTGTGCTTTTCCTGCATGGGAAGGGGTTAGACTAGATTACCCTTGCAGTCTTTTCCAATTCTATGATTCTATAATAAAGTTTATTTAATTGCTATTAAATTGTTTTTGTTGTTTTCACTATTATACATTTTAAAATTGTATTCTGTTTAAATCTCTTATATGACTCCATGGCTCTTGTCCTGACAAAAGAGCAGGACATGAATAAATAAAATAGTTACCAAATCTCTTTAAACACTCATATAGCTTAATAGCCATTTATTTATTTATTATTTCAATTTGTATACCATCCTTTCCAGTTGGCTCAGGACGGTTTACAGCATATCGAACTATATCAGAAAAACAAAAATGAGTTACAACATAGATACATAAAAACAATGCAGTATAAAACTACTTCAACAGTATTCTGCTATAGCCAAGAGTGGTCAGAGGCTAAATGCCTGTCGGAATAATGCTGTTTTGCAAGCTTTCTGGAAAGCCGGTAGCTCGCTCACTGCTCAAACTTCAGGCGGTAGATTGCTCCACAGTCATGGTGCTTTACCAGTCATTGCAGCCATTGAGAGTTCATGAACTGAATGGGAGACTCTTACTTCCCAAAAGGACACAGGGGGCAACCTCCGAAACCCACCTCCCAAGTACTCAGCTGCCTTTAATTATAACAGATGTGGTTGTTGAAATGTCATTTAACTTTCAGAATTCCTGAATTTTGTTATTCTTCATATCACAAAGAAAAGTGGGGATGATGCTAAAGCAGTAATTCTGTACACGGATCCAGGAGTAAACCTTCTTGGCTTTTCTTTGCAAATGAAGATTCAGGAAGGACTCATCCCATGCTTACTAAAAACGTGTTGATTTTGGAAGTTGGATGTGTCCTTCGAGCCTGTGCAATGGATTTTTCTGGTGGAGTGCAGCGTGCACAGAACTGACCTCACCCTTTAAACCAAAGGTTCATCTGCCAGGGCCTAGCAAGCTGGGACTGTGGTAGCAAGGTCCTCAGGTTGTAGGTTTGGTTCGAGTTTCCTTCTCTAGGTGGTTGACCTTACAGGTTAAACGAGCACCATCTGCCTGGGTTTGAAATTAGAGTTTTCCTTCTCCTAGGATGGTTGCCAAAAGGCTAGCGAGCCCATCCTGCCCATTGACGCTCTTTGTCAGACCCTTCGGTTGTGACCTGTCTGGCATGGGAGGCCCTACCAGTGACTATTTTGCCACCGCCAGCATAGCTCACAACTTCATTAGGGTATGCAAGCCTCTCCCCCACCACAAGGAGGCGCCAACGGAGAGTCCCCACACGGAGAGGAGTAAACCACACTGAAAACAATGACGTTTGCTTATGAGAAAGGTATTCTGTTAGGATTATTTCCATATAAATAGAATAAAAAATATGGCAGGGAAATCAGAGAACATCTGTAATGCTGAGCTATCAGACAGATCTCTCAGGAATTTTCTGACTTATGTTGATATTCTTGTGGAACGACTACCTCATCTATGAAATGTTTTCGGACAGTCTTCCCTCAATATTTAACACTGGCTCCAGGAACGACACAGAAAGAACAAGGCAATGCTGGGGCATTTTTCCATCTGAAATGATGTCCCAAGGGAACATTCATGTTTGCTAAAATCTGATACAATTTGGAAGTTGCAGTATGGAGATCACATCTTCTCAGGATGCAGGATACATTAGCACTGCCCCCGGGCTGTATGATTACTTACTACTCTAAGGACTATTGGCTTGTTGAGTAACACTTCAGTTTAAGCTATTGTATTTCAATAAAAGTGGCAACCTTGGTCTTTAAACCAAATTATTAGTGTGTTCCGTTTTTCTTTCTGCCTCATCTGGAATGGCATTTTCAAGCACACTCTTCGGAGTATTTATAGAAAGCCTTTCAATTATTTTCCAAGGCAAAAACTGTACAAGCAATAGCTAATTAGATGCTCTCTCTTAACGTATACTAAGCTAAATTCCACTTTCAAGCACACAAGCATAACCTCTATTACAAATTCAATGGGAACTGAGCCCAGACCTTGTATATGAGGGCAGAATTTGACCCACTGTGTCCATTAACCGGGCCCATTCTGTGTGCTTCTTTATCAAGTTAGTCAAAAATGAGAGACATAGATAAATGAATAGAGAAAAAGGCTTGCTGTATGGAATTCTGATGAGCAATGTGACAACACTATAGCAGCTTTTGAAACATCACACAAAGGCAGCAATCCAGCTCACAGACTGCTTACATCCAATTTAAACCAATGGGAGTTCAGCAATCTCACTGTGTGCAGGATCACTGCTGAAGCTCTTACTGAGTTAAGAGTTGTTAGCAAAAAAAAAAGAATAAACGAACAAAAAGTTAACAATGTAATATTTTAATATAATCATGTTATACCTTGTAATATTTTTAATGTAGGAAAAACAAAATAGAGGCAGAGATTTAATATAATTTTAACCAAGAATGATGCATTATCCAGATGAATTAAGCACTCTTTTAGCAATGTGAAATGTCTCATCTGCTATATTTCAGTTCTTAACTGTTCTTTTTTTTTTTTTTTGGAAGGTTTTTATTGCGCATAAAAGAAACAAGAGACAAAACAAACAGTCATACCAATCCCCCTCCCCCCAGGTATGCAGAAGACCCTGGGTGGAGGCCCACACATTCCCAACACCTCATAGATCCCATACATCCACCCCCTGCCCTTACCCCCTCCCCACTATCCTCCCCCCCCATACAGAACAGAAACAAAGACTGGAACTCCCTAGACCCTTGGGGTAGCCACAAGCCCTTGGGGTAACTATATATAGAGCGTCAATGTTATATTCTTAGGTCCTTTGGGTTTTCCTTCCCATATGATGTATTTAGCCTATCTGGGCCTACCATCCCTTTTATTTTATAAATATTTATACTTATTTTTTCTAATAAATTCAATAAACTTATCCCAGTTGGTATTGCTCACTGGATTCCTATTTCGTGCGAGTCTTTGGGTCAGTAGATCCATATTCATAATATCTAAGGATTTTAACATCCAATCATTGAAATCAATCCTTTCCTTATTTTTCCATTTCCGAGCAATACACAACCTAGCTGCAGTGGCCAGATAAAAAAAGATTTTATCATCGTTTGTACTTATTTGAAAATCAAAAATTCCCAACAGGAAGTATTCCGATTTAAATTCGAAACTTATTTTAAGAATTTCTCTAATCTTGTGGTAGATGCCCCACCAGAATTTTTTGACAGTTCTTAACTGTTCTGAAAATTAATATTCCAATCCAAAAAATGAATTTAACTTCTGGGTAAATAGCAAAGTTTTTGTGGAACACACAGTGGATGGCATTACTAAAACTAATTGCAAAGCACTAATAGCACATTTTAAAATCTGCATGCAACTAATCCTGTAGAGGTTAGTGATTAAAACAGGACTCTTCAGAGATATTGTTAGACCGCAATTCCTATTATCCAATGGGTGGATAGGTAACCAATGGAATCTGAGAGACAATAGGATTCTCATCCCTGAATTAAGGAATGAATTACTAAAGAATGTTCTTAATTGCACCTCACTGTCCAGTCTCAAAATAAACTTCCAGATTGCATGTGAATAAGGCAGGCACCTTATTTTCTCAGATAAATTGGCATGCGAACCTCAGAAAATCTATTCAAATATGCCCAAATGAAATTAACCAAAAGGTTGTCTTTAGGCCTAGAGGGACATGGATTTAACATCAGTGTTATTGTTATTGTGCAATGGCACTGAGAATTATCAGTTTTTATCATTGATTCTCATGATCAGGACTATACTTCTCTTGATAACAACTTACAATTGCTTTAGTGTTTGTAGCCTAATATAATCCCACTATTCGGGAACAGTGTGCTGTGTTTTATCCTACTACAAGGGGCATTTTGGTATCCAGGAATACATTTTACTGCAAGAATTGCACAGGGGTGGATCAAAAAGGTTGGTATTTTATAACATTATCACCAGGTATAATGCAAATATTTTCACCTAATTTCAGTCCCCTAACATGAAAAGAGTTTTTGGTAAATGGTTTTAAAAAGCTTGGAAAATGTTTTCACAACAAATGTATTGCATATTGCATTTGATACTGAGTTATTTCTCCCCTTTCCATGTAATGTGTTAGAGCCAAAAATATGTCATGCCATAAAACATATTGCTGAGAACCCAGAAAGCACTCTCTGAGAAACAATATTTCCATCAGTTTTGAGATGGAAGGATAGATTTTTCTACAGAGGAAAAAAAATACCTTGTATAGTTTCTGTACAGGATACAATTGGAAGTTGGAGGATACAATTTCAAAGTTGCAAAACGAGATCACATCTTCTGAGGATATAGGACTCACTAGCACTGCACCCAGGCTCTATGATTACGTACTATTCTAAGGACTATTGGCTTTTTACTATTGAATTTCCAGTTTGAAATATTCTAATTCAACAAAAGTGGCAACCATGGATGATGTTGATGCTGTAACAAGGGACTTTTTCTGTCCAAAGGTAACACTCAGCTGTTCCACATAAGGGGAGAAAGGCTTTTTCTGCACATGGAAATATTTTTCATGCAAAAAATGCTGTCTCCTTCACAGAAAAATGCTGTTTCCTACAAGAAACAAGCATATTCAATTTCCCCCATAATATCCTGAACTGGCAAGCCAGTGATGATTTTGTCAGTTCAAGATCTTCTCATCAGGATTTGTTGGCACTCAATTGACTTCCAAAATATGTAGATCATGTTTTTCTGGGTAGTTTTGAACATTGTATAAAGGGGAATCATTGTTGAAAAACTGGTTAAGTTCAGAGTTAAATTCTGGTTTGCTAAATAAAACAAGAAAATATGGAATAACAGTATCGTAGGATGATAATGTTGAGAAATTTACCTTTGCAAATAATTTGGAACTACAGGAAGCTCATCTTAATAAATAAAAACTACAACAACAACTACTACTACTACTACTTTATTTGTATTCCGTCCTATCTTCCCAATGGGAATTGAATGCAATATGGTGACAACACTAGTCAAATCATATTTCCACATTAGAGGGCCAATGTTTTTCAATAGGCTAGAGCTGGCAGAAAATCTGCTAACTAAAGACTTAATTAATATTGGCACCATTAACCTCCCCTTGCTTCTACAGTAAGGTCAGTAGAAAGAAAACCTGCAGAAGACATACCAGGTGTGGGAATTTTCTCAGCAGAAATCACTGAAGCATCCCTGTGACATGCTGTGATAGTCTTCACAGTGAATGACACAGAGACATTAAGGTACATTTCTCTCCACAAAATCAAAATTATTATTGCAAAGGTAGACTTGACCACGGTGGTCCATGCCTTAGTTACCTCCAGATTGGATTACTGCAATGCACTCTACGTGGGACTACCCTTGAAGATGGCCCGGAAATTACAACTTGTCCAACATTTGGCGGCCAGATTAATAACAGGGGCAAATTACAGGGAGCGGTCAACTCCCCTGTTTAAGGAGCTCCATTGGCTGCCTTTCATCTACCGTTCCCAATTCAAGGTACAGGTCATCACTTATAAAGCCCTAAACGGTTTGGGACCCGCCTATCTTTGTGATCGTAGCTCCCTCCATGAACCTGCCTGATCCCTTCGATCCTCGGGGGAGGGTCTCCTCTCACCTTTACCATTGTCTCAGTCCTGCCTCATGGGAACAAGGGAGAGAGCCTTTTCCTCAGTGGCCCCCCGTCTATGGAATGCACTGCCTGGTGAGATTAGGCGAAACCTATTGAACGCAGAATTTACGGATAAGGAGATTGGGGAAGCAATATATAATCTGAAAACTGGGAAAGCTCCGGGCCCGGATGGGATGACAGATAGATACTATAAAAAATTTAAAGAAGAACTAATATCATACTTTAAAAAGGTACTGAATGCGGTAGTCAAAAAAGAAAAGATCCCCGATACCTGGAAGACAGCTGAAATCATTGTGATACACAAAGAAGGGAAAGATCCAGAATCGGTCCAGAATTATAGACCCATCTCCCTCCTAAACCTGGACTATAAAATATTTGCTAATATCCTTGCCGGAAGATTTAAACTTTTCCTAAATAAATGGATAGGGGATAATCAAACCGGGTTTCTGCCGGAAAGACACATGAAAAAGAACATAAGGAATATCATAGATGTGATAGAGTATTTAGATAAGAACATCGGTCAAAAAGTGGCTCTGGCATTTTTAGATGCGGAGAAAGCTTTCGACCAAGTAAGTTGGGACCTAATTGTAAGTTTAGTAAGGGAAATGGACATGGGCTACATTTTTACTTTTTTACATTTTTCTACATAATTGGAAAAATTTAAATTTATCATTAACGGGTTTTATTTTGGTAATCAAAATGAAAGTCTTCCCTAAACTAAACTTTTTATTTCAAACATTGCCTATTTTGAAAAATCAAACCATTTTAAAAAGATGGCAAACAGAAATGACGAACTTTATTTGGAGGGGAAAGAAAGCAAGAATTAAGCAAAAATATTTACAGGAACTACCCCAAAATGGGGGTTTTGGACTACCAGATCTGGTAGCTTATTATGAGGCCAACTGTTTAGTAAACATAAAAGAATGGGTAGAGTTAAAAAATAAACAACTACTTAATTTGGAGGGATGGGAAAACAGATTTGGTTGGCACGGGTATTTGATTTATGACAAATATAAACAGGATAAAAATTTTAAGAACCACATAATAAGAGCGCCACTATTAAAGGTCTGGGAAAAACATAAACCTAATATAATTAATAAACATCCAATGTGGTCCTCTCCCCTAGAAGCATATCAAATCGCTAAGCCTGACAATGAACATTGGTTAACATATAAAAATTTGTTTAAAAAGGAACAAAGCAGTTGGACTTTGAGACCCCAAGAAGTTATAGGAAGTTCTAACTTAAACTGGTTCCAATATAATCAATTAAGAAAGAAATATTCGGAAGACAAAAAAAAGGTTGGCAGGAAACCCCAACGGCTGGAGAAAAAATATTATTACAATCAGAGAAGAAGGGAGTAAGTAAACTCTATAAATTTATATTAGTGAATCAACATCAGAAAAAACCAATAAAAGAATTCATGATAAAATGGAAAGACAATCTAAGATATGACATATTGCCAGAAAGTTGGGAAAAACTGTGGAATTACACTTTAAAGTATACATATGCTTCCTCATTAAGGGAAAATCACATGAAAATGATATATAGATGGTATATCACCCCATCACAACTGTGTAAAATTTACAAGAATGGAAACGACCTCTGCTGGAAGTGTCAGAGGGAAAGGGGAACTTTTTACCACCAATGTTGGACATGTGGAAGGACAAGACAATATTGGAGTAATGTACACAAGTTTTTACAGGAAATGTTACAACTTAAATTTGATTTGAAACCTGAGATTTTCCTTCTGAATATTATAGATAACAACCTTATGGGGAAAAACTTGGAAAAATTACTTTGTTATGTCACCACGGTGGCCAGGATAGTTTGGGCAAGATACTGGAAAAAGAGTGAAGTTCCAGAGGAAGATGAGCTGCTGTCCAAATTATTGGAAATAGCGGAAATGGATAAACTAACCAATATGTTAAGAGGAAATGTAAAAGCCAAATTTGTAGATGTATGGAATCCATTCTTACTATATATAAAAAATAAGAAAAGAATAGATTTAAAGGGCTACTGGTTGTAAGGGAGAGAAATGAGATATTATCATAGAGATTTAATTTACTTACGTCTGTTCCAACGGGTGAAGTCAACCCATCATTGTTTTTAACCCCATTAGTAATGTATTGTGAGCAACCCTTTTGTTTGTCCCCTACCATCCCTCCCCCCCTTCTTTCTCCCTACCGGTTATTGTTAATGTAAGAGTTTGTGAGGACGAACGCAAACCCTTGTGTTGCTTGTTTGTTGTTGTTGTTTTAAACAATAAAATCTTGTTTTAATTTTTTTAAAAAGAGAGAGATTAGGCGAGCCCCTACTTTGGAGAGTTTCAAGAAGTATCTTAAAACCTGGCTCTTCCCCTGCACTTTCAGAGATTAGCCATATAATCTCATGCCATCATCCACCCTCAATATTTGTCTTGAGTTACACCCCTCCCTCCTTTATATGAAGGTCCTATCTCAACCTTTCCGAAAGGGTTTTCTCCATCACAAATAATTGGCCGTACAGCTATCTCTCCCTTCTGTTTTTAGCTGTATTCCCCCTATTTTAATCTGTACATGTGGCCCGCTCATTGTCCTATGTTATAAAAGGTTTTATTTTATTGTAATTTTATATTTGTTGTTGTATTTTACAGTTTATGTCTTATGTAATTGATTATGCTGTTGTTTGTTTGATTTTACCTTGGCTGTTGTATTGTTGAGCTTGGCCTCATGTAAGCTGCCCCAAGTCCCCATTGGGGAGATGGTGGTGGGGTATAAATAATAATAATAATTATTATTATTATTGAGTTTCAAATTCCCCCACAATACAGGGTATTGAGTATTCCTTTTCGTAAGTGCTTGGGACCAGAAGTGTGTTGGATTTTGGATTTTATTTTCAAATTTTGGAATATCTACAGTATATCATCATGAGATATTTTGGAGATACAGCCTAAGTTTAAACAGAAAATTCAAATGTGTTTTATAGGTTTTACACACATAAACTTAATGTAAGTTTATACAATATTTTAAATAACAATCTGAATGGGGAAAAAAGATTGTGCATATTGAACCACCAACTAGCAACAGTGTCACTTTCTCAGCCACCCATGTGAGCAATTTCATATTTTGGAATAGTTTGTATTTCAGAACTCTAGATAAGGAATGCTAAACTTGTACCATGCTGTTTTTCTTCAGCTTTATATCCATTCTCTATTTGGGCTATTACCAAAAAATGTTTTGTTTTCCATGCCAAATAACAATGGTTATAATTTAGGATTTAAAATTATAATCAGGATCCTGTATGAGACTCATAGCTTTGATGCAATGGCTGTACCATGTCTCCCAACCACCGACCATTCAAACTCACCTTCAGATCCAGGCAGCCATAATCAATGTATGGATTTATGTGGTTCTTGTGTCCAGCATACTCCCTCCAATGCAATAAGCAGAAGCAGGGCTTCTGTGGCATCCTGTTGTAACCAATAACACCACACCCCGAGTTTTACAAAGGTTTGAAAGATAGGTAGCAGCAATGCTGCTACTTGTATAATTGCAAAAACCTATTTTATGACATTGTAACTAACAGAATGACTGCCACTGTTTGTTCCAGGGTAGCTGCATTTTTTGGTTTGTTTGTTTTTTACATAAAAGGAGCTTTGTTGACTCTTCAAACAAATCTTTTCTGGCTCAGTATATCTGAATATTATGGAATAACTTTCATTCTATAAGCATAAACAGTTTTTTGTCCTCTGAAATGCATTGGAACTCACACAGAGTTGAAAATATTGCAGAAATCATTCAGTGCAAGTTTCTGTTATCCGTTTGGATAAGGATAATCTACTGCTATTAGCTTTAGTGCATCTGTATGTATTCAGTGATTTACACTGCACTGTGGATTTTGCAAATACCAAGGAGACAAACTTAATTATTCTGTATACAGGCATATAGAATATATACATATTGATATGTTTTCACATACTCTAGTTTACAGTTTTTATATTGCCAAATGCATGCTTGTCCCAAGAAAATAAACAGTTTTTGTTTGGTTTTTTTATTTCACACTGCAATTTGTTTTCACACCAAATATGTGACTCTTTCCAAGTTAATGGATAAATTCGCTCATCTCTTTCTTTATTATAAGGCAAAGATAAATAAGTCTTTTTCACTCAATCTGCTGAGATAACTTGTGCCCATGCCGAAAGGTGATCTGTTCTAATCAACTTCACGAAGTCTGATGGAATTACACCGAACATATTTCATACCTGACACAACTACAGAATGATACAGTTCAGGACAAACATTGGTGACCTGAATAATACATGACAGACAGATGACCGGGTGAGAAAAGTAATTTTTCACCTACAACACTTGAGTTTCTTTATTAAAGGCTGAGACATATTTGATAGAAAGAAGGTTTTTTTGCCAGCTAAAAGCTGGTGTGTTTTATTAATAGTTCAGTCAGTATTCCATTACCATTTTACATCTTGAAACATTATTTTGACAATAAAATACTGCATGCATCTCGTTTGCATGGAAAGGAAGCATTTAAATTAACTTCTATAATAGCACCAAGTTTCCCATCATCAGATCTTATACATTCATCAGTAACAGTACCAACGTCATGAAGAAAACTAAAGAATACAAAGGTGAATTCATTGATCTACAGTTAGTAGATATTCATTAATTGCAATCAGTTTTACAGATTCAGACATCAAAACAGATGGAGGGGAAAGGTATTTGAAAAACTCAAGCCCATTTGTCAATTAATTACGTTGAAGTGTGTGAATGGGATTGTAGGGCTGCAACGTCCCCCTGACATAAAGTTCATCATCCATACATGAGTGTAGGTATTCGACATGGGGAAGTTTTCATACATAGACCTGAATAAACTTCTAGATACTGGAAGCTTGGTCTTTTTCACTTCAGATGTCCATGCTGATGGGTGGGAAGGAAGTATAGAGGGAATCACCCGTTGGACCTACACAGTTACACAATTAAATGTGTCAACATTCTAGGGAATCCTGTGATTTTCAGTGTAGGGAGGTGTAATTAGAAGTCTCAGAAAGAAGGCTGTATTGCCTTTTCAAACGTTACACCCCAGGATTCCATAGGATGCAACTATGGCAGTTAAAATGGAATGATAGTGCTTTAATTATTTATTCTTATTGTGTCACTTTTAAGTTTGATCTTCCTTGGAGCAGAGTATTAGTTGTAGAAAGTGACTATGGAACATCTCTATCTGGGCAGACTATTGTGAGTAATGTGACTATTTCGCTCCTAAAATCTAGCTTTAAACTCCTTTGCATTCAGTAATGTTTGTGATGCTGAAGTGGCAACCTCTTTTCTTTTGAGAGAAAAATGGATACATCAGGATCTTTTCCATAATGCGAATAGACATATCTATTGAACTGTAAAGTGCAGAAAACAATGTGAAATACATATGTGACAATACAATTTCTTATGGCTCTTACTATTTTTTTAAAAATGGAATTGCCTCTCTATATTATATATAGAATTTCTCAAAAATACATCCTTTAAGTATTTAGCATTACCATACTGAGTAAAGTTCAGTATAAGTTCTTATCTTTTTCATATAAATTGCAAATACTGAAATATCAAGAATGCATAGCAAGAATTTATCCTGTGGTAGTTAATATGTTAAAATGCTTCCATTCAAGCAGCATCACAATCATCATCCTTTTTGTTCACATTAGTAAGTTCTTTAATCTGTACAATCATTGAGGTGCAGCTTGAAAGGTATACTACTTAATCAGATTGACAATAAATTATACTCAACTGTAATTGAAAATTGTCCTAAATCTGCAAATGGCTTTAAAATCCTTAGCTTCACAAACCATTAAAAATAAAAATAAATAAATACTGCAAACACTATTTTTATTTTACTTAGGAAGATTAGCCTTTTAAGTCCATAGGTCTTGGCTTTCCAGACGTTTAATCAACGGTGAGTAGAGCAGCCACAAAGAAATGGGTTCTTGTTGCATTATCAAGTGTTAATGGAACCTCTCTCAGATCCCAACAACAATAGAGATTATCCTCTAGGCAGGGAGCTTCCATTTCTGTGATAGAGAATTCAGAATCCCCTAATTTGGATCAGTGTAGACATAATAGACGCTCACACAATCAACAATAACAATCTCTTTTGGGCGACATAGATTTGTTTGCATGGTTTGACTACACTGGACAGGAAGATAAAAACATGCAGTAATGGGGACTAATTTCTTTGATATGTTAGGATATTTTAATTTATGCTGAGAAAACAATTTCTTAAGCAAGGGGCTGTGAGCTCCTTTCAAATCTCAAAGTTGTATCCTATTATAGCAGAAGTGAACAAAATTTATGTAACAAAAATGGCATTAGAACAGAATATAAATATGTGCCAATGCTGTGACATAAGGTAAAACCATGCTTCAGGTATGCAAAGCCATGCTTCAGGTATGCCATGCTTCAGGTATGCAAAGCATGGACAGAAAATTGCTGGTGCTCCTTTGTCAATTCCATGTGAATGGCAAGAATTTCTTCTTAGAGAGCCAAAAGAAGCAGGTTAGATCTGATTTTGAACATGAGCAGGAAGGTTTGTGTAGGAAATTTTTGCTTAATTTTATGAGCCATAGCAGTATTGTAAATTCAAATCTATTTTTCCATTTCCAGAATAAGTGGCCACCTCAGGACTCTCTTCTGTGCTGTAGGTCTCTTAAATGAGCAAATGCTGCTGTATGCTATGTATTTGGTGCCAAAGTTCCACTTTTCCTCGTCTGAAATGAACTTTTATAAAGGTGTTTCTAGTCACATTATAAAATATTAGGTTTATTTCACCCTCCCCCTTTCCTGCTCTTATGCCTATCTTCAAAAGCAACCCATGATATTTATCTTTGAATAATAAAACCAAAAGAAAAACACAACCATCAAGGAAGAATGCAAACACAATTGAGAGTCAATTTTAATTAGAAGGTGAAAATCCTTCTGTTCCAAGTATTTTAAAAAAGAGGTCAGACAACACTCACAATCTTTAATGTAGATTCTACCATCTCACTAGTGTGTGTGTGTGTGTGTGTGTGTATTATTAGAAAGAAGCAGAGCCAGCTTTATGAGGGGCCAAGTGCAATAATGAACTCTGCAAACCACAAGAACTTTTAGAAATCAGTAGTTGAAACAGCTGGGGGACTGGAGCATTTTCTCCCCTTTCATTTAAATGCAATAAAACACACACACTACAGTGATCTTTATCGTTTTCACCCCGAACTTGTTGGAACTCATAGTGTATATTTTCTTTATTTAAAAAGGTCAATAATGTGAGCCAGTAATCCATGTTAACAACCAGCTGTGTCACCTTCTTTTAAGCAAAGTGTTACAGACTATAGCATTCTTATACGAATTCCCCTTTTATCATTCAATCTCCTTCAGACTCCAGAGAATACTGGAAAAATATCTCTTCAGAAGTGGGAGGAGGATAAAGCCCCACTGACTCTTTCACAAGGACCCAAACATCTAAGAGAGACATGCCTTGGTCTGTCCTTATACCCCGTCTTGTTTAAGTCAGTGACAGTATTGTAAGTAACTTCATTTGACAAGGTGGGTGGAGGAGATTTTTTTAACACATGGTACTATTTGCTAAATGACAATGCCACAGCATCCTGAAGGTGTAACTTCTGACTTGCCGCTATAGATTTGCCCATCTTGAGGAATAAATATCCCAGGCTTCATTAGAACAAATCACCTTTTGGGATGAAAATCAGCAAAAAGGGTTTATTAAACCACACTATGAATTTGTTGCAATTCTGTCATTTTGGTTCTTTATACATTCAGATTTTTAAAAAATCTCCACTTGTTTTTATTTTGCATATGAAAAAATTATTTGATAAATTCTTATTTAAAGCAAAGGAAGACTATGTATTTGAAACAGGTAGTTGTTAAAGATAAGAAACATATTGGGAAAATGAAATGGCAAATTTATGTTTGAAGACTTTGGGTGGTTGTAGACAGACAATACACTGCAGTTCAGAAATGACTCAAGAACAGGATGTCCACAAAATGTACACCCCCAATGCACTCTGCAGGCTTATTAGGGCAGACATAGTGTGTTAGAAACTCACCAGAAATTCCGGAGCCAGCCACAAAATCCACTGCAGCCAATCAGAATGTATCTCATGCCGAGTTTGAATCTGAGACCAAAAAATGAGGAGCGCTTGTCAAGATGTCACTAGTGGTGAAACATTTTAAAAGACATTGAAACATAGCTGGCAGGAAGATTCCCCAGGAGATGAAACCACAGAATTCTCATGGGAATTATGGCCACAGCCATGAGCAATTTTAATTATGTTTAACTACATTTATTGTTTTATCCTTAATTTATTGTGTTTTGTTTTTTATTTACAGTCTTTTGTTTGATACTATGTATCAAACTAGCCGCTCTGAGTCCCCCCTCGGGGGTTGAGAAGAGCGGGGTAAAATGCCATAAATAAATAATAATAATAAATATGTATATTGTTTTTGTTTTGTGTGCATCCCCAGTTCCTTTGGGGAGACGGGGGTAGTTGGTGTCATTTTGACGTGATAAGAGCTCCAGAGAAACCTTGTGCCCTGGTCCTGAGTTCTTTACAGTAAGTTTCGTGGGTCTAAAAGGATGTAGAAAGGGGAGGGGAGTGACCACGCCCCCGTGCTGATTGTGCATCATCATGGGTGGATATTTGACTGTCACTCCCACTTGAAAGAAAAGGTTTGAGCCCCCTGTGGAGCTACCAAATGGAATCGCACCAGTTGCGGATTGCACCAGTTGCACATGTACCTTGGGAAGTCTGACTTGGCCACGGTAGTCCAGGTTCTTGTTAACATCCCAAATAGATTACTGCAACACACCCTACATGAGGTTGCCTTTGAAGACTATTCCGAAGTTTCAACTAGTCCAACAGGCAGCAGCCAGGTTACTCACTGGAGTGGCATATAGGGAGCATACAACCCCTCTGTTATGCTAGCTCCACTGGCTGCCAGTCTGCTACCAAGCACAATTCAAAGTGCTGGCTTTAGCCTATAAAGCCCTGAATGGCTTCGGCTCAACTTACCTGTCCGAATGTGTCTCTCGCTATTAACAATTACGAACATTAAGATCATTGGGGAAGGCCCTACTCTTGGTCCTACCATCCTTGCAAACATGACTGGTGGGGATGAGAGACATAACCTTCTCAGTGGTGGCCCCTTGTCTGTGGAACTCCCTTCCTAGTGACATCTTTGCACAGTAGAGCATGAACCACATTAGATACAAATTTCTATGTGCCTTCTGACTTATGGTGGCAATATCATAGAGTTTTCTTGGAAATATTTGTTTGTTTGTGTGTGGGGGGGGGGGGATGTCTTTATCTATGGCTGACACATCCAAGATTACCCCATAAATTTCCATGACTGACTTGGGATTCAAGCTGTTGTCTCTAGAGCCGTAGGTCTCATCTACAGTAACAATTGATGCAGTTGCAAACTGCATTATATGGAAATGAAAATGGGACCTTAGTCCAACAATCAAACCACTACACCATGCTGGCTCATATGTCTAATATGCATATTACTGGTACTTAATGCTGGCATGCCATTTCAGGTTCATGGAAATCAGAAACATTGTAGGTATAGATGAAATATAAGGAATTGCACATAATACCTGTCTTATGTATGCTGTAGAGTGGCTCTTGCAGCCAAACCTACACTTCACTAGTTATAGATAACTCCTACATTCATCTATAAGGTGAACCAGCCATGAATGTGTCTATGTGGAAACACAATGGATTGCCATTACAGTGAACTTTGGTTGTTCTTCTAGAAATGAAACATCTCACTCCATGATTCCAAAACCAGCAACTAGTGATTAACACCAAGACTTGCTGGAAATGCCAGCTTCTTACGTTTTCAAATAACAAAACAAAACAGGTGTCATCACTTTGTGTTGCTAAGACAACAGAACACAGTTTGGCTTACAAACGTTCAAGGGTAATGCATTTATTTTTTCCTTGCAGGGAAGCTAAAAAGAAATAACAGTTCACATCTTTAAGAACATTTGAAGTTTGTGAGTTTCCTTCATGAATGCAGGAAGTCTGTTCATGAACATAAGGTATGTCTCTGAATAGCTTTCCCTCCACAGAAACCTAAGCTTTTAAGTATTATATTTTCTCTAAGAACTTTCCAGATCCTGAATGTTTTTTGTTGGAGTGAGCCATTAATTTGCCAAGAAAATTGAGCTTAATGAGATGTTTCTTCTCCCTGTGTTCTCAGCTCAAAACAGGCTTCTAATCTTTTGCCAAGTTAACCCCAGAGAGGCTATTTGGATTAACAAATAATTGGTCTTAACAAACAATTTGCACATACAAATATATCTATCCTCTTTGAGATCAAACCACAGAAAACTAACAGATGTTTAGGCCAAAGAAACATAAATGAAATTCTTTAAAAGTATCTAGAGATAGCAGTGCTTTGCTAAAAGTATTGAACTATCTTCATGTCCAGGAAAGTGTCTTATTACTAGTATCAGTAGTGAGACAGTGCTTGCTCAAAAATGTAACTATCTGAGATGAAACATCTCAATATGCCAGCAGTATTGCAACTACCATTGAACCTGCAAAAGGCAGAAACTAATCCAGGAGACAAAACCCACATTACTCTGTCCTATAGCAGTCTCCCTTCCCCCTACCATCTGTTGATTAAGAGAGCTGCTTTAGTTTTTTCTAATGGGAGCCTTGATTATAATGAAGACAATTGTTTTGAAACAGCAGCAGCAGCAACGGGTATTGTTGAAAAGCCAGAAGTTTACAGAATTCAATTGAGCATATGCTTACATTATTAGTCTTAGGTAGTCAGAGGTAGGTATTTTATGCTTATGCAAAATGAAATGAAAAGATACAGAACGGGTGATGCCTGGCTTGGCAACAGTTCATGAGAAAAAAAATATTTGAGTCTTTGTGGACAAGTTGAACATAAACCAACAGTATGATGCAGCAGCTTTAAAAGCCAATGGGATTTGGGACTGCATCAAAATGAGTATAGTGTCTTGATTGAGGGATGTCATGGTGCCTCTCTATTCTGCTTTGGTCAGACCTCACATGGAATACTGTGTCCAATTTAAAAGTGACATTGACAAGCTGGAAGGCGCCCAGAGGAGGGCAAATAAAATGATCCAAGGTATGGAGACCACGCTCTACGTCATAAGCATACATGTAGCCGGGGGGGGGGGGAGGGCTTGAGGGGCTTCAGCTCCTCCCCCAAAATTCTCAGGGTGGTCCGGAAGAAGGCCTTACTGGTATGTGGCACACCTCGGCCCTTGGCACACCCTCTTTCCTTTTTGGTGCCCCTGGTTTCAGCCTTTGGTGCCAGGAGGGGAAGGGGAGTGTGCTGACAGCCCAGGCGCCAAAGAGGATGCCACCACACCACAGACCATTCAGAGGCCACAATAGGACTTCACGCCCATGTACTTGGCAGGCCTTTGAGCCTGTGCATTGAAGTCTCGCCACACTCGTGGCTGGGGGTGGAGAGCATCGAGCCTGTCAGCTGCCTTCTGGGACTCTCTGGATCCAGGTAAACAACAACTCCCATTTAAAAAGGGGCAATCATTCCCCAATCCCTGTCTCTATGCACAGTTGGGCACATTGGTTCTATGTGCCAAGTTTAGTCCAGACTGCAATTGAAAAAATGATTTCATTATTAGCCTGTTTGTTTGTAAACAACTCTTCAGCCTTACTTTGCCCCTAGCAATATTTCTTCAGGAAAAACGTCTTGATATGGCATCTGCCATAAACCACGCTAAGTCACTGTTAAAGTCTTTAGAAATTTTGAGAGCAGATGCAAAAGATCATTTTGTAAAACTCTTTGACTTAGCAAGAACAACATCTGAAAAATATTTCAAAGCAACTTGACTATTCCAAGGCAAAGTTCAAGACAGGTGCATCAGGCAAATCCAGGGACTAATTTTGTAGAAGATTATTTCAGAGTTGCGGTGTTCATACCATGTGTTGATTCACTCATACATAACATTACTGAAAGGTTCATGTCAAATGAAGACATTTTAACCAGTTTCCAGGTTCTCCATATGGAACAACTGTCAGAATACTTTGAAAATGTTGCAGCACTTGCTTCCGTCAAGTTTGAGTACATAATGTGGTGTAATATTACACCATCAATTAAGAAAGATACTGAGGTACGTAAAGTGTTGGAACTGTGTGATAAAACCTACTATCGGTCAATAAATTTCCTTTTGACTGTGTTAGCTACTCTACCAGTAATGACATGCAGGGTGGAAAGATCGTTTTAAGCCATGAAGAGAGTGAAAAGTGTATCTAGATGTTTAATGACAGACCAGAGACTTAGTGGACTAGTAATGATTTCCATCCATTGGGACATCACTATCAAACCAGAAGAAGTAATTGACAAAATGGCCGGGGAGAAGAAAAGAAGACTGTTGCTGTAAAGTCAAAAAAAGTCAAAAAGTATTCTAAACATTTTATTAATAAAAGTAAATAAATAACATTTATTATTTAAACTGTTATGTTTATTCATATCATGATCTGTTCACCATGCTCAATATATCCCATATGCATGGGGGTATTGGGATAATGATACAAAAGGTTTGCTAGCGTAGATTCTCTCTCACTCAGACTCAGCCCCCCAAATCAAAATCCTGGCTACGGGCCTGGTCATAAGGAAGAGGGAGCAGGCCTGTTTTGCTTTATATGTTTTTAATGAGCATTTAATTTTAATTTTAAATCTTTAACTTAATGTATTTTAACGTTTTGTTGTTCAAAGGCATTGAATAGTTGCCATATGTAAAGCCTCCTTGAGTCCCCTTCAGGGTAGAGAAAGGCGGTATACAAATAGAATAAATAAATCTGCTTCCTTGGAAACTAGGACTCAGAACAATCGGTTCAAGTTACAGGAAAGGAGATTCCACCTGAACATTAGGAAGAACTTCCTGTCCACATTAGCTGTTCAACAGCTCTGAGTCATCCCCCCCCCGCTCTGAGTCCCCCCCCCCTCGGGGGTGTTGAGAAGGGTGGGGTAAAAATACTGTAAATAAATAAACAGTGGAACTTTCTGCCTCGGAGTGTGGTGGAAACTCCTTCCTTGGAAGCTTTTAAACAGAGGCTGCATGGCTATCTATCAGGGGTGTTTTGATTGTGCTTTTCCTCCATGGCAGGGTGTTGCTGAATGGCCCATGTGGTCTCTTCCAATTCTATGATTCTAGGCATTTGCCAGAAGATCTACTAGGATAGTATTGTGATTAGGCTGGCATTTGAAGTATTAGCAAATAAGGGGGAAATACCTTTTTTTCAACTGAAAAGAGGAAGACAAATATTGTACTGCTTCTGCAACAAAAGTTTTTAACATATCACCAAATGCAGTGTGTGAGATCTGTATGGGTCAGAAAAATAGGTAAAGGAACATGTGTGGGTCATGGTCCATGTGTTATCTCTTTTTATCCACTGAGGGCTAGAAAAAGACAGATACATAGATCTACATTTCTCATATCACTTAATGTGAAATCACATTGTGCATATATGAATGTCTCCCCTCATCTCTTTCACTCGCAATATAGGTGAACTGTACCAAATTCAGCACTGTTGTCTGATGTTATAACATAATAGAGTTAAGAGAAAAGAAAATTATATCTTTCTCTGATCAACTGCATTCCAGTCGGATAACAATTTGTTCTATTTGCAGGAAATAGCAGGAAGAAAGAACTCAGTATTTTAAAATGAAGAAAGCTGGGATGAAAGTTTCCACCCTAAATAATGGAGAAAGGCCCAAATACAGAGCTATTTTACATATGGTTTTCAGATCATTAAGTACTGGGTGTGTTTCAAACACAGATACCTATCACACAGAGACTGAAAGAGGGGCTGGAACTTTCGGCATCAACAGTGCCTTATTTGACATGAACTTAGTAGCACTACTATTTAACTTTTATTAAGAGCCCCAACAGCCCACCCCTTGATAGTCTGCCAATGTAAAGAACACAAACTGGCTGGTTGTAATATGATCACCGAACAGCAAGCCAGCACTCAGACATGCTGCTGCATTCTGAACAAGCTAAAGGCTCTGGAGAAGCCAAAGTTTAATTTGATTTGAAAACAAACTTCAACTTTAGATTTGTAAGGTTTTTACTGTGGCAAAGCTAAGTTTAAAGAGATTTAGATAATAAATCTCTATACATGAGTGCATGACTTTCAAGGCACATTTATCAACTAGGTCCAGATTAATCATTATGCAATGCATATTGTTGAGAAGGATCACAGTCAAATGGTGGTTTGTATATAAAATAGTATTTAGGCAGTTTTTCTGAGTTTTATACTCTTGCATATTCTCTGTGGGGTTCATTACCTTAGGAAGAATGAGACTAGTGTAATTATGATAACCTGCAATAAGCTTCCATAAATTGTATACACACTGGTAAAAAAAATGGAATGCAAAAGAAAACACACTAACAGAGCTACATTCATAGTTCCCAATGGTGGAAATCCTATATGATATTGGATTTGTAACAGTACTACCCATGCTTGCTGGGATATTATGGACATTGTAGCCCATAAAAGTAACTTATGCCTGCTCTGATCATTGTTAGAGTGCCATCATGCTTTTACTTCACTGTAGTTAATTTCACAACGGGTTTCTCAAAGCAGCAGGGAACTCATATGAATGTAGGTAATGTATGGCACAAGAAGTTAGAATGGAGACCTCAAAAGATGGCAGTGAAGAGGATTATTAGAGTGACATTTGTTATTCTTCCTTTAAAATGGAATTGTAACAGGATATCTTTCTTTATTATGCCAGAGTGAGGTTCATAAGTGAAGTGATTCTGAGTATGGAGAAGTTTTGCTCTGCTGATGGAGCTCTAATAAGACAAAATACCTATAGTATATATTCCAAGGAAGCAGGGCAGAGATGGAAATATCATTCAAAAATACTTGAAGCATTGTTGATAAATCTGTTTTTTAAATGTCAAGAATCCCCAATGAAAAATATATATGGACTGATGAAAATCTTCACAATTTGGAATGTGTTCTATGCAAACCTCCCATATAAATTGTTTCGTGCAAGAAATTGCATTTTCTGCATAGGAAATAGTACTTCAACACAGAAATATCAATTTTCCACATAAAATGCAGCTTTTTGTGCAGAAATCATTATAATTGAGGATTTGTTATTAATAAAATTTGCACGTGTTTGATTTACTTAGAAAACAGCATCTTCTGTGCAGGGAATAATATTAATGTGCTTAAATATTTTCCATGTAGAAAATGCTTTTTCATGTGCATAAAATGCTGTTTTTTGGACAAAATGACCAAAAGCAAATTGTTTGCAGAGTAAGTCCCAAATGGTGAACCAACGTTAAAAATTATATGTTGTTCAAAGACAGTGGAAAGAAAATTGATACTAAACTCATTGCTATTAAAACAAGGCCCCATATGGTTTTGCCCAACATCCCTCTCTCTGTTAATTCCATCACAGATTTTGAGCATTGCAGCTCAAGACCAGGATGCTTCAAATAACATCTTTAAGGCCAATATTGGTTTAAAAAAATATAAATATTATCAATGTAAAGAAAAATGACACAACTGTTGAAGACTGTCTCAAATTTTTCAGCAAGATCACACAGGCTGAACATAAGAAACACCATAAAGCAATGATGCAATGGATTCTGTGCCAAAAATATGAACTGCCATCTGCATAAGCTTGAAAAAAATTCAAAAGGTGTTGCACATTTTTATTTTATTCATTTGCATGCCGCCCTTTTCTCAATAATGGGACAGCTTAAAATATATTTATAAGCAATAAACATTTCAATAAAAGTATAAATATAAAAATTATTTAAGATAATTAAGCAATGTGTGAAATTAAAAATATTACAATTCATTAAAATATACAAAACATAAAACATGCTGTTATATTGAAATAAGTTTACAAGCTGATAATAAATATGGCTAAAATTTTGCTTTCAATAATTTTGATATCAGTCTCATTAAATACAGTCTGATCTGAATTAAGCTCGAGTAGGAATAAAGCACCCCTCCAGATGTTGTTGAATTGCAAATCCCAGCATTCTTCACCATTGATTTTGCTGTCTAGGGTTACTGGGAATTGCAATGTACCAGTATTTGGAAGTCTATGTCTAGGCTCTATTTGCATATCCTGGTTGAATACTGAACCAGACTGAGAACAACAGGTCGAGTCAAGGATTTTTTTTAACTTTACAATATGTCCCAATATGATTTGATGACATGTATGAAATCATATGAAAAGAAAATTTAAAACAAAGAAGATCTATTTGATATGTTGCATTTATTAGTAGTTATTTTAATGGGTTTTTTAATTACAGGTATGCTGTTCTGAAAGACAAATAATCAATTAAAGATTGTGTGTATACACGCAAAGGCATTGTTGTCAATAACAATAACAATATTGTATTAAGATCTAAAAACAGTTGAAGTCAAAATAGTTGAAATGATTCTTAAAACCTTTCAGGCACATCTGAATCAAATAAGGTAATTATTCTTTAAAATGCTTACACAAAGTCTGATTTGCATGCTAGTAATTGCTATGCCTTGTGGCATCTAGCAATTGACACAGCAATGATTTTAATTATTGTAATTTAATCAGTATAAATACTTCAAAGTTATGCAAATAGTCCTTCATAATCCACACAGACAGTTTGCAGTATTTGATTTACCAGTCTTGTAAGTCTCTTTGTCTATGCAGTTTACTCTCAGATGTGACTATGCATTGCAATTGAAGCCTCTCACTCACATCAAAGCCCCCAAATCATAACAAGATGAGCTAATTTTACAAAGAGTGACACTTCAAACATTAACTTGAAAATACAATTATGATATTATATATATATATATATATATATATATATATATCTCACAGGACTTCAGCATGGTATCATCTGGCAATACTCCTGCAGCTAATCATGTGAAATGTTTTCTGTTGTGACACTGGCAAGTAACAATAACTCTTGGGCATTTGCCCATCTGGTCTCAACAAATCTGAATAAATAAAGTTTTAACAGGTAGAAAATATCCTCAGTTTCAAGCTGTTTTATACAGACACACACACACACACATACAATATACAAAATATCTATATATTTAATAGCAAAATAGATGTCATTAATATTTCCTAATACATAAATGAAAATGAGAATATCTGTCAGTTTTCCTTTCTCCCATTTTCTTCCACATTGAGGTTTAAACAAATTATTTATTTTCCCTTAAAACATAGATCTTTGCAGATTTTGGTTTTTAAAAATTCACAGAAATAACGTATGCATGAAAGGTAGTTTGAACATGTTCTGAGGACCCGTAGGCCATTGAGAAAGTGACCCCAAAGTCAACTTCCAGATCACTTATGATTTTATGATCCACTGTTGGGGGTCAGAAACTTCTAGGTCAAATTAGAGAGAGGAAACAATTTATCCTTCTCTTTTTTATTATTGCTGCCCATATTATCAATGTAAATTGATATAAATGTTTTATATGTACTTTATACTTCTCATGTCTTCACAATATTTAAAATCTTTTTGAAAAATTATATCATCTCTAAAATGTATTTGAGCTGAGAGTTAAATGTGCAGCGCAAAAGAAAAAACTGTATGCAGGAAGGAAATACATGGTATGCATATCACTTGAAAAATTAGCATGCAATCTAATTTTGTATTATATCCACACAGTCATCTATTTACACATTCATGCTCTCAAACATTGTTCAGATACATTCAAGAGCAAGGTGACAAGGAGAGGGGAAACAGATGTCAACATCAAGCATTTCAAACAAGTTGTAAGTAACCTGCTTAGCTCAAAGAGGGATGACTTGCAAATCCATCTAATACAAGTAAAGGAAAAGAGTCACTTGAAAGAAAACACAAAACACTAGAAAACAGACAGTAGTATGAACAGGTAAATACATTCTGTACAGCTAACAATGAAGTTTGGAGAGATAACATCAGACAGAGATGTAGTATGAAAGTACAGTGACAGAAATAGCATAACTGTAGAAACACATGCAAGAAACCGGAAACGTCATAGAAAGGTACACTTCATTTCATCTGACCTACTACCAAGGTTGCTATTTTTGTAATATTTATGACTCCACAGAAAAGGGTTTAAATTTATTGTTCTTGCATTCCCATCACTTGTGTGCTTTACTGGTTAACTGGGGACAGAGAAAGAAGATAATGTCCAATAAAATTCCATGTTTCATCCTGACTGATTGTAAATTCTACTCAAAATTGGTCTCTTCTGCAGATTTTTTTTCTTGTACAAAAGAGGCATCTAAGGAATCCTAAAGTCTGATTCTGGAAAAGTAATTAGATCCATAGAATTTCTTTATTAGCTTTTGAGCATGTAAAGATCCTATTTGAAAAACTATTTGCTAAATATAATTTCATTTATGAACCGGAATGGTCAATACTTACTCCTCCAAAATTAAATCTATTGACATTCACCTTCCTTAATAATGGCAGTGTGAAAATATGATATATCCCAGTTTCATGCAGTGATGTCATAGATTGGAAACACTCTTCTGCGAAAGGGGATTTATCTTTTTTTGGAAAACGAATGTAAAGCCTTATTTCTCAGGGCATCTGTGTAAGTTCACAGTAGTACATCATGTTCCCCATTCAAAGCCCCTACAAAACGGAATCATTGTTGCATGCTGCTCATAGTGCTGACCAATAAAAACATCATACAGATTAAAACCATCTCTTCCCCATCCCTTATTGTGATAAGATAATATTTGCAAAGTTATGTGGTGGAAAGTTATGTGGGAATGTGGCGCAGTTGGCTAAGTGTCAGCTGCATAAAATCTCTCTGACCAATAGGTCATGAGTTTGAGGCCTGCCCGGGTCAAGGTGGGTGCTCGACCTTTAAGTGTAGCCTGCTGTCGACCTTTGCAGCCCAAAAGACAGTTGTATCTGCCAAGTAAGAGATAAAGGAACCACATCAAGTGGGGAGGCAAATTTTGACTGAAATATGAGGCCATTAAAGAACTCCAGGAATGCTGAGGAATGCAGAAGGAACAACAAGGGACGCTGAGAGATGAGGAGTGCGTCAGCTCCCCCTGGTGGCCAGAGTTTGCCTCTGTTCGTCTATATGTTGTGTGTGTGGAAAATGGCAGGTATTGTCTGCTAAGTATGTGTACCTGTAATTCGCTTTGAGTCCCCTTTGGGGTGAGAAGAGCAGAATATAAATAAAGTGTATTATTATTATTACATGTCTGAGGCACTTGTTCATATCCATAAAGATGTGGCTTGTACATGGAGAATCTGAAACCATAGCTATTTATGCCATTTCTGTGAAATGGGTATTGTCATTTTGTCTTTTTATTTTACTTGAATGTACTTCTACAGTCCATCTACAACAGGCCATATCATAGCTTCATCCTATAGACTTTATCTTCAACAATGAAAATACTGGGATGCATTGAAGCTGTTATGCAAAGGCAATTGAGTAATAGAAAAAGTTTGAAAGCTGCTTGATCTTTGTGGGAAAACTAGAAGAAATCATACATGGCAGCCCTATATGGTGAACCAATAAACTACAAGTGCCATCTTCTTAATGAAGGATCTTCAGATTTTAAATTTCACATTTAATCTTTTGGTTCCAGCTGAACAACACTGCCAGCTCAATATTGTTGATATATTACTGTATCCTCTGGTCCTGACTTTGGAACTTCCCTTGAGCCTACTTTTGGTTTTTCAGTCCTGACATGTTTCTAAAGTCTTAAATGTATAGTTGGACATTTACACATTGTCAAGGAATAGGTTTCATGGCTTCATTCTAAACAGTGGATACTGTGAGGAACATTTGGATTGCATTTCCCTGATTTTTTCACAATTTACTATTATGATTAGGTTGACTAGATATTGCTGTTCAATAGCTTGTGGGGGACCACATGATCCACATCCATGTTTAAAAATTGGCCATGTTTTCATTCTTAATCTGATTAAGTAAAAATACTGAAAATCATTACAAATTGCACCTACATGGGCCAAATACCCTGGAGCTGATCCTGATCTAGAGTAGAGTATTCTGGATCAGCCTTGGGGGAGTCTGCACACTGACCACCTCTTAGCCACTGTGATGGTGAGAAGGAGTCCATACTGTCCATGACTACAATGGCTGGAAAGAGTCCACACCATCTAGTGCAGTCAAACCTGGTTCAACTCTACTGAATATCAATCCTTTGCCATCTTCTTTCCATTGTAGTGGCACCCATGCAACCCTCTGTTTCTACTCCACCATTCAAGTCATGCTGGTCCTTTTGCAAGCATCAGAAAGGGTAATGATTGACTACCAAAAAACTCTAAAGCCACCATTATGACAGCCACAAGACAGCAAAAGTAAGTGCCATCCTTTGTCCGTGGGCTGCAGAGCCTGGGGAAAGTGGGAAGGTTGTGTGATCAGCAGTGACTGGTTTTGAAGTGGAATCAGCCCAATTGTTCCCTCTGTGCAACAGTGCAAAAACCCTCTCAAGCTTCAGGGAAGATCTAGAGCTGTGGTTTTCCATCTTTGGTCCTCCAGGTGTTTTGGACATCAGTTCCTACAATTCCTTGGCTGGGATTTCTGGGAGTTGAAGTCCAAAACACTTGGATGACCAAAGGCTGAGAACCACTGATCTAGATAATTCCTTGACTTGGCTTAATGCAGGATAAAATTGTTAAGCAGCCTTGCCCAGGATTAGGAGTGAATCGGTTCAATGCATCATATAGGTATCATAGAGTCCCTGCTTTGGGACAAAGTACCCATGTAAATAGGCCCTCAGCCTCAGAAAGATTGCAAATCCCTCTGAAGAAATCTTTTCTATGATGGATTCACTTTCAGATTACCATAATTCAAAATTGACCCGAAGCCCTCAACAACAATAAACTTGTCCTGCCAAAACCTGGTTAGAATTCATATCCCTACAACCTATTTCCCACAGAGTCACAACATACTCTATTGACCTTTCTTTTTAAAAAAGCAGATTCAATTCTATAAATAACAACATTGTTCAGTATTTGTGAGACCTTCTAATGAAGGAAGAGGAAGAAACAAAATGAGGAAGAAGCTCCCAATTAAATATGAATCATCCTAATAAAAGCCACATTAAGGTTTCAAGGCATCTAACGGCCTCATCTTTGTCACCCTGGCAGATTGTGTACACATGCAGAAATCCATTGAAAGGTCTCCAGAGGTCAATAGTCTTGTGCAAGCAATGGTCTTATTAAACCATTGAGTTCTGGGGTTGATTGGAATAGGAAATGCATCCTGGGACAGCTTCAATACATGCCAGCTCGCTTCTGGGAAGCTAATGATATAATATTTATGTTACTATGTGTATATCATTAACAAAAGGTAAAAATAACAGGGAAGATTGGTTGTAGTTTGTATCACCTGCAGTCCCACAAAATCAATAGTTTGTGACAGAGTATATTTTACTTCTTCAATGTTCAGCTCTTTAAAATAAAGGAAAAATAAATAGAACAATTTCAAAATGTGATTGCTATTCTTTCATTTATATACCCTGCCATCTTCCCAAGAGGTAGACTTTCTATGGATGAATTACAATTTCAGGGATGGTGGTTACATAGTAGTGTGAAAATTATAAAACTACACTACAAATACGCTACTTGGAGTTCTCTTCTTCTAGGTTTTTTATTCATCTCATGGCATTTGGAGGATATCACATCAAGGAGCAGTGGTTTTGAGCCACTGTGGGTGGGTATATTTGTATGTGTGTGCGTGTGTGTGAAAAATTACCCAGAATTAATTTTGTGCTTTCACCTGCTGGTGCAGTCTACTGGAGGCATGATGGAAATGTGTGTGCTATTGGTGAACAATCTGTTGGTGCAGTTCTCTCTGCTCACTGAGTTGGCCTTGACCCTAAACAACAGAGGCCAATAGTATGACAAATGCAACAAAAATAAGTGCACACATATATATTTCCACCAGAATGTAATGGTGTGTGTGGGTGGACTTTACGGATATTGTGGGGAGAGAATTTTTGGTTTTCCACTTGACAGCTGTGGGACCTTGAGTTGAAGGAAAAGGAATTTACAAAATAGTTCTTAGTTCCCTGTACATGGCTGTTGTGCATACTTTCAGGCTGCTGTACAGAGCTCAACGGGCATCATTTTCTCTGATCTGCAGCAGAATTCAAAGTATTATGATTATATTGTATGTACATTTCATGTCATAAACATATGAAACATTTAATAACTACTATTAAATATTTAAAATCATTTCCTGGTACTGAAAGAAGAAAGATGTAGGAAAGCAGGTTCTAAAAAGGTTTTAAATAATGCTGTTAAGAAATATCTCAACATTATTAGAAAAAAAACTGTCTTAAATCAGTTGCCTTTCAAAGTATTCTCTTTGTTGTAGGTACAGATGTATGATTCAATCAGTGAGAGCAGGCTGTTTTTTCTGTGTTGAGGACAGGAAAGGAGGGAGATATAGTAATAAAAATGTCATTTCTCCAAAGACATTAAGATAGTCATAGAAAATTAGAGCCACTAGCTAACAAGGTATATTATTTTAAAAGGTAACACAATAAACACATGACAGATTTTACAAGCACGTACAGCTTAAAATATTTTAAATTCACTTTTGTAAAAGGACTCCTTTCATTTTGGTTTCCTCCTTGATGTATAGGCAGCATCCTATTTTCATGTCACACATTCCAAATTCTGACAACTTAGCTTTTTGTTCTTTTACTCAGCATTTAATACTAATGCTAAACAGATCTATGATTGTTACATAAGATTCCAAAATAAAGTTCACTTATAAAATGTGTACTAAAATTAAATGTTAGCAAAAGTACATCTGCAGCTATAGAACTTCAAACAGTCCTTGGTAAGCAAGGAAATTATAGGTACTGAATATGGTTCCATATTCCCATTTTAAATAATCTGTTATCACAGCTAATGGAAAAGGCCTTATCAAGGGTATAAAAACCATTGTCAAACCCGTTTCAGTTTCCACCATCTCTAATAAGCATTGAGGTACTAGACTGGGAAACGCTGATCTCCACAGTCTTGGAAATTTGATGAAGAAAAATGGAACATTTATGTGACTTACAGATAAGTATAATATATGAATACAAGGCATCCATTATTAATATTTAATATTTTGTTCATGCCATTGATGGTCATTACTTTATCCAGTGATTATCTGTACTGTACATAATCTCTCAATAAAATGCTGGGTATTATCTGCATCATCAAGTGATTATCTGAACATATGCCACACATCAAACATTAGACAAAGCTTTCACATAATTTTCCATCATTGCAAACATAATTTTAACTGGAGGCACATCTCACATTGTGCTGTGAGTCTTCAAGCCATACATTTAATGTTGATATAATCAATAATGAATGAGTATATGCATATCTTCCAGCAGCTGGTGGCACCCATAACAGTGGAACAGTAAATCCACTCTAGGTTTAGTCCAAACTCTGAAAGAGTGATTAAAGGGGCTAGATCCTATTCCACTGAATGGGTTCAGCACCTTCACTAACTCTTTTAAAGTTTAGTCTTAAGTCCGAACACATTCACTCAGTGATGTGAAAGCCAACATTGTGCCTGTCAGTCTTGGGTGGTGGGCTTACTAATTGTGTTTAGGCCTAAATCATCTTATCGGGTTCACAATGTAACTCTACCCCTGCCCCCAACATACACCATGAAAACACATTATCTTTTATCTCAGCCCTTTTTTCCCAAGCTGTGGCACCAGCCCTTCCAGCCCTTTTCTTGCAGTGTGAACAGCAAAGAGGGATTTTTGTCGAGCTTTTCTACTCCTCTGAAACTGTAGATGCTCACAAGGCAAGGCACAGGGAAATGACAGTGATTATGTTTCAATAGTGACAGGCTACAACATTGATAATGCCAGCTTTTCAGTATTTGTTAAGGAACCTTAACCTTGTGTTTCAGTTTTAGAAAAAAAAAGTAGGCTTTTCTTTCCCGAATGGTGTAATAATAAGAGTTCATTCAAGTAGCAGTGACTCTTGGGAATGGTAGTACAACTCTAGCCCTGGTGAACAACTATGTCAGGTCTCACTGGGGACTGTGGAGCTAGGCAAAGCAAGGCAAAAGGTCCAATGGCAACATGTCCCATATGGGGTTAGAAGGCCCCAGAGCAAGCTGGTTTTGTTGTTTTCTTTCTTTTTCTCCTTTGAGCTTTAGCCTTTGAACAACAAGGGCTTCCAAGCCCAGGCTCCAGGCAATATTTGTGAGCCTGTGGTAGTGATGGGAACTCAAAGGGGAAAAACACAGATTCATGATATCTCAAGCAACATAGGGAAATTTTCCTCTGGGATAAATGCTGATTATTCACCAGTTGTTCCACATTTCTACAGAACAGTCAAAATTATTTGCTAGTAGATGCGATGCAAACAAGACCCTCTTGGGAGAGGGAATATAAAATAAAAGTAAAAGCAGACTTGTTTTAACTAGTCTTTGTGTGTTTTAAAAATTGTTTGCCACCCAAAATGTGTGGGTGAGTGGTGGCTGAATAATTCCTTTAAAAAAAGCATATTTCTCTCTTTACTACTACAAGCTGATAAGAAAATCTGAATGCTCATGTCAATTATATTTCTTCCACAATTTGAAACCTAAAGGTGAAATATGACCCATATTTGAATTACGGATAAGTAAGAATTTTCTCACCAGGTCATTTTTAATATAAAAATGATCTACTTTTGAGAACACTTTCCTTTCTGAGTTGTAAAAAACTTTATATTTTAGAAATGTGAATTTAGTAGACTTTAGTAGACTTTTAGTTGGGACAGGGACAATATTGTAATCTCTGTGATGGGAATAATTTCATTTAGATCACTGGAAACAAGAAAAAAATAGTTTCAGTTTGTTTTAATTAAGTAATAAAATGATTTTTAAAAAATATTCAGGACCAGTAAAAATTAAAACTAACTCCTTTTTCTATTGCTAGATGCAAAGGAATAACACCCATGTACATAAATCCAACATGTGATAAGTGATGATGCATAAAGAAAAGGGGAATAAATGGCTTCATCTATTCTGCACACAGCAGAAATATAGCAATTTGATACCACTTTAACTGCCATGGCTCTGTCTTATGGAATCCTGGGATTTGTAGTTTATTGTGCCACCAGTGCTCTCTCACAAAGAAAGTTAAATATTGCAGAAAACTACAAACTCCAGCTTTCCATGGCATTAATGTTGTGTCAAACTGTTATAATTCTGCATTGTAGATAAAGCCATAGGGCCCTTCTTTGTTGACCTGTAATTCAGGGTTGATCCGACATCCCAGATGCCAGATCAGCCCCACATGTCAGCTAGATGGGGATTCTCTCAACTACTCAGTGACACTGAACACAGCACCCCTGGGCAGCCACCCTAGAGATCTCCCCCGCCCTCAATCTCGTCCCCAGCCATGACACCCCACTTAACTGGTTTTTGTGCACTTAGTATCAGTACACTAAGGAAGTTGAGAGGGAAAGCCCCTCCCCCCCCCATTGGTATGCTGGAGCTCTGTCTCATAGCTGCCAGAGTGCTGAAAAGCAAGGCAGAAAGGAGTCATGGCTGACAACAACTGTGATGTGAGGGGAGGAGGGGGTGACAGGAGACTGCCATCCCATGTCTCTGGCTGCTTGAGCCCAGGAACATGGGATGACAGTCAAGATGGCTGTGATCCCTTCCAGTTATGAACTGGTCCAGCTGTTTTGACAGCCCTAAACTTGGATCAGGATTTGGGCTTTCTCCCAATTTAGCTTAATCCATGACAAGGCTGTGTTAAGGCTAACTTCCCCTGGGTTAAGACAGATCAGCCCCCTGTGGTGTTTACCAGCTGTGGGGCTGATCCAACTGCAAACAGGCCTAAGTGGTTAGTGTCAATGAGCTCCTTCTCAAATGTGAGTTAGTGATGGTTTAAAAATATGCATATTCCTTACCACACACCTTTTCCTCATAAGGTAGATAGTGAGCATGGTGGATATAAGAGAAGCACCATTTAAAACTTTCAAAAGGAGATCTAGACAAGTAGGCTTAGACAACTGGAAAAAATGCCATTCTTTGATTTTAAAAATGGCTATCTACATAGTCCAGTAACAAAACCTGTAAACAAAAGCATTTGCTTTCTTATTTTTTTAGGTAATATGTGTTTTCGCTCCCACTGGTGCCCTCTTTCTCCTTCACTAAACATGCTTCTTAATGCAATCTTTCAGTCTGTGAAATTGTTCTCTTGAAGGATGTCATTCCATTCTTTTGGCTGTTTCAAAAAAAAAGAGAGGCAGTTCTGACTTTCTGCTATTCAGGGGTCACTTGAGATCAATTCTAACAACTCTCATTAAGTACAGATTAGGTGGCATTGTCTCTTTGATGTTAGCAAATCTATGGCAAAGAATGAGTCAAGTCAAATCCTGATTTGAATGACAATACAGAAATCATCTTTGGTAGCTAGTTAAATCACAGGGAACTAAAAAAACCCAACAACTAGAATCAGTACCATAATTTCCCATGTTGCAAATAAAGAAACACATTTACAGTGTGCTATCTTGTCAAATGTGTCATATTCAGTACATATCACACCTTAGTTAGGCTTACAAGAAGAGATTAATATACACAGATGAAGAGAGAGGTGGGCTATGCTGTGCAATTTCACACAGATGTCACATGTTGCATTTCTATTCACACTCACTCCCAGTATTCACATGTATAGCATGCACATCTTCAGATGGAAAGCCTATTCATGTAGAGCTTTATGTTAAAAAGCCTCCCTTATGGAATTTGGTCTTTAAAAATATTCATATCAGATATGCAATGTGTGTGACACCAAAGGATGGATCTATGAGGTGTATTTTGCTCGTGTAAAGGTAAGCGCCTTTTTGAATGTCCAAACAGAAATTTTGTTTTTCATTTTTGCTATCTTAAATCAGTTCTGTTCCATCACATAGCATTTTTTAAAAAAAAAATCTTTATAAATATAAATGTTGAAAAGAGACTCAGAGAACCTTTATATACATTTTACTCATTTTCCCTAATTATTGTATTCACACTTGGTATATAAAAGCATTTTTTGCTAATGGTTTCCTTGATAAGAATGCAATTTTCCTCAGATGTATGTGTGTGCGTACATTTTTATTTAATATGTGTATTTTTGTGTATACTTCCCTTAAAATAAAAAAAATCTGTGATTTTAGTTCAGACAATATCACAAAAGTCTGAGCAATATGGACACAATTGAGTTCAATTTCTTATATTGATTCTGAAAGTGCAAAATTGATATGATTTTTTTTAGTTAATGTATAATCTTAATGAATGAAATTGTTATCTATCCTTAGACCATGGACAAGGGGACTGGAATCTTAGTTAGTACACATCTCGCTGTTCTTGCACAGAAACCAACATAGCTTATATTCAATTCATCCTGGCTTGTACATCGCATTTTCTGAAGTAGTGATTGAAAAAAATACTTATATATGTTCTCAACACAATCAAATACTCCAAAATGTTCCAACACCATGAAATTGTTTCACATTTTAGGACCTCTTCTGAACATTTCATTTACTGAGAAAAATTGTGGGTCTTTTTTCACCAATGAAATGTTCGGAGAGAGGTCTTGAAATGCAAAAAAAAACTCCACCCCAAAACCTTTTCTTAATTCAGTGAGAATGGAGAAAAGTTGAAAAATTCTTAGTTCTTGTATGTGAGAATAAGAAAAATTGACAACCCTAATATAATCTTAAAAAAATATGATTGGATTTAATTATTTATCTATGCAGACTTACATGCATTTAATAATAAGCATTGAAAAGTGAACTGAAACAAAACCAAGATGACCCTTACTTCTCAGATATGGTCCCAAGAGAGAAGATAATGATAAATCAATCTCCAGGTTTCGAAATACGACACTACATTGATTAGAATTATAGGCAAAAATCTCAGACTCGTGATTTTTCCTTCTCTTTTTAGATGGCATGAAGGCCAAGACAAAAAAGGTGACTGCTCCAGCGTGACCATCTCACCTCCAGCATGGCCACAAGTATAATTTCTTCTTCAGCCCATATTTGTTCAAACTATGGTTAGCATTGATTACAATCTATTGAAAGTAGTTAACTTTAAACCATAGTTAAAGATATTACTTTGTTTCAAAAAACCACAATGACTATAAAGCTGATGTTTATATATACAAGAAGCCACTGTTAGTTGAAAACAGAAGTGAAAGCTTCAGTTGCTTAAGGGGAAGCAAAAGGGAAAGCAAGGGGCGAGTGTGTGAGCTCTAGGCTCATGAATGTAAAAGTAAAAGCATGGTTTACTATTATGTGTAAATTAGGTCCATGTTGGCTTAAACACTAGCTTGCAAGAGTGCTACAATTTTGTCCCTGAAGCATGCAAATCCCTCCTCCACAAAAACAAAACAAGAAAACAGTTTGCATGACTGGGTATTATATTTGTGTTTACTTCAGACATGAATGGTAAAAAGAATTCAAATGCATACTTGAATGCAAATAGTCACACAGTACTGCTATATAAATAAGAATGAACATGTAGTCTTCTTACTTACAGTGCTTTTCTTTCCAAAGCAGCTTAAAGAATACAGCATTTCTTCATCACTATCCCTGTACAAGTGTGGCAGGAGGAAAAGACTTATTTTAAAAGGGCATTTTGAGAGTTCAGAGTGCAGAGATGTAAGCATAGATATATTTTATTAAAGCTCTCTTGGCTGCCAAGTGCTCTCAGGAGCAGCTGACAATTGCCAGATGAAAGTGAATGGGACCAAGAGAAGCATGGAGGCACTCAGTGAAGGATGCTTTACTGGCTACTGTAACCCTGGGTTACCTATCTTCTAAGTCAAGAAGCAGCTCTAGTTCAATCTCCTACAATGACAGAATCTCCTAGACTGAATTTGATATTATTCACAAAATCGTCTAGGGAAGAATTGTATTCAAAGATGGGAGGAGTATTAGAAATAACAAAGAGGAAAATACAGTATACACAGTTCAAGTACTTTTGCATCTAGAAAGCCACAGAAATCATCAGAAAGGATCCTTGAAAAGCATCTCATGCTTATATTTGAAAAATAGCAAGGCAGATGTTGCTATCTACATTGGTAGTAATCCTGATGTTGTCACTGGTATGAATCTCTATTGTTTTCTGACTAAGTCATAAGATAAGCAAATCTCAGATCCCAGGAATCTGAGAAAAGCAAGCTGAGTTCAAACTAAAGAACTATCTAAGGCAGACCTGCAGATGTTTTGGACTTCAGCTCTTAAACATTTCTGACCATAGGAAAATCTGGCTAGGCTTCTGGTGGTAAATGGAGTCCCAAACACCTGGAGGGCCACCGGTTGTGCAGGTCTGACCTAAGGGCGTATCTATTCAATAGAATGAATGCCATTTAATAACAGTTTAACTGTCATAGCTCAGGGCCCTTCTACGCCGCCATGTAAAATCCAGATTATCTGCTTTGAACTGGATTATATGGCAGTGTAGACTCATATAATCCAGTTCAAAGCAGATAATGTGGATTATTTGATTTGATAATCTGGATTATATAGCAGTGTAGAATGGGCCTCGGTGTTACAAAACCATAGGAGTTTTAGTTTTAAACGTTTTTATCCTTCTCTGCAAAAGAGTGTTGGTGCCTCACCAAACTACAAATCTCTGGACTCCTTAGCATTGAGCCATGACAGTAAATGTGATATTTATTATTTTTAGTATTTGTACCCTGTCAGTTCTCTAGAGTTTGGGCCTGCCTAGATGAGCCCAAAGAGTACAGGGCTGGAGTGTAAAGACCATAGTAGATTGGGCAAATACTTTGAAAGGAAAGAATGCGGTAAGGCTAATGTATAGAAAACTTTATAAAAACCAGCACGAGTTGCAAAAAGTCAGAAAATAGCCACAGTGAATAACCCTAGGTCTATGTAGTCTGAATAAAAGTTGACTTGCACTTATATAGGCAGCTGAGTTCCAGGGCAGAAAAGAAACATCAACTAATAATAGCAAATCTTGTGTGTGGGTAAAGAGGTCAATGTTCTACTCCACTTTTGTGTGTATATACATGTTCATACAGTTCTAAAAATGGCAGGAACGCCACAAGAAACCATCCTTATGATGTCTTCACGGAGGTATGTGTTTATGTGAACTCTAGACTGACACTTTACTATAGAACAGCTGACATCAGCATTAGAGCCAGAATAGTTCACAAGTACCTTTAGTGTCTGACCTCCTTTTTATCAGATGCTTTTGATATGTGAGAACACTTAGAACTAAAGGCTGCTGACATATTTCAATACTTTTCAATCCACAACCTCGAGACCAAAGCTCATGAGACTTTGCTCTCATTAGGGCATACCAAAGTGAAGGACCTGGGTGCCAGAAATGACCTCAAGAGAGTTAAATATTGGCTATCATTGTTTTTCTGCAAACTGATACAAACGTTTTAAAAAATACACACATGCACACATTTAAAATTACACAGCTCCAAACGTATTAATTGCAGCAGCAAAAGTCCGCATATTTTATTTATAGTGGCCAAAATGTCAGCTAGATATCTTGATAGTGCAGTAAATTTCCCCTTTGGCATATACGGCACAAGGATACAACTTCTACCAGTGGAAACGAAAGATCTGGAATGAAATGTCGGATGGTTTAATAACATAGTGTAAATAACCAGCTAGCAGCCAGCTGGCCAGCAGCCACCCAGTCCAAATGCCAATTTGTCCTTATAACCTTCTCCCCACCATACTCCCTCCAAGGATTTACAGATTATGCTGGACAGTGGGTGAATTGTGTAGAACATTAGCAATTAGCAAAAGTATTAGCAGCAAGAGGCTTGTTTCCTGCTCTGGTGTGAATAATCAAGGAAAAGCCAGTTGGATTCTGGCCACATAATACTGGAAAGCCAACTTTCTTCCTAGATGGATCTTGTGTGTGACAGGCTGCTAGAGGGATTTATTTATACATGCAGCCATGGGATAAATAAAACGGATTCCTGGAACAGTATTAAAAGGTAGCCATTGTGAAAGTAAACCCCTTTCATATGCAAAAATACATATATAAAAAGCAAGTTTATGAAAGAGCTCATTGCAGATGGGCGGTAACCCTTGTATCCCAAATTTTCAGAAGAAATAGAAAATGATTTATTTGTGTAGGCATGAATCAAAACAGTGGGAGGTAGATTTACTTTAAAATAGATATTTCCTCCCTACAATAAAGTATAAAGATTTTTGCATAGCCTAGTATATTTATAATTGTAGTCACATTAGACAATTGTGGCAAAAAACCCACCCTTTAAAAAAATCACCTAAGTCACATGACACCTTAGAGATAACATTATTTTGACATAAGCTTCCTTCAGATAGATTTGATGTGTGTGGTGGGGAGGGGGATAATCTCTATTTTAATTAAAGTTAAACACTGTTTTATGTTCCCTATATAAAAATAAAGCAAAGGGGAAAAAAATTAAGGATAGGCACAGGATAAGCTATCTTGTTGTCTTTCAATAAAAAAATGGTGCCACAACCATAGCTCAGTGTTTTAGAGATGTTCCTCCATTTAGACTGTATTCCCTGGTTGCTTTTGGCCCCAAGTGTGAAACTGAATTATGCTGCGGTTCCAATCACTAATATGTTTGCTGGTCAAGTTATAGCTCCATAAGGTTTGAATTGGCAGCAGTGCTGAATTAGCTCTAAGCTACCGGTACTTTGGGCAAGCTGAGCAACTGGGATAGGGCTCTTTAATTATCCACTCTTTCATATAAAACTGGAAAGTTTGACAAAAGCACCTCCAATACTCACTCAGGGCCCTTCAGCCATATAACCCAGAATATTAAGGTATAAACCCCCCACAATATCTACTTTGAACTGAGTTATCTGAGTCCACACTGCCATAAATTCCAATTCAAAGCAGATAATGTGGGATTTTATTCAGCTGTGTGGAAGGGTCCTCAGCCTTCCACACAGCACCTGCTTTCTGTGTCTTTACTTCTGAATAGGAGATTGCAACCGAGAGTGTATTTACACTGTAGAATTAATGCAATTTGACACCACTGTAACTGCCATGACTCAGTACTATGGAATTCTTGGATTTGTAGTTTGGGGAGGCACCAGCATTCTTTGGCAGAGTTGTAAACCTACAACTTCCATGATTCCTTGGCTTTGAGCCATAGAAGTTAAAGCTATGTCAAACTGCATTTGTTCTAAGATGCCACCAAAGTACAGCAAAAGGTGCTCTGGTACGTCAGATGTCATATCTCATGGGGAAAAGTTCTGTGGCAGATTTGGATAAGAAAGAGGGTGAGAGAACTGCAGATTACAAAATAGAGAACAAACAGAAAGTAGCTACAGACTGATACAGAAAGTCAGTGTGGCTTGGACCAACAAATACAAAGTGACATAAATACATATCTTACCTAAGTTCTCAGACAGAGATGAACACAAGCATATCAAGGTTGCTACTTCTAACAAATACTTGGCATAAGAAGAAATGTCACCTAGGCATCTAGGAGCTTTTCTCATATAGCCTGATAAAAATCGACTTCATTAGCTCAAAGTTTACAAGGTTATTAAACTATCAACACCAATGCTTCAATAGCATGAAACAAGAGGTTGCTCTTATTCACCTTTATAGCGTAATTTATGGCCTTATGACAATAACACCTCCCTCTGTTGTATTCCTCTGCAGATTTCATTATTTTCCTTATGGGGACTGGTAACTAGGCAGTTGCCTCTCAATACATTGAATAATGAATCTTGTAAAGTGCCTACCAAATTTCTCAACATCTCTCCTGAACAACCAAGATGCTAAAGCATGGGAAGAGGAGCAAACAGAAATGATCCAAATCAGAGGAAGAAGGAAATTATTGTGCTGTCATGGCTGGATTGGGAAGGATAGACATTCCTAATAGCTTTGATATCCAACCAAAATTTATGATAAACAGTAGTTCTTAAATTTAAAGTGATATTTAATCCTAGTAACTCTCTCATTCCTTCTGCAATGTTAGCCCCTCTGATTTATTTATAGAGAGCAATTCCTGAAGGGGTATAGGTAAAATGAAAATCTGTTACATCTTTGAAACACATCATTTTAATAAATTTAGGAGTATTTCAGCTTGGTAGCTTCCAAGATTTAGTATCCCTCAAGAGATGAATCTCTGTTTTTTCTCTTTCAGTCCCACACAAGGCCCATAAATCTTTTGCTGCCATTCTGTGTCCCTATGCAGTATAAAGTCAGATAAACTGAAACCAAAAGAGCAAATCAGTCCAGCTTCTGAAGAGCTCAAAGTCCTCATCCAATTATTTCCTTTTCCAGTGCTACACTTTAAGCACTTTTGATGATCAAAATATTTTGAGTTGCAGGCTTCCTCAAATGCAAGACAAAGTAAGCTTCTTCACCGAAGGCAAAGTAAGCTAATGTAGTACCATGTATCTAATGCTATTATTGTACATGGGTTCTTTAGGTAGGGCTATTACACATAAAAATGTACATTTTCTGCATTTCTCTAACAGCCTGTTAGTAAATTTTCCTTCTAACAAAGCAGAAGTTTTATATCCTATTAAGCCCTTTTCCCAATCAAACATCTGAAACAATACCATGTTATGTATAGGCCAGATCATAAAACCTACTTACCTGTTGATATTGATGTCCTTAAAGCTGATTTTATGATATTTTGTTAAGTATATTATGTCTCAGCCTTGTATATTTTATAAGAGCATGTGCCTCTTTATTGCTTGCCACTTTGAACCCTAGAAAACGGAATAGAATATTTTGAATACTTATATTACATTACCTTTCATTATCACAGTGTAAATGCCAGAAGCCCCATCTGTAGACTACAACAGCCCATCACTAAATTGATTATTTATGAAATTTGCATTAAACCAATTATTTCAAACCATACTGATTGTATACTGCTATCCTGTTCCTAAACATTGTTAATCTTGTACAAACTTCTTACAGTTTATGCCTAACAAACACATTTGAATGGAACAATTTTGAAAGCAGAAAAACAACATTCTTGTGAAATTAAGCTATTAACTGGAGTGAGCATTATTTAAACAAATGAAGAGTTAAAAAAAGTTGTATCCTTTTTGACACAAAGAAATGAGAGAACAAAAGCAAGTGAGAATGAGGAAGTAGTTGAGAAAGATGGATTAGAAAACAACAATGACACTTTAGTAAAAACAAAAAGGGCAACATGAGAGGAATTAAATTTTAAACACACAGGACAGAATTCCAGTATGGTGCTAGTGATTTCCTTCTGAGTCATAAATTCACTATAGAGAAACAATGTATTGTAGAAAGATGCCTTTTATAGTTTTTCCATCTTAAAAAGGTACTCTCATGATTCTCTCATGCAGATAATAAATTTAACACCGAAATCTACCCACTGTGATTTCTACCAAAATACAGTTCTGAGAATGAGCTGTGAGAGAATGAAAAGCAATATTTCCATGGAGGGAGTGCAGCATGAATTATAACAGATGAAACTGACATATGGGAGAAGGAAAGAAAATACTTGAAAAATATAGTACAGCCTAAATGAAAGAAAAAGAGGGAGGGGGAGAGGAAATAAATTATTTACAATTAAAATATCACAAGAAATTTCTGCATCTCTTTTGTTTTGATGTTTGTTTCTAAACAGGTATGGTACAGTAAATATTAGGCTTGTGCATTTCAGCTGAACCTCAATTCATTTCTGCTACCCAAATTTCAGGGGGAGGGGTGCGGTTCCATTTTTGTGTGCTTCCTGAAAACGGCTGACCAGTAAAATAGCCATTTTCGGTCCACAAACGAAAAATGTGTCTAGATCCGGCCCCTTGGCGGCAATGGACAGGCTTCACAGGCTCCCTTTCTCTTCATTTTTAGGGCTATTGGGATGAAAATGGCCACACTTGGCCCACCATGTTTCAGGACATTTGGGTCATCCTCTGCTTTTTTATGTTTTTGTTCCTTCTAGAAATCTTATTTCCTTTTAAAAGTTCCCCAAAAGTTATCCCCCCACCATATAACTTCTTCAGGAGCAGGCACCATTGCTTCCTGCCAAATATCAAAGATACGCCTCCACATCACATAGAGCATACAATTTCTTTACTAACAAGAATCAGGCAATAGCAACTTCTTCCAATGATCCACTGGAAATGGATGGTGGGTTCAGTTGGCGTGGCAAGCTTCCACAGAATACCAACAGTTTTGTTGTTGTTGTTGTTGTTATGCAGCAGCCAAATGATATTTGTGAAGTTTCCATCGCCATTTTCGAAAAGGATTGGAACTCTAAAACAAACACGGCTTGGAAGCGCTTTTCTCCCTTCCCAAGTTAGTCTGACTTGGGAAGGGAGAGAAGCGATTCTAACCCGGGTTTCTTTAACAGGGCTCTTGGCCCAGGTGCCTCTCTCCCTTACTGATCTAAAGGGCTGGCTGACTGTGGCTGGCTACCCCAGTGCCTTGTTCATGGCAATCAGGAAAAAGTGAAATGATTGTCTTTTAAAAGCAGTTAATGTTATCTTGGCTTTGCAAAAGTTGTTTATTGCTTTGCTGCCTTCTTTAGACACCTTTGTAGATTCAATCAGTTTATTTTATATTTAGACAAAGATTGCTACAGACAGCTATAGTATTTTGGGTCCTTCAGCCATTTTGGCTAATGAGCAGCCAGGCAGTGTGGTAAGTGTAGTTTAACAGCAGGGCCTTTTGCAATCTCTATCATTGGGGGCCTGGCCTTCAAAAACTACAACAATGGCCATGCCCACCTCATGCCTCCCTTGCATTGCCGGGGGAGGGAAAGCATGAGATTTTTTTTAAAAAAAAATAGGCTTTACCAAATTTACTTAATGATTGTTAAAATTAAAATAACCTTGGGAGACATCCGAACATTATGGAAATGGTTCAAATTCAGATTCACACCCCCCCCCCTTTCCTACATGGTTTAAAACTGCTTCGATAGTCAAAATTTGGAAGTGTCCCCCTCCCGACTTTCAGGCTCTTCCAAATGAATCTATCCAACTCTATAAGACACTTAATGATGGTGTGACTACAGTCCCTTTTCCAGCCTGACCTCCACAAGCCCAGCTTCAAATCTAGCCAGTCACATTGAGGGAGTTCTGAACTGCTGATAAGCAAGGTATTTAAAGATGAAGCATCCAGCCATCTCCTGCCAATGACCTGCAAAAAACTTGACTCAAACATGCTGGTTTAGCAGAAGCAGTCCAAAACAAATAGCAGAAATTAGTAAGGCAGCCAAAGCCAACAGTCCAGAATCAGAAGCATGAAGTCTAAACTGATAAGAGAGCCAATGCCGAAGTCAAATTAGCAAAGTCAAACCAGAGAAGAAAGAGTCAAGTCAGGAACAAACAATAGCTAAGGTAACAATCCAAGGTCCAAAATGCTGAGCATCCAAAGAATAGCAGAATCAGGATTCAGGCAAAAAACAACAACATTGACTGCCACAAGTATTACGTTGAGAGTCTCTTTATCATTTGATCGCAGCTGTTGCTTGTTTAATGTTTGTTTCTCTGCTAATCTTACAGACCTGTGAAGCTTTACACACTCTCTCCTGTGCTCTACAGGTGGGAATATGTTTAACTCTTCAGTAGCTTATTTTAATGTGTTTGCTTCAGCTTCCTCAGACTGCAGGAAAGTGGTTGCTATGCTAAAAGTGGATCTTCAGCAATGGCTGACCTAGGCTAGGCAGACTGCTGGGAGCTGCTGATCTCCATCTCTTCTGATGGCCCCTCCAGCAATTCCTCATTCTTACCGTAGGAGCTGGCCATTCTTACTGTAGGAGCTGGCCTTCTCCTCCCATTGCAGTTCTTTGATGGGACAACATCCTGAGTGTAGTGTCCCCCCCCCCCACAAGAAGTAGAGAAGGGGAGGGGATAAATATTTGAAATAAAAATAAATAAATCCTTCAGTGTGGTCGACTGGATTTTAAAATTAGTTTCGGGGATGGGGGGGTATATTTATTGCAATTGTACTACAGTCATAACTCTGACTAGGACACGATTACAAGGCTATAAGTGTAACATACAATATCATAACTAACAGGAAGGCAGCCATTAATTTTCTCACACCCAATTATAAATATTGTGGAAAATCTTAGAGGACACAGAGAAGCTTGAGGGGGGGGGGTGATAAATAAAATATTTGTCCATGTCAATAAAAATGTGGCAATGTTTGATTCTACTGCTATGGAGGCAATGAAGTTAAACGGTGTCCACAAAAACTTTGGCTGGAATTTCTCCTTTCCAGTTACTCTCAAAGGTGTTGCTGCTTTATTTTGTGTCTTTTTGATACTAAACAAACCAATACAACTATATATTTGAAAACATTTTAAAAGGTGTGAATTATTTTCTGTGCACTTGATTCTGCCAATGAACCTCATACATTTTGCAAATGTGCAAATTCTCAAAGTGGGGCCTTTTTATTCTTGCACACATCTCATTAGAGACTGTTAAAACTAGTGAAATTATTTTTTGTACCAAGTGAAATGATGAAATGCACACTGTGTGCACTTCAAGTCACAATTGATGGCACTATTGCAATGGTATGGTACCATTTCCAGTTTGATCCAGCATGAAACAATTGCTTGAACTTATTACTATGATGAGGTATAACAGATTGGAGTCCTATTACTGTTCAGCTCTATTCCAAGAAAGGCCTGCTATTAAGTCAACCACTGACCCTCTTTAGTAATCTTATTTAAATAGCTTTCTGGGGAAACTGATCAGTTTTCATTTCTGCAATGGGGTGGGTGTGTGGGTGGGTAGGTAGGTTAATGTTTACATTCTTTATTATATATTTTATTATTGTTTCTCTACATTCATGTTGTTCTAATAACGACAGTCAGGTATAAATCATATGGTGTAGAAATGGGAGAACTCACTGGTGTCATTTCCCAGGATTCTGCAATTAGGAGAAACAACATTCATGAGAGAAAATCAGAGAGCACTGAATATTTTGTAGAGAACATTGAATCAAAAGCAAGCAAGGACTGATAGGCCAAGCAGTGCCATCAATTCCTAGCCTTCAACCAGTGCCAAGACCTATTGCCCTCCGAGTTTATCTACTTTAAGTTTGATTCAATAAAGCTGTGGCCTTTAGGTCACTTTCTATATAAATTTCTGCCTGTGTCCTCACTGGTTTCTGTCCACAGGAACACTTTGTTTAACCCGTTGCCTCACAAATTAGCAATGTTCCAATTTAATGGCCTCAGATTTAAAGACATCTCTTAGTATGAGATACCTGCTTCTATTTTGAGCCCAGAACAATAAAGAAGTAGACAATTTGTCAATGAAGCAAAGAACTCTGTAAATATAAAACAGCACTTTAATCCATTGTATTGGGATTTTTTCATGTCAAAGGAAAATGTCTGCTTTAAAGGAAATGTTGTGTACTTTAGTATAACATCACCTCAAACTCCCTGTTGTTTTGAGACAAAGTACTTCTTAACATATCATTAAAGGAGTAGAAGAACCTGTAGAAGAGTACAGTACACCAAAAATAATTTTAAATAATATTTATTAATTTAGACTCCACAGCAAAACACTTATCCAAAATGTTTGGGGGGGGGGGGTTGGATTTATTTGTTTGTTTGTTTGTCTATTATCGGGGGAGGATTTTGGAACATTTGCATATTGTTGATAAGACATCTTGGAGATGTGGCTCAAGTCTAAACCTACAATTGATTTATGTTTCATATAAAATGATATGCATAGCCTGGATATTTTTCTATAATTTTGTGCACATTTAACAAACATAAACATATAGACTAATATTTTTCATAATTTTGTTTATATTGAACTATCAAAAATAAAAGGTGTCACTACCTCAGGCACACAAATGAACAATTTTGGAGAATTTCAGATTTCTGGATAAGGGATAAGAGAAAACCAACCTGCACTACAAGTCCAAAACATGGATCATGGCATATACATTTTCCATCATTTAATGGTGTCACAGCCCTATACCTGCAAAACCAATTAGCAGTTATAACTGACAAAAATAGTGAGTTATCTTTTAGTGAAATTTAGAATAAATATAGTGAAAGATGACCAAATGACTCTTAATCCAACTAGTTGCTTTCAGAACCAGTTTCTGTTAGTCCTTTGGTACACATACTCCATGTCGAAACCACTATTTTGGTATTTTCATCCCTCATTCCTTGCTGACTTGTTTATTTTAAGCTAACTCATGTACAGATCCATCAAATCAAATTGCGGGGGGGGGGGGGGTAAAAGGAGAAACTGCAAGAGAAAAAGATGAGATGAAGTAGGAATATTTTACACAGAATGGTAAACTGCATTATTTTAGACATTGTACAACTATGAAAAACATTCTAAGGCAAGAAAACCTGCTTTAGGGAGAAAGATTTCAACATTCACATTTTAAGGCAACCTGGAATATGTAGTTGGAATATGCCAGTTTTGACATGCCATCAGAACAACTCATCTTGCTCAGATACTGCCGCACATCATGATTCATTAATGTTGCATAATGTGATGTGTTGACATAACCAGATGTATTATCAAAATGAGATGTCAAATCTGGAAAACTCAAAGGAAGCAAAGTTTATAGGGAAAGTATCCTTAGATGTGACACTTAGGACATCTGGCTGGGTTATACTTTAAACAATTGACAATGTAAGTTCAAAAATATGCATGATTTTATTACTTCATAATTAATAATTGTTCTATGCAACTAGTAACTAATTTAAAAAGACCCATATCCTGTACGGCTTGCATATAGTTGCCTGCTACATGTGTGACAGCTGCCATATTAGCTATTACCAGCGAAGAATGGAACCACTAAAGCTGATGAAATGAGACCTTATTTGGTGTAGTATGCAGCCAAAGTTAGTAACTAAGTTGCACAATCATGTATTAATTTCTTACGGTGTGTTCTTTGTGATTATAGTTGGAAAGCAGACAAAGAGCTGAAAACAATCTGAAAATGGGGCTGAGGGAAAAATCAAGATTTTAAAATTCATTTATACAAGTTATGATCTGTGAGGCTAATAATGAAAACACCTACATACCTTTCAGTTGCCTGTCACTGGGAAGAAACTGCAAGTGTCAGATTATTTTGGGTTTTTGTTATTTTTATAATTGTATGAAAATATATGAATCAAAACCAAAGAGCAAAACTTAAATGTTTGCCCCAACTAGAGCAGACCCATTGAATCTATAGAATGTATATAAGAGTTGAATGAACAGCCCCCATTCAATCTATGGGAACGTTTCAGATGAGATTAACAATTAGATTGAGCTCAAAATGCTTATATAGTCTGCCCTCTATATCCACATATTCTTTATTCATGGTTTCAAACAACCACTGCTTGAAAAAAAATTAAAGACAAACTTTGATTGTTCCTTTTTATATACGGGCCATCATGTTACTATACCTTTATATATAATGGGCCTTCAGCATCCATAGATTTTAATATCCACAGGGGTTAGATCCAACAGAATGGGTAAGATGCATGATCAAATGTTGTATTGCTGGAGAAACTGTCCTTAAAGCAATGGTTTTCAAACACTAGTCTTCTAAAAGTTTGGTGCTTTAGATTAATAGAAGCTCCTAACAGTATGGGTGGTGGTCAGGAATTATGGGGATTACAGTCCCAAACATTTTCATCCCTCCTCCCAGTTGTAAGACACAACCCTACAATGGGCAGAAAAAATAGTACAAGTCAATAACTGGCTTAGAAAATGGTGTCAGGAGGAACGCTTGGCTTCCTCGACCATGGCCTGCTTTTTCAAGAGGATGGGGTGCATCTCACATAAGTAGAAAAACACCCTTTTGCTCACAGACTCACAAAGCTCATTAGGCGCACTTTAAACTTGGTCCACCGGGGGACAACAGCCTTGTGAACAGTACTTTATCCACAATATCAGGGAACCACCAGAAGGCTAAACCGAGGGCTGCACAAACACAAGGAGGACCAAGTACCGAAAACACAATAATCCCAAATAAACAACTCAGGGGAAGATCTCAGGGGCTCACATGTCTTTATAATAATGCACAGAGCATGGGAAATAAGCAAGAATAACTCCAACTTTTAGCACAACACCACAAATCTGATGTCATAGACATCACTGAAACCTGGTGGGATGACTCCTATCACTGGAATGTAGACATCGAGGGCTATAATCTCTTTCAAAGAAACCAAACAAAGGGGAGAGGAGATGGAGTAGCCTTATATGTAAAAAAACTGACACGCTGCAGAAGAGATGGAAGACAGCAATCCGGGAAACCAGCTTGAAAGCATCTGGATAAGAATCAAGGGAACTGGAACTCAAAAAGATCTCATTGTAGGGGTCTACTACAGACTTCCAAACCAGGATGAAGAACTTGATGAAGTCTTCTGCCAACAGTTGTCCAAACAGGCACAAAAAAGAGATATAGTAGTCATGGGTGATTTCAACTATGCCGATATTTGCTGGAAAACAAACTCAGCCAAGAGTACAAAGTCCAATGAATTCCTCGCTTGCCTTGCAGACAATTTCATGGTCCAGGAGGTATAAGAGGCAACAAGGGGGTCGGTGTTGTACCGTAGACCTGAAGGACCCCTCAATAAACCACTTGAGACCGGCCACAGTTAAATGTTTTATTTAGAATAAATGGATAAAGAAAATAGAAATATAGTCCTTTGATGCTTCCAAGCACCAAGTATTGCAAAGCAATAGTCCAAAGCAATCAGGAACAAAAGGCGAAAAGTCTTGATGCCCCAATGGGCTAATCCACAGGTAAGTTCTTGGCACAAGGCTTGGCAAATAGAGTTCAATGGCTGGAAGGCTCAGTAGCCCAGGCAAAGTTCATGAAGGCTTGAATCCAAACGTTGACGAGAGATACTACACATCTCTCAGACCCAACTTTTATAGGTCACAAAGGCTTTGATCGTTTCGACGCACCGGTGCGTCAGAACTAGTTCTCACAACAGATTTCCAGCTGGTCTTTCTCAAGCCTCCTGCATCAGAATGGTATGCAAGCCCAATTAGCACTGGCACCTGGACTAAGGAGTTAACCCGTCTCTGCTATTTCCTCACTGCTTATCGGCTCGAGATGGAACTAGGCTGATTTTGTCCTTGAACGTAAAATGAACTGGAGGCCTTTGCAACCCTTTGCTTACAAGCCTTACAGGCCTCTCTGAGGCTTTGGATATAACATGGCGTTGGTCTTGCTGAGGACCAGGGGCAGGCTGGGGTGTGACAGTCGGCTACTCTTGATCTCATCCTAACAAATGTAGAGGACCTGATCGATGCTGTTGCAGTGGTCGGAACCTTAGGGGCAAGACACCACGAGGTCCTGCAATTTGAGGTACAAAGGAAGGCCGAAACAAAGACAAGTCAAACTTGCATTTTGGACTTTAGGAGAGCTGACTTCCAAAAAATGAAGGAAATACTGAGCAGCATTCCGTGGACAAGGGAGTTACGGATGGATGGGAGTTTTTCAAGAGTGAAATACTCAAGGGTCAATTGCAAACAGTGCCAACAAAGAGAAAAAATAGGACAAGTGCAAAGAAGCCAGAATGGATGTCCAAAGAACTTCTAACTGTGCTGAGACTCAAAAGAGACATGCACAAGAAGTGGAAAAAAAGAGAAATCACCAAAGAAGAATTCAAACAAATAGCCAACTCCTGTAGGGAAAAGGTCCACAAAACTAAAGCACAAAACGAGCTCAAGCTTGCCAGGGACATTAAAAACAATAAAAATGGCTTCTTTTCTTATATCAGTAGAAAAAGGAAGACCGAGGAGGCGAAAGGGGCTCTTCGAGGAGAAGATGGGGCAATGCTGACAGAGGATAGGGAGAAGGCAGAACTACTTAATGCCTTCTTTGCCTCGGTCATTTCACAGAAAGAAAGTTGTCTTCAACCTCAGCAACATGGAGAATATGAGGGGTTAGAGGAAATCCAACCCCAAATTGGGAAGCATGTTGTGCAGGAATACCTGGCCACTCTAAATGAGTTAAAGCCCCCAGGGCCAGATCAACTACACCCAAGAGTATTGAAGGAACTAGCAGAAGTCATCTCAGAACCATTGGCAATCATCTTTGAGAGTTCTTGGAGAACGGGAGAAGACCCAGCAGATTGGAGGACGGCCAATGTGGTCCCAATCTTCAAGAAGGGAAAGAAGGATAACCCAAACAATTACTGTCCAGTCAGCCTCACATTGATACCAGGCAAGATTCTGGAAAAGCTTGTTGAGGAAGTGGTCTGCAAATACTTAGAAACAAATGTGGTCATTGCTAATAGTCAACACGGATTTATCAAAAACAAGTCATGGCAGACTAATCCGATCTCTTTTTTTTATAGAGTTACAAGATGGGTAGATACGGGGAATGCCGTGGATGTAGCATACCTGGATTTCAGTAAGGGCCTTCAACAAGGTCCCCCATGACCTTCTGGCAAACAAACTAGTCAAATGTAGGCTAGGCAAAACTACGATTAGGTGGATCTGTAATTGGTTAAGTGGACAAACTCAGAGGGTGCTCACCAATGCTTCCTCTTCATTCCGGAAAGAAGTGATGAGCGGAGTGCGGCAGGGTTCCATCCTGGGCCTGGTCCTGTTCAACATCTTTATTAATGCCTTAGATGAAGGGTTAGATGGCATGATTATCAAGTTTGCAGACGACACCAAAATGGAGGAATAGCCAATACTCCAGAAGACAGGAGTAGAATTCAAAACGATCTTGACAGATTAGAGAGATGGGCCAAAACTAACAAAATTAAGTTCAACAGTAGCAAATGAAAGATACTCCACTTAGGCAGAAAAAATGAAATGCAAAGATACAGAATGGGGGATGCGTGGCTCGAGGGCAGTACATGTAAAAAAGGTCTTGGGGTCCTTGTGGACAACAAGTTAAACATGAGCCAACAATGTGATGCGGCGGCAAAAAAAAGCCAATGGGATTTTGGCCTGCATCAAAAGGCGTATAGTGTCTATGTCCAGGGAAGTCACGCTACCCCTCTATTCTGCCTTGGTTAGACCACACCTGGAATATTGTGTCCAATTCTGGGCACAACAATTGAAGAGATATATCGACAAGCTGGAATGTGTCCAGAGGAGGGCAACAAAATGATCAGAGGTCTGGAGAGCAAGTTCTAAGAGGAGTGGCTTAACGAGCTGGGCATGTTTAGCCTGAAGAAGAGAAGGCTGAGTGGAACTCTCTGCCCCAGAGTGTGGTGGAGGCTCCTTCTTTGGAAGCTTTTAAACAGAGGCTGGATGGCCATCTGTCAGGGGTGCTTTGAATGCAATTTTCCTGCTTCTTGTCAGGGGGTTGGACTGGATGGCCCATGAGGTCTCTTCCAACTCTATGATTCTATGATTCTATATGATATTCTATTGCACTCACCCCTCCACACTAGTTATATTAGTTATTTTTGGTACAGAATAATAGCAAAGCAAAGAACTAATCAATGTGCTGCCCTTTTATGACTCCCCAAGTCTATTGCCTGAGGTAGCCACCACACTCTGCGTAATAGAGTCAGCAGGACTCAGCTGGAACTCACATTGCTATCTTTGGCATTAGATGAAGACCTTTACATTTTCTCAAGCCTTTTAAAGATCTTTTAAAAAACCCAACCATATTCATTAAGGTTGTGCTGCTTTCATTGTGATTATTATCCTGTGTGTAGTTTTGTACATGCTAGATAGAAAATTGTTAAGCAAAATGAGGACATTGTCCCTTCAAATAAGAGTTTTATTTCCAGATGACATTTCCGTATACATTGTGAAGCATTAAAGATCATTCATATCTAGAACTCAGCTGTATTTCTAAATATACTGTAATGCTCAAAATTTGGAAATGGGAGAGACATTTCTTGAGAGGGGTAGAATTCTTATTTAATGAGCAACACTCACATTTTTGCCCTACTGTGCTCACACTACTGTTCATACATTGTTGTTAGAGGTACAACAGTGACCTGGATTAAATCTGGCCTTATGTGTTTTTTTTCAGGGACAAATCTCATTTTTCTGAGATTGATTTTTCCATGTACTTAAGACTGAAACCTGAGTTATATGAGCATTTGAAAAAATATGCAAATTTAATACATACTAATTAGCAAAAGTTAAGGAACTGAGAAATAGAGGCAACAGAGACTTTAATAAAAACATTCAAGGCATATTATTTGGGCACTTCAATGATTCATGCTACATTTAGAAGCCTGGGAACTAGTTGCCCAATATTAATGAAGTAAAATCCTTTACTAATATGTGTCTGATTAATTCAAATCCTACCTGAATGTCACCACATGATAATAATAATGATGACAACATCTAGGCCAATAATACAAAATCAATAGCAAGCACTAAAGTGCTATCTGCTGCAAATCTAGAATGTCATTAGATTATTAATTAAATTGACACCTGCCAAACTAAAGCCAACCAACCTTTGCTTTACAGGGAATATTAAAGTCATTTCTCCTTGCTTTGTAAAATGCTTTATAAAAGAAAATGTATGGTGATATTAACAGAAAAGCCTCCAGTGATTTTTAATTTAAAAGAAGCCTGAGATATTTAAAGAATAGGAGAAATCTGACTGTATAAATTCCATAAATACAGACTTTGCAAATGGTCTTTTAACTCTTATTGATCACAACCTACGCATTCCAAGTCTAATTATACTAAAAACTGCCCCGTGTCTCTAGTGTACTGAAAAATCATTACCTGAAATTAATCAGAACTCAAAATACACCGTTCTTAATTACACTTATGTTTGATTAGGAAAGGGAAATGTTCTATTTTGCTTTGTCATTATATAGCAGACACTATAATAAGGTGCCTCCTCTTTCTCCGTTGACTCCTCGATTTTCTGCTGCTGTCCATTTCTTCAGCTGTAGTTGGTCTTCCAGCACTTTCACATAATCTCACTCTGGTTTCCTAGGGAAAGATAATGAGCACTGTAGTTCTTGTTTTGCAAAACCAGAAGTGAACTTTTTCAGTCATTTCTGGGTGACTTATTTTGTCAGACCCCTTTTGTCAGACCCCGCTGTCACCCTCTAGGCCCTGGGACAAGACCTCCCTTGATAAACCACACAGTCAGCGAAGGTACAACTGGTTTATTTAGAATAAAGGTAAAGGAAAGATGTTGAAAGCAATCTTATAGTGCTTTCAATAGCAGCAAATCTCAGGAATCAAGCAGTGAGTAAATAGTCCCGTATCAATCAGGATTCAGCCGGAGGCAACCAGGAACAAAGCTGGATTCAAAAGCAAGGAAAGTCTTTTCAGGAACAAGCAGGAACATAGCAAGGAAGCAAGGCTTTGCCCAAGCGAGCCAGATCCAATACAGCCAGGGAACTGGCAGGCAATGTCCTTAGTTAGGCCCAGTGGCCCCTTTCAGAGATCCATAGTCCTGGATGCGCTGTTAGCATGAGATGAGACACAGAGCAAACTCTAAACGGTTATACTCTTCTGACCCTTTGATCTCAGCCACGCAAGTTGCGTCGAGTGTCAAAGTGGGCATGATGGATGGTAGCTGTTGTTTTAACTACCTCAGCTCCTCAAGAATGTAAACCCAATTAGTGTCTCCAGCTGCAAAGAGGAGTTAGGCTCTTCTCAGTCCCGGGCCTCTCCGCTTATCGCCCAGGATAGCTTTTGTAACCTTGACCGCTTCACCCTGCTTGCTTGGTACCAGGTTCTCATGAGAAAGGCAAGGAGGCCTGGAAGGAATCTTAAAGCCAACATGGCTACAATATTGTTCATGGGAAACTGAGGCTTGTGGGGCTTGGGGCCTGACACCCGCCAAGTGTTCAGAGTGCAGATCTTCCAAAGTTTACCACCTCTTTTCTAGTGGAATTCTACACCAGGAGTCCTAGGGGCCATCCAGACAGGCCCTAAAATGTGCACCCTCCTGTGTTTTCCTGTGTAGCATCCAGATAACCCCCCCCCCCCCATTAATGCAAGTGCATTGAGCACAAAGGAGGAGAGCCCTGCTTTGTGCCAAGATTATTTGTTAGCAGGAAAGAAGCAGGTCTTCTTGAAAGACCCGTTTCTTTCCTGCTATGAGAAGCACCTAGACTGCGCCCTCAGATCCCCTCCCTGATCCCCCCAGAAAAGTGTTTTAAAAATAAAATAACTTATCAACCACTATCAAAGTGCTGCTGGAGCTCTCCTCATGTGTAGGAATGACACACCAGTAGAAAACGGGGGGGGGGGGGGAGGCAAATTGCATCTTGTGTTGTCTTGTGATTGGATAAGCTGCACTGGGGCCTTGGATTGATATTCAATTCGCATGCGGGATTATCCCATTGTTACACGAGAGTTTTACACTGACCAGGAAGCACTGTGAATTGTTCATGAAAGGAGCTCCTATATGTGGGAGCTAGGAAAATGTATAACTCTATTATAAACAAAAGTTTTATGAGCTTTTAGCCTATTATATATATGCTGATTAATAAGTCATGTTTTGCATACATCTGCATCTCCATAGAGAGAATACCTAGAAATGTATTTCATCAGAAAATATACATTACTAAATTTTATTTCAAAAAGACTATTTAGAGCTAAACAGTGCATCTTACATTATGTGCAAAACATGAAAGATAAACAGAAATAGTAATAATGATTATCATGAGCTTTCTGGATGACATACAAATAAAATCAATATTACTGGTTTAAACAATTTAAAACTGTAGAAAAATAATGTCAGTAGATTAAAGCATAGTCAATAAATTGATAAGTTAAAAACAGGTACAGAAGGTTAGTATTTGCACAATAGTTCATGAATCGGCATCTGCCTGTGAAATAATTTTTAAATACTGAATTCTCCTAACAACCCTAGTGCCACCCATACCCAAATACTCACATGGCTATTTAAGGATTTCCATGTGGATTTTTCAAGGCATGAGAGAACATTTGGAATTTTTAATATCCATATAATGCCTAGATACAATGTAGATGTACCCTTAGGCAAGCAAAAACAATATGATAGTTGAAAGTAACACCATTTCTTAGATGTCTAGAAGAATTAATATGGTCACACTATCTCATTCCAAGCCATACATCAGTCTTATTATTGTTTTTAAATGATATGCATTCTGATTATGTGTTTTAGGAATGTTGTAACCTGCCTTGAGCCATGAGAAAAGGCGGGTAAGAAATAAAATTATTATTATTATTCCAGAGAGAATTGAAAACGTTTTGCTAGTCAAGAATACAAATGTAGTAGTTTTGAATCAGAGCACTAGGTCATATCTTTACTGGTTCCATTTTTTTTTCAAAGGAGATTTTCAGTCAGAGAGATTTTCTTTAAAATGCTGTAACCTGGCTTTCCCACAAGGCAATGCTGGCCATGACTCAGATGTCTAGATTTCTGATTCATCTCTTCAACAGTGAACCAGAAATGGGCAAAAATAAAAAGTACATGGGAGGTAGTTTCTAAAAGGATCTTGTCCTCATCCCCATTTACAGAAGGAAATGAAAAGCAAACAAAATAGATTCTCAGTAGTTGCCAGAATTAATTCTGACCTAACGTCTAAATCAGCATACAAAATGATTAGCAAATTGGTCACAATGAGTCTCTGTGGTATCTACAATATTCGATTGGCCATAATGTAATAGGCCTCTCATCAACCAGATAAACTCTGTTGGAGCTTTATTTATATGTGCCTTCTACACTGTGAATAAAATATGCTTTCACAAAATTCATTAGAAAATCAGCATGCTATACAGTCTTTTACTAATGGGTTAAGAAAGAAAATGACAGAGAAATTCAGACCTTAAGCAATATATGTTTCATAGCACATCAGTCTCTAATGGCTGATCTACAAAGGTACATTGCACACAACGTATCTTTATAATGTCTACTCTGAAATCAGTTTACAAAATTGAGTAGGGCTTACTCCTATGTAAATGAGTATAGGTTTAAAGTGTTAAAATGATGCCCAAGTGCGTATCTACACCAGGAAGTGTATATCTGCTCTCAAAACAGCCTTGGATTCAGCAATGTGCTAAATCTTGGATCTTTGTCCAGATGGCCTGCTACTACCCTGCCCTACTGGGATGGCAAGACGTCTTCACATACACCACTGGAATCAGCCAGTCTTGCTGCATCCTGAAGGAGTCTACGCAGGAGTATAGAGACCTGTTACCCCACGCACCACACCATCACGGCTTCCCCCTTGCCTGATCACATGAGGGGAAGCCTTCTTGAGCTGGCTTGATCCATCTTTCCTAATGGAAAAATGGGAAATTGTCGACTGCCACTGGCAATTGTACGATAGCAGCAAGGCGTTTCCAGCAGTTCAGCCATGGAGCCACCCGGGTAGTACTTTCCTGGGGTGTAATGGGAGCCATCAGACTCCATGGCTGAAAGCAAAAAAACCCCATCAACATCACCGAATTTTGGGCTGTGTGATGAGGTCCTATCTCTGTGTCATCACCACTGGCTCCTAGCTGTTGTGTAGCTCTGTCTGAGCACCAGGCCGCTGTAGTGACCTCTGCTAATGTCCCATCTGATCAGCAAGAAAGACAGGGTTGATCTTCCCTTCTGACATCACAGGAATGATACATGATGGCAAGACACTCAGACAGATCTCTACAGCTGGTTAGGAGCAGTAGCAGTGACCTCAACATGGACATGATCTATTCCCTTTCCTCATGCCAATTAGCATAGAGAAAGAGTGATTACATCATTGTGCATCTGTACCTGATTCCAGGCTACCCCAAAGTGCTGGGATGTTCCTGAGTTTCAAGCAAACTCTGGCTTTGTCAAAAGTGGAGTAAAACCAGTTTAAAGCAAAACAAATGAACAGAAAAACAACAACCCAAGATACTCACCAGAATTTAATGTGCATCGTGAAAACTGCCAGCAGTTCACAGTGAATATGTGATGTTGGGCCAGTACAGATAAGCCACAAATTTAGATTCTGCTTTATTTCTCAAAATTTGAAAATCATAATTATTAAAGCATAGTTTTAAAAATGGCTTTTAACATTTGCCAGTGCAAATCCAGTCTCCTTTCCAGATTTGATAGTACACTGTCATCAGCATGGCCAAAGTGTACCAAGATTGCTTTTCTTTCCTTGATTATTCTTTGCTTCAATGAAGTATTACACAATCTATTATATACTTTAGAAGTGAGGGAAAACACTATCTTTATCTCATTATTGATCTAAAAAGCGATCCTCTGGCCGTTGCAGACAATCCGTTTTCACAGGCTTTAAACACTAATTTGAACAGCCCATGTACCTTCCCCAGAAGTCCACTTCTAACAAGTATAGTCCATTTTAATTTACAATTGACTGAAGAGAACAAAACTGCATATTGGCTTTTCTGTAATTCTGAAGTATTGCAGATACCTTGATAGCTAACATATATCCAAAGCAGCTGCTCTATTTGATTTCTAAATTCAGAACAAAATCTCACATATGATAAGCTGAAGTTGCCCAGATCTTCATGTAACACTTTACGATGGAGCTTAGATGTCTTATTGAAAGATACTCTACTTTGTGGTAATGGATGGAAATCCTTCCTACTAACAATATAATCACATCAGGAAAAAACAAACAAACACTGTAGTCTTAAAAATGTTTCTGTGGGTGATGGATTGATTCTCATAACGACACCTTCACCCACTGAGGGGTGTGTTCACCACTGTAACACACCCCTCCACTTGGGCCCCTTCTACACTGCCATATAAAATCCAGATTATTTGCTTTGAACTGGATTATCTGACAATGTAGACTCATATAATCAAAGCAGATAAAGTAGATTATCCGTTTTGATAATATGGATTATATGGTAATGTAGAAGAGGCCTTGGATCCACCTAGGTGTTCCACATCAGCTTTTCAGTGCTCCATTGTGGGAAGGAAACCATGCATTTTAGAAACAGTTTTATGTTCTTTCTTTTTTTAAAATCATCTTTATTGCAAAAAAGAAAAAAAAGATTTGTTTATATGCATACATTAAAAATTGGGTTTGAATAGGTTGGGAATCGAGAGGGGTGGGGAAGGAGGAAGTGGGGGAAAGAAAGGAAGAAATAGAGAAAGATAGAAAAGAGAAAGAGAAATGAGAAAAGAAGGGGCTAGGATATTTGGGGGTGGGGTGGGGGATGGGGATTTTATCTTCCAGTCCATTCCACAGGGAGATAATTTTGCCTTCCTGTTTTCCTTACTTTCTTAATAGGCTTTCCCTATTTTTTCTCTCTTTTTACTTTTTCTCTTATTTACTAATGTGAAACTTCTTATTGCTGCTATTCTGTTTATCCGAAGTTGCTAAACTTCTGTTCCTGAAGATATTCTTTCAGCAGTGACCAGTCTGTCTTTTGTCCTTCTGTCTGGTCCTGGAGCAAAAATGTTAGGGAGTCCATATCCATGTATTCCCTTAGCTTGGTAATCCATATATTGTTTCGAGGAATTTCTTTAGAGCGCCATCTCTGTACTAGGAGAGTTCTTGTTGCAGTTGTTAGACAGAAGTATATTTTATCTTTGTTTTTGTCTAATTTGAAATCTGTCAAATTTAGTATGAAGTATTCTGGTCTTAAGTTGACTTTTAATTTTTATATTTTTGGGGATATAAAAATATAATTTTTATATTTTTGGGGATATAAAAATATAATTTTTATATTTTGCCACACAGCCTGAAAAAATTACAACAACCCAGTGATTCTGGCCATGAAAGCCTTTGACAATGCAGGATATAAATTATTAATACAGAGATAGGCAATGACAAACAGAAATAACGACCCTGCTCATGGAAGTTATAGTATGGCATTACAAAAAGATGGGGCAGTCCTGTACTGCACCCACAATTGCTTTTAATCATCTAGCATTGGCTACTGAAGTGGGGTTGTGACCCACAAAATCTGGAGAGGGTGGAAGGGTTTGAGCCAGACTGAAATCTATACCTGTGCTCCCTAATTGTACTTGTAAGACTGTATTCAGCATAATTCATGCAGGGATATGAAGATGGGAAAGATATAAACTTTGGTCACAGAACACCTTGGCTACATCTGTTAAAAAAGAAAGAAAGAAAGATCTGTTTTAATGTGAGTTTCTTTCCTTTCCTTAACTAAGGCGCTGGTTGTCTAATCCTGTCCAACTATAATACTGTCAATGTCATTTACTCCCATGTATGTGTGCACAGAGTGGCAGCTTGAACTGTGAAACATGCTGTCTCTGGCCCAAGATCTCACATCTGCTACTGTTTTTCATCCTCAGTCCCTTTCTTATAAGCCACCAATTATTAAAATTGTGCTGCTATAAAACATTTGCTGTGAGGACATCAATATAATTTTTTATAATCTTAACTGGATGCTATTTGTTTATTTATTTCTCCATTAATCTAACACTTTTGCATAGTATGTTATTGTTTATGTAATCAATTGATGCTAATTTTCCTGGTGTGCTTTGAGAAAGCATATTGGAGACATGGTTTGCAAAAATCACAGCATTAATATCTACTTTTTCTTGCCTCTGCATGCATATGTCTATTCAGATGTAAATCTCATTGAATTCAATTGGATTTACTCCCATATTGTAACCCTAGAACTGGTGCCAATGGTTTTTTTTACTTAAAAACATCAGTGACTTATGAAGGTTAAATATCTGAAATGTTATATATATTATATATAAATGTGTAGGGATATTCAGTAAACATGAACTAAGAGAGGGAGAGAGAGGGAGAGAGGAATTATTTGCTTCAATTTTTAAAAAACTTGCCAGGACAATGAAGCCAGATTCTTTTTCTGTGTAATGAAAACTAGAAATCTTGATCTATAATTGTTTTGATATGAGCTTATGTGAGCATTGGCTGAAATAGCTGCTCTTTAAAGACTGGCTTTCAGACCCAGTTTGATCATTTCTATACGCTTAATTCCATTGTGCTTCAACTTTCTCATTTAAATATCCCTTCCCATCAATCATTAGTGCTTTCCTTCCTGGGTCATTGAGAGCATAATACTTCATTGTGTCAGTTGAAGGTGTGCTGACCTACTTTTCCTGGTTAATTTCAAGGGTAGGATCAGATGTTCCATTGCTTTTAGTAATTGATCTGACGATACATCTTTTACTGGAGCACCCATGACATGGTCTGGGGGCATTCTAGGCATCACTGCCTTCAAGGTCATTATTGAAATGAAAAATTCTCAAATCAATTAGGTAACATGACTGCAGAGGCAGATCTCAGAGATGGGGCTTTCCATTTAACCAAATAAAACAAGCAGGATGCTTTTTAACTGTGGCAGGAGAAAGAGAGGGAATGACCCATTACACCAAGTTGCACTGTACTTTGTGAAGTGTAAGCAATCAGCCCCATTGGGCTGAGATTGAGAATGGCTTATGCATCACCAATCAGGAGATATATATGTATGCACGCACGCACACATGCATACACAGACGCACACACAAACACACAGCATTATTAGAACTAATGCACCGTTAAAAGATTGTTTCAGGAAAAGCTATCTGAAGCCTTCTGTGATGCAAAATTAAAAGGCTGCAGATCACAACACTGTAGGAGACAGGCCTGTTTATCACAAAGAATAAACTGCTGAAGCAGAGCAGTCCTAAACTAGGAATGGGGGACTCTGATGGAGATAAGAAAAATGCAAAGCTTGGCTGGCCTCAAGATGGTGGGATAAAAATAGAGAATGATGCAAACATGTTTTTTCTCTTCCTGTTTTCTTTCTCTGTTTTTTCTTCAAATTATTTACTCCAATTGATGTCAGTGAGAAGTGGAATAAATGATACTAGTTGGCACAGTTTTCCCTCTCCATAATTCTAGGGGTTTATTGTGGGCATAGAAGGGCTACATGATTTCCAAAGTCATAGAGCGCTTCCAGACAAAAGCAAAATCCATGCCAAAGCAGGTTAAAAAACTCACTTTGGCATGAATTGTCATCCTCACTCCCTCTGAAAAAATCCAGACTTTTGCAGCCAACCTGAAGCCTCCCTCCCATTTACCCTCCCCCCCATAAAATAAATGTTCCTAGGTGCCATAACATTCCTCCACACACCAGGAGATGGGGGGCCAAGGAGCCAGGAGGGTGTGAGGAGGAAAGTTATGTTGGCCAGGTAAGTTTTATTTGTTTTTAGGGGTAAATTGGGGGGGGGGGTGCCATCTTGGACCTTTGTGCTCCAGGAGCCCAAAAGCTTTGGGATGGCAATGGGGACTCAACCCTGGTAGTCACAGGTGTCAGGGTCTGCAGTACAGACAAAGATGAAGGCCTTCTATGCCCAGCATCTGGGTCAGTAGCAAGCAAGCAAGCAAGCAAGGAACAACAACAACTGCAGCCTTACATTGAGGAAGCTACCCCTGCAGTGCAGAACCAAGTGCCTCAAGCAAGTGGGAGTCCTGAGTTAACTCAGGATCAGGAGAGCAATGAGGCAGAGTTAAGTATCCCAGAAAGAATGCAACTGAGGACTCATGCTATTCAACTGTGTAGATCTGCCCGGCTGGCACAGAGAAGGGATAACAGGTGAGAGTACTCGTGCTATGGGGCAGAAAGAGTGGCAGTTTGGATTTGGTCTGTGCTGGGAGCAACATTTGAAACCTGTTACAGATTGGAGTTCTGTGTGCCTTTTCGTGTTTTGGACCTTGGCTATAGCCTTTGGATTATGTATACTTGTCCAAACGCATCCACCCCTACACCCCACCTCGGAATCTAAGATTATCCAGGGAAGCCCTGCTCTTGCTCCCGTCAACAGCACAAGTGTGTCTGGCTGGGACGAGAGACAGGGCCTTCTCAGCTGTGGACCCCTGTCTATGAAACACACTACCAAATGAGGTAAGATCTGCTCCCTCCCTCCTGGCTTTCAGGAAAAAATGTAAGTCATGGTTTTGGGACCAGGTTTTCAGACATTAGATATATGTAGCACTTTAGGGGGACATTGACTGGAACAGTGATACGGCTGATGAGACTGGTTTACCGTTTTAATGATTGCTGATGTATTGTTTTAATTATGCTTTATGTTCAATTATGGTTTTATTATTGTAACTTTGGTGTAGTGGCGTTGTATCGGTGCCCTTTGTAAGCTGTCCTGAGTCCTCCTTCAGGGGTAGAGAAGTGACGGGGTACAAATACCAAAAATAAATAAATAAATAAATGTTGGTGAGGGCATTTGGAATAGACTATTGATTACAACTTCTGAATTATCCCTGTATTGTTTGTTGTTTGAATCTGCATTGGATTGGATCCTAGACTGTTTGACAATGAGAATGAGTGACTGTTTATACTGAGAGACAATGTTCAGGGTTGTGACACCAGGACTAGTTGGAGTTACCACAGTTCCAATACCCATTAGACCCGGGCCTTTCTGTAAGAATCAGATCTAAATGGGGTATCTAATTAATTCATTTGGACACCTCCAGTAAAAACCCAGACAGGTCCCAGGATATGGGTCTATCTGGAAGGGCCCCTAATCTCCCACAATATATATACTGGTTTCATAAAAGCACTATGTTTTTTTTCTCCTCTGTGGCATCAGAAGACACCAGAAGAAGTTAGAGGAATTAGAGAACTGTCTTCACTCCATAGAGCTTGTAAGACGGTTCTCTTCCGTTTAGCATTCCCATCTGAGTAAAGTGGTTATATTGTTGCATAGTTTGATCCTATGTAGTGCTAGTGATAATTTTTAGATCAATTTTGTAGTTTTAACCCTGTAGTTTTATTCTCTGTTGTATTTTATACTGCTGTAAACCGCTCCGAGCTTCTAGAAGGAGCGGTCCAGAAGCTGAAATAATAAATAAATAAATAAATAAATAAATAGCCAAATGTCAGGAGAATCTTGGCTATGGTCCTTTCCAAAAGATCATTAAGGAAGGTCAGAAGATACAAGCTGTATCTACATTGCTGAATTATAGAAGTTTGATGTCAAATTAAATATTATAAAATGCTGGGATTTGCAGTTTTGTGAGATATTTACTCTTTTTTGTCAGAGAGCTCTGGTGTCATAGCAAACTCCAGATTCCACGATTTTGTAGAATGGAGATGTGGCAATTAAAGTAGTTTCCGTTTGCAAACTTTCTGCAGCATGGATGGGAAGTCAATTTGACTCTTTGATGACAAACTTCATCTTTTTCTTGTAGTAAGAGAGATCCAGTGTCCCTCCTCTATGCCTGTGAGCTATACGACTTCAGCCTAAAAGGCAAATAGATGGGTGGGAAAATGGAGGGCAGATATGTCATCTAAAACAATACTGAAGTTCTTTCACAACACAATTTCTCATGTCTTTCATTGAAGCTTGAAATTCTTCCTTGCAGGTAACAACAAGAATGTTTATCCATTTTTTCAAGCTAAGAAACACTATTAGAAAATATGCAGGTTTTCAGAATTCAAGAATTATTTTGTGAAAAATTAAAACAAACAATTACCTCCCAATTTCATTTTGATCTGTGGTTTGCGGAAAAATATATAAACAGCCCCTCCAAAAAAAATCATTTTTCCCAAAGAATGAAATTTTCAGAAGAAAATGCACAAAACTAGTTTTTAAAAAGCCATTAAAACTGCTTACTGACATCTGAAGTGTCGTTTTAAAAATCACTTTGGCCTAAGACCTATGAAGTCCCTAAAATGTTATATGCATCTTAGGGATATCAGGAAATGCATATATGTGTGTGTCTAATTTCATACCAATTATTTAATATCTAAATTTGCATTTCCTTTTTTGAAGTCCTTTTGCTCTTCTGAAATAATGCATTAAGTGTGGAAACAATGTAACACCTCAGTAGGTTTTGGAAATGCTTTTCAGAGTTGGTTAAATCAATTATAATGCATTTCAGCACTGCCTATAATTCCACGCTGAATAATTCATGCAGGGTATCAGCATCTAACATAGCTCACTCTACAATGACTATGTTCTTCTGGATTCAGTCAGATGTTGCATGGGTTTGGCAAGTTCGACAATGCTAGTGTCTGTAAGAACCCTGCGGGTGATGATGTTGGCAACAGAAATGCTGGCTTTTTCTTGTTCTCTTATTATTTGCTTGGCAAAGAAAGGTTTCACCTTTTTCTCGTGCATCAACACCTTCCTAGGACATCTCAGGTGTTTCACTTAAATCTTGACAGCTTCCAAATGTGATGAATACATTTTCGTAATGAACTGTAATTCCAACCACCCTTGTGATAATCTCTGATTTCCTGAAACTTTCAAATTTCTTTCTAGTCTCTTTGAAGAATTCTATACAACTATTGTCCAGTAGAGACACTGATAAACAAGTGCAATTTTAGAATGGGAAACACAGCACAATTTGAAATTCAACCTTATGAATGTGTATGTAAGTTCCTTTACAAAATGTCCTGTGCCTGTGTATATTTTGTATTTCATAGAATAATAGAGTTGGAAGAGACCACATAGGCCATCTAGTCCAACCTCCTGCCATGTAGGAAAAGCAGAATCAAAGTTTCCCTGATGAATGGCCACCCAGCCCCTGTTTAACGCAGTGGTTCTCAACCTGTAGGCCACCAGATGTTTTGGCCTTCAACTCACAGAAATCCTAACATCTGGTAAACTGGCTGGGATTTCTGGGAGTTGTAAGCCAAAACACCTGGGGACCCACTGGTTGAGAACCACTGGTTTAAGGAATCAATTATCAGCTTTTATGATGTGACTTGCACACAAAATAGGTTTACTTGTTTGGATTGTATACAATTGTAGTGCAGGAGATACAATACTGGGAAAGGACCCCTGTATTTGGAAATAGGCATCTCTGAAGTATGAATGACTTTAATGTAGAAAGGAATGATAGACTATTGTTTAATCAGAAGAGCATCCATGTAATATTAAGTTTGATCCAGTGATTTCTATTTCATTTTGTGGATTGGTATGTTGATTAAATACCTGATATGTCACTTACAATTGCCTCTTAACTTTTCCTGACATTTTCCCCTGACATTGTAGTTTTTTTAAAAAAAATTACAAAGTAAGTGCAGTACTGGTCAATTTGATGGTGTTTCCAGCTTGATAAACCTGGTTAACTGTTTTTAATGTATATTTATAATCATTTTATGTAATTGTGTATTTTATTGATATTTTTATATTGTTGTCTGCTGGTAGCCGCCCTGAGTCCCTCTTTGGAGGTTGAGAATAGGAACTAGAGCAGAAAGTAATAACAAAATGGTATAGGACACCAGTTCAACTGGCACATATGATCCAGGGTCTAAATCTGAAATGTTGGCACTGTGGGAGTAGAGAAGCCTGGTATTCACATCTCTGGTGGGAATGTAAGGAGACACAAAAGTTCTGGAATCAATTTTTTTAAGAAGATTGAACTATATACAAAAATAAAAATTGATTTAAATATGGATATTTTCTTAAAAGGGATTTGCAGGGACAGTAAAATAAAAGCGCAAGAACAAAAATTAGTTATGATGATGTTTAGAGCAGCACATGCTGTGATTGCCTGGGGATGGAAAGAAATAAAAGAAATTGACCCTTGAAAAATGGTATGAATATGTGTGGAAACAAGTACAATTGGAAATTATGGATATTATAAGAAACTAAAAACCATGGACAGTAAAGCAGAAAAAACCCCCAAAGAAATATGATCGCCCTTTAAAAACTGGATATAAGAAGCTAAACCAGAAGACAAACATTGGGGAAAAAACTGGATAGAATGCAACAATGGCTCGAATAATTGAAGAAGGACTAACTTGTCAATGGGGGGAGGGAGCAGGGTTAGGGGTGAAGAAAAAATGTAACTAAAGCAATGTAAAGTAAAGGTAAATGTATTACAAATAAGTGATAACAATACAATCAAAAAAATTAAAAAGAGAGAATAGGACGGGATATAAATGTTCTAAATAAATAAATAAGATAAATTGCATTGTTTGTTAAAGCTGTTGATAGATTGTGTTGTAGATTACTCCTTGAGCAATGCTGAAAGCATGGAGGTTGATACAAGAAGGGCAAAATGTGTTACTCATGAGCAGGAGTCAGATGGGGAAAGGGAAAGGAAGAATCCTGCAGAGCCTACTGATGTTGATTCCTTTGAGGGTTTTTCTGGGGATGATGGGTCTGAGCTTGATGATCCAACTATGGGAAGTGAGGATGGGGATTCAGAAAATGTGTCTAGTGATATGGACTGCTTATAGATGGCTTATAGATAGCTTGTAACAAATTTCCTCAACTCTTACTGCCCACAAAATATGATGCCCAGACTTCTGCATGACTCTCCAGCCCATGCAGAACAAGCCAAGAAGTTCATTTTCAGAGTAAAAGCATACCCTGTTCAGATGTTACAGAATGCATGTGTATTCAATAGCCAAAGAAAAGAAGCACATTATTACCTTTAAAATTCAGATTTCTTATATGAAGAAAACCCATGTGTCCACTTCAAACTGTGTTGTGAAGTGGGCTTAACAGAGGATGGGGTGGGCTTAACATTCCTCCCAACTTGAGAGAATACACATTTTAACACATGAACTGGGCTTATTACTCTTCACAAAATGCTATACAATTATCATTTAATTGTGCAGTGCATCCAGGCATGGTTTCGGGCAATCTTAGTATTCCAAGGAATGGGAAATTAATGCCTTGATTTTTCTTTTCTTCAGCTTCCTTAATTCTGCAGAATGATGGCTGTTTCGAATCCAGCCTAGTTTGTTATGGACATTCATTTTAAACAGACACAAATTAAACCTACTTGTAAAAGAAGAGGCATGTTGTGAAAGATTATCTCTAATAAAAAGGCACCTAGAAATGAGGGTGTGTTTGTGTGCGTGTGTGTGTCAGATGAAACCTTTGCCCCAGTGACTTATTTTAATAGAAGGTAAAATAAGTAATATTCATTGATAGGAATTCTTAAAAGCTGTTATCTGGATTAACAATGTAGTATTGTCTTTATTGCGAGCTGGACCAATTACATTGTCACTGCATTCTATAAAGCTGATAGAAAAAGATATAAACTGGCTTCATATTAGGAATTAATGTCCCTTTTCAGAAAGAAACACAGCTGTTCGATGCACATGCTGGTTTCTGTATACATATTCCACTGCTGTTTTAACAGTGAAATCATTGTGACTTTGCGGTGTGCTCCTTTCATTTGCTCTCCATGTGGAACTTCTGTATGTTTTTCTTTTCTTTTAAAATATATGAAGACATTGTTGAAGATATGATTCAATAAAATGTGTATCCAGTCTTCGATGCCCTAGATGCTCAAACAAGGCTGCAAAAGCTGTAGAAGTGGGACATATTTTCTATTAAATTGGGCAGAGTGAATGCTCATAAGTTTTTGTATTGATTTTTCTGCACAGCCTGTAGTGGCAGATAGAGCCTGTATTAGCAGTTTTCACTGAAGGCACATGGATCCACTTGCTACATACAACACGGCATGTAAAGAAAGCATATTGAGAACAGGGACAAGGTAATAATATTTTTCACAGGAAGATTAGTGAATATGAATCATCTTTTTAAGGATAAAAATAGAGATGAGCTCCAATGCACCCACACACACTGCATTTCTTTTTTATAAGTTTAATTACAGCCATCCTACTACTGAAAAGAAAATAATCATAACTGGGCCCACTCTTATCTCCAAAGAGAACAGGAAAAATATGAAGAACATAACATCTATGACTGACACAGATAGAACACCATGGAGAAGGGATTTTTAAACAAATAAAATGATGTGGTGGGTAAAAAAAAACACGAGGGAAAACTTGGGAATCTCCTATGGATTGATTTTTATTTGTTTATTTTCCAGTTCTGCTGATAGCTAATTATCCCTCTATACAAATATTTTTTTCTCTGACAGTGCAAAGGTTTGGCATGATCTGCAGGCATGTAGCCGGGGGGCTAAGGGGCTTCAGCCTCCCGAAATTCTCAGGGTGGTCCGCGAAAAGGCCTTACTGGTACATTATTTAAACTGTTATGTTTATTCATATCATGATCTGATCACCATGCTCATTATATCCCACATTAATGGGGTTATTGGGATAACAATACAAAAGGTTTGCTAGGGTAGACCCTCTTCCACCCAGTCTCAGCCCCCCTGAAACAAACTCAGCCCCGAAACAAAATCCTGGCTACGGCCCTGGCATGATGGAAATAGCAGTCCATTCTTTTAGGAATGAGGCAAATAAAATTTAAATATTAAAAACAGGGCTCCATGTATACATTCATATACAGCCTGCAGCTACATACAGAGTTATATGTTGATGTTCACACAGACACTCCTACTTGTCTCCCCGCTGCTTTTTCCCAAGTCATGCAGGTGCCTTTGCTGATTTCATGAAAGGCATCTGGTGATAATCAGAATCTATCCAGGGCTTTATAGCCTCTGTCATGTAGACAAACAACAGTAAACATAAATAACATCCCTCTTCTCTGTACACTGCAAAGCACTGGGAAAATAGGCTAGCAACACTTGCCTGTGTGGAAATCTGTACCTCTTCCAGTTAGAAGCAGCCCAGCTGTATCTACACTAACCCTGAAATCTGGTCCAGATCTGGAGATTCACTAAAACTGATTTTCTGATATTTCTGATTTCTGCTAATATAGGGTAAAATTTGGTTAATCCATTTTATACTGCATTAAGGATTTAAATGTGTAAGGGCCTCAGCAGGTGGGCTAAATTGCCCATCGTGTGATAGCCCTATGCTACCTGCACTACTGAGCCCACTAGCCCCCATCCCACGATATAGATCTAATTGTGTTTTAAATTCTGACAATTCTTTTAGCTGTCAAATCTCTTCCATGAGATCATTCCACAGTCTAAGGGTAACCAATAAAAGGGTCCTCTGTGGTCCCATCTACACTGATAATTTAATGCAGTTCAAAGGTAGCTTCAAACTGCAGCAGCCAAACAACAAACTCCCACAAAAGCACATGAAAGAAAGCCCATTCTTCAATATTGGTATGAAACGCCTTAAATGGTCTCTGTAGATGGGACCTGGGTGACAGTTGAGTTCTCACTGGTTAAAGTAAATGTACCCCAGGAAACCTCAATGTATGGTGTGAATTACATGGGAGAAGGTGATCCTGTAGGTAATCTGGACCCAAACCATGTGAGTCCATAAAGGTAAGAACCAACCCTTTGTACTTTGCCAGGAAACAAATTGGCAACTAGTGGAGTGATTTTAGTATAGGGTGGATATGTTTACTCCTAGATGTTCCTGTAATAAATCTGGCTGCCATTTTAAAAAATTAATTAGAGTGTTTGAACTTGATACAGAAGTAGGACAACATACAGCACATTGCAAAAGCCCATATTTGAGATTACCAAGCATACGTGCTTTACCATCTTTAGGTCTTCTGACTCCAGGGCTCAGAGGGAAACCCATGCATGTGCTGCTCCACACTCCACATGTAGCCAAAAGAAAAAAAGCAACCATTTTGGGCTGCCACGTGTTTTGTTGCAATGGAAAGAAAACATAGCCACTCCATGCATGCCGTTGTGGGTGATCTGGTACCCAAAAATGCCAAATCATCCGGAGCCCATTTTGAAAGAGAGAATGGTGCACGGATAATAATAATAATAATGCAACAGTTTGCTAATTTTAGATATTATTTGATTTGTGCTATTTTTTCTATGTTCTCTTGAGAATAATTATGGCAGCCTGACTATGAAAGCGAATGAACAAACAGATACAGGAAAGGTATTACTCCATATAACTTTAGCAGAAAATATCTATTATATGGTCTCTAGTCTCAGGCACCAAAGGTTTGGTTAAATCATCTAATTTGAGCTTTTTGATGGCCGAGCAAGGGAATAAGAAACATATCACAATTAAAGCTGAGATCTTATAAGTTTGTCAATGAACATCAGCAGTCAAAAATAACATTTGATCTTACCAGCTGTACTGTTTCCCTTAGGACAATTTCTTCTTTAGTTTCAGACTGAGCAAAAGCAAGCAAATTTTGATGATTGACTACTAATTCTTTTATTGATGTAAGCCTTCCAAGGCATATTGGATTTGTACCTGCCATGAGAACATTTGTGCACCTAAGAAATGTAACAACATGTTTTTCTCTTCTAAAAGGCCTTACAGAGAGTATACAATTGTCAGGTTGTTCAGAAATCGAATCGGATTTTAAAAAGACATTCTGAAAATATACACTGCATTTTCTGTAGGCTTTTTGACCCAGCTACTCTTTAAATAGGCACACACTGTTATATAAGTTTCTGTAAGAAATATAAGAAAGCATAGAGAAAGAAAAATGGCATAGGTCTGTATTTTGAAAAAAAAATGGTAAAGAAATGTTTGTAAATGCTTTATTTTCATTCTCAGCTCATACTTGGGCTTGTTACTACCATTACCTACACCCACTCAATTGTTTCTGAATACTGGAACACATCATTGCAGAAAACAGAAATGTCCGGGCTTTATTCTCACAGTGGTCATGCACAAACATACTTTAATAGCCTGGTAAAGAATCACAGTTGAATAGACCCAAATGTGACTCCTTTGTAAATGATGGTCTCTTTCATTTATTGATCTGGATGCCAGCTTGGAAGTGATTAATTAAAAATGACTAGTTATTTATTATTAATTCATTTTTCCCAATAAGAGAAATCTAATTACTTTACATTAGAACTAGAACATAATGAGGGATAATTTCACTTACTTTAGAGTGCAAGAGAAACTATGATTTGGAGATGTCCCCACTAATTGGTGGAGGAGGAATATCACAGTGCTCAAGCTCATACTGTGCCCTTTGCTTCTGTCACATGCTCTGTTGTGGGTATTAAACCAACAGACCTAGAGTGGTTTGTTCTACAGTCACATGACATTCATTTTTGAAGAAGAAAATAACTATAGTTACTTTTGAAAAACAGAAAACAAAAATGTGTTTGAAGTATGTGAAGTATTTGCTACGTTTATCACACACACACACACACACCTACACACACACAAACACATAGTACAAAAGAGTTTGAGAAGGAAGGAGACAAACGTGCTCTAAGATGCACAGAAAGGGCAGAATGGGCGGAAGCAGAATCGAGATCCTGGTTGAGACTCACCATCTGGTTATGACAAAACAGTATCCAAGCAATTCTCCAACTTCTTTATCAAGCCTTTCACACAAGACTGCAACATCAAATGCTCACCCATCTCACTGAACTAAAATGTGTCCAGAGGAATGTCTGGAAGCCAAACTCTATGATGAGTGGTTTAGGGGGTTGGTTTGTTTCGCCTAGAAAAAAGAAAGTTAAGGGGTGAAATAGCTATATTTAAATATTTGAAAAAAATCTCACACTATTTTCTTCTTCTCCAGAGAATAGAACATATAGCAATGGATTCATGCCCCAGGATGTGGAGAATGGATTCAAATTACAGAAAAATCTGCAGAATATTTGAAGAATTTCCTGATGTAAAGAGCTGTTTGAGAGCAAAATATGCTGCCTTGGAGGGTAGTGGTCTTCTTCTTTGGAGGTTTCTAAATGGAGACTGTGTGGGAAGAAATGATATAAATAAATCTGCAAGGAGGGATTTGATTGTACAATCCTGCAAAGCAAGGGGTTGGGCTGGATAGTTCTTGTGGTCTCTTCCAACTCTATGATTATAATTCACAGATCTTATCCTGTTTTTGAGCAAACATACACACAGAGTGAGCACAACAGAATATAAACAGAGGCAGAATTCCTCCCAGGCTACTGCTTTTACTAGATCATGGAATATGGCAGTTGCCATTGCATTTAAAAAAAATATTTCACCTTTTATAGATGTGGGCATACACTATCTGATAGAATATACATGTTATGATTTTCAATGTCTGTCTCTCTGTGATGCTACAAATTTGATGAGCAAAGAAAAAAATTATGAGGAGGGGGCAAAATTATTGTGAAGGATCAACATCTTGGATTTTTTTTTTACAAAAGTGTTAGTCACTCTGGATATTTATGAGGAAGAGTGTTGTTAACATCAACAGTTATTTCAAAAAGAAAAAGTATATAATTCGAATAACTTCTGTATTGTATTCATAGCATGGTTCAATTCTTTTAAATAAATATTAAAATTTGTCCAGACCTTTTGCAACTCATGATAGGCAATCCACGTTTTGAAAAGTTTTGAAAGGGGAAGGGGATTTTAAAGAACTGCTCTGATTTCTAGCTCACATAGACATGTCCAGAAGAAATCTAACAACAACAACTACTACTACTACTTTATTTTTATACCCCGCCTCCATCTCCCCGAAGAGACTCGGGGTGGCTTACATGGGGCCAAGCCCAATCGACAGAGTTAAACATCTACAGATTACTAGACCATCTTTTTATCTTTTATTTGCCCAACAGATATGAAACTCAAGGATACTGCTAAACATTAACACTTACAATAGAATTCTACTTGCATCTTAAGCAGTTCATTATACCTTTAAAATACTCTGATCTTTTCTAATGTCACCCTGAGCTACATAACAACCAAATAACAACCAAAGCATATAACATTAACTCAGAATTACATGAGGAAGTTGAAAAAGATCCCCTTGACATTTCCTTCATGCAAGTCACCCTTTGTACTAGTATATCAATAAATGCATATTTCCGGCTCTGTGCAAATATAATTGTGGATGTTCAGGAGATACTGCGATTAAATGTAAGTGGTGTCTGTGCGTATACGTTTAGACCTATTATCTATAGATTATTCCACAATGTTATGGGGATAGAGACAATATTCTTCCTTATCAAGCTGCCTTCCATAGTACTACTTCATGTTAAATTCTCTATTACTGCAATATTTCTAAAGCTTTCACAAATAAAATCAAGAATGGCATACCTTCTTGGTGAGCATTAAAAAATAATTCCCAGATCTGTGAAATAGAACAAAACACAATTGTCATAATGTAGTTGGTTTGGCTCTGAATCTTTCTTCTTTTTAATACTTTTAAATACGCATTTTAAATGTTAGCCTTTTTAGTGGCAGTGTTTTTATTCCAAAATAACCAATGTCTATTTTTATTTTCCTTTACAAAAACAGAATTGCTACAAAAGCAAACAAGCAATGGCTAGGGGCTAAAAGAAACACTGTACCACACCATCCCAAAGTAGTAGTAAGTACACAATTTTGAACAAGGTATGTTGTTTAATGGTGGAAACACAATATTCATAAGCTGCACTGTATGTTATGAATTTCCTACTTAATAAAAAGAGAAGTCTCTGCTATATATTCAGGGAGAATCTTTCAGTAATATATAGTAAAAGCAGTCCCTTGGACTTGCATTGGTTTTGGTCAATTCAGAGGCACACTCAGTCCCTTCAAGGAGGATTGATGGCTGTGGGGAGAGGAGGGGTATCTACCCTCGGCCAGAACAAGTCCCAGGAGGCAGCTACTACAACTTCTAACACTTTATTATTGGTTAATTTGGGGACTTCTTTCACTGAGATGACAGGGCGAGAAGGATGTCACTGCACAAATCAATACCTACTGCCTTGCCATTGATGTGTCTGCTACCTTAAACAACAACAGCTGTGTCAACAATCATCTCGAAGTAGCTCAGGATACTAATTATTGCAAAGCACACACCACTCCTACAATCCAGGAACACTGTGGCTTCCGAAGACTTGAAGAGCGGACGACATTCTTTTTCCCAGCTTCCTTAGTCATTTCTGTCCTTTGACAGCAAAGTCTGAATTGCCACAAATACCATGCAAATAGCTTCCTTGCTGGTAAAATAAAATAATAACACTTAAAAACATACATAATTGCACAGCATTTGGATCACTGTGGCTTAGTTCCATATTTAGAGGCTTTGTTTAGGCCAGAAGAGTTCTGTTCCCTTCTGATTTTTCCTCTTGTTTCTGTTGTTAAAGTAGGTTTTAAGATTATGGTGCTGTTTAGGGTTTTGATGATGGGGGATTTTGCTTGGGACACATTTTTCACTGAAGTGATCTAAAATGTACCCAATATATTAATAAGTTGATCAGAACATGCATATCCTGTGGGTTGAAAGCTTTTATCTCTGTCTCTGTCTCTCTGTCTCTCTCTTGAGGAGTGGGTGAGTGATGAAATTCTTAGTTCAAAAACAGCATACACCAAGGCAAGCATCGGGCTATCCTGCATACAAAAAAGTGTACATTTTCATGAGTAATCAATAACAGTATGGAGATCAATAACAAGGATCATTAACAAATGGAGCTGTTATGTTTTAGGGAAACAATAAGATGATATGAGACAGTTTGATGCAGTTTGACACCAGTTTAACAGTCATGGCTCAATGCTATGGAATGCTGAGATTAGTAGGACACCAGCACTCTTTGATAGAGAAAGCTAGAGGCATTGTAAAACTATGAGCACATCCAGACAGTACCTAAAGTGCAGGACCTCTTGTGTTTTCCCCTGGTAAGCAAAGAAAGAAAACCTGGTTTTGTGCTGAGGTAATTTGATAGTGGGTTAAATCCACCTTCTTGAATGGTGCAGGTTTAACCCACTATTTCCACTGTCTGGATTGCTCCTTCAGAAGTCCAGACAGCCCTCTTGCGATTTCCTGGCTGATTCAACCTGGAAAACCACAACCGCCTCCCCAAAATCCCCTACAAAACCCTCAAAAATAAAAAGGAAACTCACTGGAAGCTATTCCACTTCTCTTCCTGACTGAAGGAACATACCAATGTCATCCAAAAACAAGGAGGAGGGGCTCTTGGCTCCATCTATGTTTTCGAGCATCATTGATATGTTCCTTCAGACAGGAGGAAAAGCTACATGACTCCTGGTGAGTTTCCTTTTTATGTTAAGGTTTTTGAGGGGGAGGTTGGATGGCCACATGTCATCCAGGAAATATTTGGGATAGCATATGGACAGCCAACAGGCAAAGCCCATTTTCCCCCTGCCTGTGTGGAGCAGATTTCTTAAACTCTGAAGTGGGTTTAATGTATGTATGGAACTGGCCTATGATTCTTATAATTACATAGCATTGAGCCATGGCAGATAAAGTGACGTTAAACTGCATTAATTCTACTGTATATATACGCCTGGAGTATTCTTTGCAGTACTACCATGGAATCCACTTCCCCAGGGAGTACTAACCTAAGACCTGCCTATTTATTTGGGCATTTCAGGAAAGGAGAGTGATAATTTTAACTTCAAAGGTGGCTGAAAAAGAAATATTCCTTTAGTATCAGAAAGCCCTTATGACGGGAATTCTGGGTTTTTAGAATATTTATAGTTCAGAACTTCCTCTGTACAGAAATCATATTTTTTCTGTCCAGAAAATACTCCCCCGCCCCCTCCAAAAAATGCTGCTTTCTGAATGAAGTAGCTTCGCACTTAAATTTTGCATACAATAACATGTAGACTGTGAGAATTACATTGTTTTCAAAGATTTCCTCATAGCAAGAAAAAAAATGATTAAAATTATTCATTGATTCAACAGTTCAAAAAAGCAAAGAATTATTTCCCTAACATAAGAGATCATGGTATGAATACAAACATCTGAGTACATATATCTAAAACCATGCTGCATATGCTGCATATTGCATATGCTAGAATTTGACCACATGTTCTCTATTTTGGAGAATATGTAAGCTTCACTCTCTTTGGTAGCAAATAAGAATAAAATTGGAACAATGTCATTCCTCTGTGCAATTTGAATTCCCTATGATTACAATAGGTCTGGTGTGTAAGGAGTCTGGAGCACTAAAGCTTTACTGAAAAGAGTAGAACATTAACAATTCTTATTAATTTTTATGAGTAACTCATTAGTTTTTTTTAATATAACTCTTTAAAGTTTGCTGTTAACATTAACCATCTCACCCTCACTAAAATGGCCTAAAATGATTACACCCTACATCAGGCATAGGCAAACCTTTTCGCAGGCCTGGCCAGGAGGGCTGGGCTGGGATGGATGTCTGGGTCAGGAGGGTGGGTGAGGTGGGCCCGGGAGGAGGCAGGGCTGGGGGTGAGGTGGGGCTGGGAGGAGATTGGAGTTCACTTGTCCCCCGCCTGCCTCCTCCCCTGGGTCAGGCTTCTCCCAGCATCAGGACAGGGCCATGCCTCTCCTGGGAAAAGGGAGAATCAGGCAGCGGGCGAGGGGGCTTTGAAATTCCCTTGACCCCTGCCTGCCTCCTTCCCTGGGCTGTGCTTCTCCCAGAATCAAGCCAGGGCCACTTGTCCCATCTTCATGCTGGGAGGAGGGCCCAAGGAAGGCATGCAGCAGGCTGAGAGCACTCCAGAGGGCTCCCAGCTGCATGCCTTCCTCTGTCATTCTTTTGGCATAAAGACATGGTGAGCCACCACATCCTTATGCCCAGAGAATGGGTTAATTTGGAGAGCCAGGCATAAGTGCCCAGAGGGCTCTATCTGGCCCACAGGCCTTAATTTGCCCATGCCTGCCCTACATGCTCTGTCGAAAAGTTATTTATTGCAACACTTAGAAATTGTTGTTTGCAAAAATAATAATAATCATATAAACTTTATTTATACCCCACCACCATCACCCCAAAATGAACTCGGTGTGGCTAACATGAGGCCAAGACCAAAAACACAATACAGCAAAATAAAACACAAAACAACAAAAATTGTTATATAAAAATGTTTTTGTTGTCCTCATTAGAATGTCAAAAATGAACAACGTTGACTTTTGTTACTTAAAAGGCAATGTATTATGAGTAAAGACCAAAATCCTGTTAGGCAGTTATAAATATGTAACCTCCAGTTTCTTATTTGGAAATGCTATACATTCAGCTCCGTAAGGACCATGAATGTCCCTCAAGGAATTTACCAGTAAGCAGCTACTGGAATCAACCAAAGTACATTCTTTTGTTCATTGAAAAGTAACTACCTGATGTTCTCATCTGCCCTCACATAAATGATCTTTGGTACAAGGAGAGTTTGCAACATGCGTCCTTCTTTGCATGTTGCACTGGAGATTGCTCATGGGAAAAGGTGGCAACATGAGGCATATTCTTCTTGATCAGCAGGGATCAAAAGGAGCCCCACCAATCCCAGCAGCTCTAAGAAGCTTTGGGGGAGGTGTCTGACTGAAATCCACTACATAATAGTGATAAAGGATTCCACTGGTATTCTCTGCTCACACAATACCTGAAAGATCTAGGAAGGATTTAGGCTGGAACCAATTCCATTTCAACCTTTTACTAATACCTCTGAAATCTGCCTCTACTTTTGTCTTTCTGTGTAACTGGAGCTAACCAGCCACCATTAAGTTGGCAAAGGAAATACAAACACATTCACAGGAAGCTAAACTGGAATTTCCATAGAATAAATATTTATATACTTCCACAATTTTAATTTTGCATGCCACACATATATTTATAGTTAATTTCTGCTTCATTCCAACACTTTAATTCGGAGAAATTTGTGGGTTACTTGTCTTTCATTTCAGGAGGGTTTTTCAAACTGTTGTTATTCAGGGGAAAATGTTAAATACTTGCTTAAAATAGCAAAACATTTAAAAAGTAGCTTCCTGGAGATTTTCATATCAGAATAAACACCATTTGATACTCCAATGGGGATTTTCATTTTTGAAGTGGTTCCATACATACACATTCAAACGATGCCAAGAAAAACCTACAAGATCTTTAAGCAGCAATTTAGTCTCCATGTCTGCGGAAGAAAAATAGCAGTGAACAGGAGCATGTGAAAACAGTTCCTTTTTATATAAAAAGGGGGAAAATATCCCTAATGGTTTAAAGGTTAACATACAAATGTGAACACTTGCATAATATAGTTACAGGAGAGCCACAGAAATAAGGTTTCCAGTTTCCGAATGGCTCTAGAGCTCAAAAGATGGAAGCAGCCCTTGCTTGGCTGCTAGCTTGCTCTTATTTTCATTAACTGTGCAGGGGTGAGATTACTGTTTGGGGAGAGTTAAATCTCTTCAAGCATGAGAATCATTTGTCCCTTGAGATATTGAACTTCGATTAATACAGTTTGGTTTCTTCTTTTTCATTCTAACTCTTCAACAAGTGCGGGCTGACACTACGGAATCCATTTTGTTCCTTTCCTCATTTCCCCCCTTCTCTTCCTGGTTCAATATATTTATCGTATCTTTTCCTCAAGCACACCATTCTGTAAGCCCTGATCAGCCATAGCTGACTTGGGTCATCATCTGTGACAGGGCAGAAAGCAATATGATCCCAACCTTAAACAGCTTTGACTGATAGGGCCTTATTGAATGGCACATTAAGGAAAAGGGGATGTACGTAGCTTGTTCCCAGCAGCCAGCATGGGGCAGTTCCACCTCACCTATGAATAAAACTTCACCATATGTTACCTTCAGCACAGATCTTTCATAAATTAATCTAATAATATTTTAACCCCTGATTAACCCTTTCACCGGATTAAATGTTGGGTCAACTCCTTCGATCTGCTCTGCTTAAGTCCTTCTTTTTCTTCAAATATTGGCATATTTGATGAAAAAGGAAGTACGTATTTAAAAAGTTGTATTTTCTTCCATATATGAAGACTATTGGTTCATTTCAACTACAGCAAACTCACTACGTCAGCTAATAGCTGGTGGTTCGTTTATGGGCACAATTCAAAGTAAAAAAAAATTAATTATAAAGCCCTACACAATTCAGATCCAGGGTATCTAAAGAACTGTACAGTCCTATATGAATCTGACCATGTTTTGAGATCGTCTAGAGAGGTCCATCTTTCTGTGCTACTCCCCTCACAAAGTCATGGTGGGACTACACAAGAAGGCCTTGTTGGTGGCTACTCCCAGACCATGGAATTCCTTTCATAGACAGGCTATTAGCATCTCCATGCTATCACTTTACAACTGGATCCCCAGTTGGCCTAACAGTTTACCAGCTGTTAGGATTTCTGGGAGTTAATGGCCAAAACATCTAGGGACCCGCAGGTTGAGAACCACTGCTCTACAGGCATTTGAAGGCAGATCATAGCCTTCTCTTTCAGATCTAAGGGAATGTGTTTTGCCCAAAATTACCCCAGTGGATTACTGCATTATGAGGGTCTAAACTGACCAATGTAATCCATTTCAAACTACATTATATGGCAGTGTAGATGGGGCATCAGAATAGTTTGCTTTGTGCACTCTTATGTTACAGATTATTTTATTGCAATATTATAGGACCCACCCAGACATGCCTAAAAGCTGAATTAATTCAGAACAAAGCTTTGTTCCAAATTAATTAACCACCTAGTAAGATCTCAGGTAAAATTCGGGTCTTACCAAGTATGGGCCCTGTATGGATTAGGCCCAGGGACTGGCTGCCATTTAGTTCCTCTTCACACTCTCCTGGCACAAGGACATGATGTGCCAGGAGATTTGGGGGAGGGGGGCAAGGAGGATTTTCCTCTTTGCCCCTTCATCTCCTGGTATATCATTTCCTTGCATCAGGAGAGCTCAATGAGGAACATAATGGTGGCTAGGTAAGCTTTCTTTTATTTTAAGGGGTAATTTTTGGGGGCTTCAGGGTGTGCATGCCATCACCTCCTCGGAAAAGCCTGGGTTTTTGGGGTGCTGTGGTGACTAAAACCCAGGCCAAAGCGGGTTTTACTCCTGTAGGGAAGTGCCCATAGGTGCATACTAGGCATGAGAAAAAAGTTATGAAAATCAAAAGAAATCGTAAGTGATTCGTATGTAATGGGACTTTCTAGTTTATACGCATCACGGCAGCTAACCAGGAAGTAGACTTTCTTTTACGGTCCTTGAGGCCAACAATTTGCGTTATGATCGTAATAAATTCTTAATTATTGTACTACGTACTCACTTCTCCCTGTCTTCTCCCCCTCATTTCCTTCCCGCCTTCATTCATCTTCTTCTTTTTCCCGCATTTCTATGGGGAACTGGAAGTGACGCTGCTGCTAGGCATTCTGGAAAGTTTAGTCCTCCACGCTTCTCCCCCTCCCTTCTCTTCCCCGTTGCTCTGTCTTGCCCCACCGCACGGGCCAACTTCACACACACACACGCTTCTCCTCCTTTCTCTCTCTGCGCTCTCTCACATGCTTCTCTGCCCCCTCCTCTTTCCTGGTGGCTTCTCCCCCCCTCCCTTCTCTTCCCCGTTGCTCTGCCTTGCCCCATCGCACGGGCCAACTTCAGCCCTCCAGGTAGGTGTTTTGGACTTCAACTCCCACCATTCCTCACAGCCTCAGGCCTCTTCCTTTTCCTCTCAGCCTGGGCAAACTTGGGCCCTCACTCCCTCAGGATCGGGGTGAGAGAGAGGGCAGCGAGGAGCGAGGGGCTCCTCCTTTTTGCTGCTCCCAAGAATAGAATACCCCCTCCCTCCCTCCCTCCTTCCCTCCCTCCTTCCTATTTGGAGAGTCCCATCTAGAAATCAGTGTGATTTATTCAAGTTTTGGCCTACAACTCCCAGAAATCCCAGCCAATTTACCAGCTGTTAGGATTTCTGGGAGTTGTAGGCCAAAACCATCTGGAATGCGCATGCTCTGGCATACGAACTACTAACGAATTTTGTTAGTAATTAAGTTACATTTTAGAAATTTTTGGAAATTTTTTTGTAAGTCTTTTTTTTACTAATCAACCCCCCCCCCCCATTTGATTTTAGAATCGCCATTTTTGGGTTCAAAACCATGCCTAGTGCATACTGATGGCATCCAAAGCTTTGAGGGATTATATTTTGCAAAGTAAACAAGAAGACTGCATGGATTTTTGTTTATATTACATTTTGTTTCTACTACAGGCAGTCTTCAATCATTTAAGAAAGGAATGCTGTGACTAAAAGTCAACATAGAGTTCTCAAAAGCAAGCCATGTCAGACTAATCTTATCTCTTTTTATCAATAGAGTTACAAGGTTGATAGATCAGGGAATGCTGTGGGTGTAGCATATCTTGATTTCATTAAGGCCTTTGGCAAAGCCCCCATGACCTTCTTGCAAGCAAATTAGTTAAATGTGGGCTAGGCAAAACTACTATTAGGTGGATATGTAATTGGTTAAGCAACTAACCCAAAGGGTATTCACCAATGGTTCCTTTTCATCCTGAAAAGAAGTGACTAGTGGTGTACCGCAGTGCTCTGTCCTGGGCCCAGTACTGTTCCACATCTTTATTAATGACTTGGATGAAGGTTTATAGGGTGTGCTTATCCAGTTTCCAGATGACACCAAATTAAGAGGAATAGCTAATACTCCAAGATCAGAATTCAAAATGACCTTAACAGATGAGAGAGCTAGGGCCAAAAATAACAAAATGAACTTCAGCAAGGAAAATGTAAGATATTACACTTAGGTAGAAAAAAATGTAATGCAAAGATACAGAATGCGTGATGCCTGGCTCAACAATGATCCATGTGATAAAGATCTTGGAGTCTTCGTGGACAACAAGTTTAACATGAACCAACAGTATGATGCAGCAGGTAAAAAGAACAAAGGGATTTTGAGTATAGTGTCTAGATTGAGAGAAGGCATGGTGCCTATATATTCTGCTTTGGTTAGACAGCACCTGAAATACTGTGTCCAATTCTAGATATCACAGTTCAAAAGAGATATTGACAAACTGGAAGGTGTCCAGAGGACGGTGACTAAAATGAACAAAGGTCTGGAGACCATGTCCTATGAGGAGCATCTTAAAAACTGGATATGGTTAGCCTGAAGAAGAGAAGTTTAAGAGGAGACATGATAGTCATGTATAAATATGTGAAAGGGTTACATAAGGAAGAGGGAGCAGGCTTGTTTTCTGCTGCCCTTGAAACTAGGACTAGGAGCAATGGGTTTAAATTATAAGAAAGAAGATTCCACCTGAATGTTAGGAAGAACTTCCTGACCATATGAGCTGTTCAACAGTGGAACTCTCTGCCTCAGAGTGTGGTGGAAACTTCTTCCTTGAAAGCCTTTAAACAGAGGCTGGATGGCCATCAGTCAGGGATATCTTGATTGTGTTTTTGCTGCATAGCAAGGGGTTGGACTAGATGGCCCTTGTGATCTCTTCCAGTTCTATGATTCTATGACTCTATCACTCTATGATTCTATGAAATGCTTCAGTCCATTAATAACCCAGAAAGTGCTACGGCTAAACTCCATTAAAAAGAATATATAGAGATGGGGAATCTAGAGTTTTCTTCTGCGTCAGCTGCTTGATGTAGCCACCCTGTTGTATGACTTTGCAATCAGTCCAATTATCCACTGACAAGTACCATCTCATCTCTTCTCCCAGCTACCTTGAAACAAGCAATCTGACACTGACATATAGGTAAAGCCAAAGGCCTCTGGCCACAGCTTTATTCTGAACCAGATTAAAACAAAAGTCATTAATTCAAACTGATTAACCTTGTTACTTGTCTAGTCTGACCTCCTGCTTTTACTTCTAAAGATGTAAGTGGCCCACAAGCACACTGGCACTCAGTTCCACAAGAATACAGGTTACACTTTATGCCAAGAAATAAAGCATACCTTCTGACACACACAAAAAAAACCCTGAAATCACTCAGGTCTGCCTTTGTAAATGCTTCATGCACTGAATTTACAAGATTTTGAAAGGAAATAAAATTATGCACGCAACAAAATAGAAGAAATTGTATGTTGCATGTAGGAGAAAGGCTTATGACTAGCAAAATCAAAATAAACAGAATTTAGCATAATTTCTTTTAGGTATGAGTATCTGCAGTTTATGAAATCCTCCCTATACACATCCAAATAGACTCCAACAGGCAATCAATGGAAGGAATCTTAAAGGCCTACATAATTTGTGTCAAGGGACATTATCACACAAGGGTGGAAGCCAGTCCAGAAACACGACCAAGGGGAAATAGCACAGTGGAGAGTGGGGTTATACTGCTCACCCAGAAATTCAGTTTTGCACTATCAAGGCATCAAAAACTAGCTGCTGTATGTTAAAAGGAGTCATAATGCCAGTTATTAGCCTCTATCCTGTGTCACAAGAATGGTGTGGGATAACTACATCCATGCAGTAATATTATGTATGGGGTCACCTAGTCCCATACAATCTGGTCTTCTACGGGGCATTTTTTTCACTTAGTTAGAACAAGGCTGACAACTGTTAGTGTTATTATCAGCAGCCCCCAAATTGTGGAATGACCTATCAAAAGAAATCCAAGTGCCAAATACTAGGCCTGGTTGAGCAAGAAAAATAATGGTTCAAAACGCGCTGCGGATGTAGGGGGCGCTGGTGCTTCGTATCTGATGTCCTTGAAAATTTTTAAATTAATTCATAAAAATTAATGAAATTCAGAATGGCTTCATTAATGGTGCCCGCGCATACTCAGTAAGTAAGAAAGAAACAGCACTGTCAGTAGGAAAGCGTTAAAGCTAAAGCGCGTTGGTTCCCAGCTGGCGAGGGGGAGTGGAGGGGATGCCCTCCACTCCTCGCCAGCTGGGAACCATTGGAATCCCATGCCTTCCCCCAGATCTGAACGGGGCCTTTCTCAGGCGATGGAAGAGAAAACCAGGGAAGGGAAAACCCTTTCCAAAAATGGCGATTTTGTTATGAAAAATGGTGAAGGTGGCTTCATATTTGGTAATTCATTTCCGGGGTGCTTGCAGCACATTGAAAACATTTCTAAAGTAAGTGTAAAATGAATTTAAAATGAATTTCGTAGGGATATGACGAACCTAACCAGGCCTACTAAATACACTATCTGCAATTTAAAAATTATTAAAATCCAACATCTTCCAGTAGATATATCCAGATGGTTTTTAAACAATGAGTTTTGAAATTATGAATTTATTTTTCTTAATAAGTATGCTTTTTAAACTGATGTTATCCTCTTTTAACCAATTAGGTGTTTTTAATTGGTGTCCATGTTTTTATCTGTGTTAGGTGTCTATTTAAAACTTTATTTTATTCTGTTGTTTTCTACCTTGATCCATCCACAAAATGACTTGGCAAGTGTAAACTAAATGAACCAACTGAGTTTCTTGGAGATTATCAACTTCTTGAGGCTTAGCCATGATCCTGCATGCTATGGGGTAGTCAAAAAACTATGACCAGTTATCACTGCTAGTTGGTCAGACAAGACCAACTTCTGCACTGCTTTGACTTGACAACAAATGCATTCTAAGGGACCTGAGTGCCCCATTGGAAGCGTCCTGGCATGGCCTGCTATTTTATTTTATTTTATTGGCTAGGAAAATATGCTGTTAAACAGGATTGCATGGAAGTAAAACAAATGTGACTAATGTATCAAGAAAAAAACTGGATAAGAAGAGGGAAAATGAAGAAGTTGTTGATGAGGTGAATTAATGTATGACCATGGTTTATGTGTTCTGTCAATAAATATGTGAAGAGTAAAAAAAAGTCAATGAGGATCAGCAGGGAAGACCAGCAAGTAATCAAAGGAAGAGAGAAAAAAGATACAAGACATAAAACATCAGCCACAGAGGCAAACGGAGAAGATTACAGGAAGAAGTTAAGAGAGAGTGCAAAAAATGATAAGAAAATTAAGGGTAGAAAATGAAAAGCAGATGGCCCAAGATAAATCGGAATATTTCAAGTGCAAGTAGAAGAACAGGTCAGCAGAGAGGAATGGAGAATATGACCTCTAAGAAATGGAAAGTGTAATTTATTCACATAAGAGATAGTTATTTCTATCAAACAATCTTCATATTACTACTTAGAAATAGGGCTAGGGAAGAATAGTAAAAAACAGGAATATATTTGCATTCTGTAACATTGGTAGAAAATATACTTTAATAAACATGCAACATTCAAAAACAAAGCTCTGGTGCATGGTTCACTGTCTACCATATTCAATATCTTTTTTAATTCTATCTTGAACATGGAAAAATGTATGGATTTTGACAAATTCTTCCAAAATGATATTTAAAAACTACACTTTAACCCTGATTTTTTATTCAAAGCTATTCTCAGCATAGTAAGAACTATACTGTACCTATTTGTCATATATGCATCAGAAATTCATTTTAGTTTATCATCATCATCACTATTGCTATTATTATTCCACACATTTATTTGTGTTTAGGTTGAAAAAAACTTTTTTTGAAAAGACACATACAGCTGCAATATGCAAGACATCATATATGACGTATTATATTTCCAGGTTTAGGAATGTTTTTCTTTTGAAAATTTGGGTTTTAAAATGTACATATTTAATTATTTGCTTACTGATAAGAGAGGCTAGCTCTTTTTTCTAAGAAGTGCTTAATCTCCGACACCTATACAGAAAAAATGTTGCAAAATGGTCCTCTCCACGTTGAAAACAACTGCAAGTTGAAATAATTTTAAATTTATTTTAAACATTTTGAGTTTAAAAATTTCAGTTCACAGATTTGCCCATCCCTAACTGAGAGACATGAATTTTACAGGGATGCAGGGACCAGTGCTTTGCTTTACTTTCTGGAAGAATATGGTGGAAGAGAACACTATTATTATTGATCATAGCTACAGAGATCACATAAGTATGCTAGTATTTAGAATTGTGTCATTATTTTGCCCAGCCTCTTTGCAAACCCTCTGCCATTCACCTACCTTACTGGTCAGTGCACAAGTACAGCAGTCACATTTACTTACTTACATGTCAATGTGACCACTGTACCTTATATCTCCCTCCTCGATGGATTGCCATCTTATAGTAGTGAGGGGGCTTGGGTGTTCCGGTGAGCCTGTGGGGAAAGCTGTCAGAGTGATGTGCTCTAAGGGAGATCTCACAGGGTGGCAAGGTCACAGGGGAGGAACCAAATCAAGCACAGTCTGAAGTCCTCAATGGTAGAGCAGGTGGATGATAACATGATACATGTTACAATGGCTGTGAAGGTGGAAGAAAACTGCAACAGATTAGTGGCCACTGGCTGCCAGGTTAACCATATCACTAGATCTGAACCTCTTTCTCTGAAGACTGTGTTTTGATTGGTTGCGCACTGATCTCCATACAAAACAAATTCATGCACAAGAAAAGAAAAGAAAACCAACAAAAGTCCCATGGCAATCTATGAGTGGTGATAGGGGCAGGGCTGTGAAATAGAGAAGACCCTAGCCACAGACTGGCACACGGGCAGTGGATATGGATTAAGGCATTCTACCTAAAAATCCGAGGCAGTTAAGCAGTTCAGCAGCTGTATCCATGACTCAGCAGCCCTATCAAGGATCCACTCTGCTCACCCCATATTGGGGAGGGCACTAGAAAAAGTGTCCTAAACATAGCCTACCTCATCCTTGTCACATCCAAAAGAGTCACCACCTTGTGGTCAAAAAAGACAAATGAATTTTGGAGCATGGAACATATGGTCACTGTTGGAGAAACACAGACAATGAATTATTATTGCAAGAAAACGGAGACACTTTAAGATCAACATAGCAGTGTTCCAAGAGACACAGAAAGGAGGAGAAAAATAGCTGAAGGAAGAAAAAGGAGGCTACACCTTCTTCTGGAAGGGACTTCCTGAACTATCTTGCAAAAACCCAGCAGGCTGCGACATCTGTAACTTTGTTGATTGCCAGCGTTGATTTGGCTGATCTGACTGGCTAGGCAGGTGTCCCCTTTCTCCCTCACTGCTCCATGGGTGTCCCAAAGCTGCATGCTCGGTGGAAGAGGACGACGTCCCAGCTATAAAAGGAGTGCACCAAGGTCTCCAAAGTACATAAAAAATAAGCAAATTTGAAAAAGAGAATCAACATTCAAAAGATAATTTCCATGAAAGCAAAGAGTCTAAAAATCTATTCAAATAAAATCTCCAAAATCAGTCCACAGGGATATCCAAAGACAAGATAACATGAATACAAGGCAGGCAAACTATGCCACACATGAACTTGAAGCAAGAACAACTTAAAAACTAGAATACATACATTCCAAGATCATAGGTCCCCCCAAAAATGAAAGTTCTTCACCTGAATGCAGCATTGCTCTCACAATGATTGTACCAGCAGGAACCATTTTTAAAAAGCCTCAGTCCTTCCCATAGCATCATTTCTCACACATCTACTTTTCCTCTTTTTATCGTTACTTCTCTGGGGAAAAGCGCATCTGTCTTTGTTGCATGCAATGTCTTCGCAATTTCAATCATCTTGACCTAGGCAAACATTCATTTCCCACATTTTTCTCAGCCTGCGCTTCAGGCAGATTCCCATGGGAATGGATATTGCTTTCTCCAGACTCTTGGGAACGGCCAGAAGATTCCAAAACAACTATCCCTAAGTTGCTTCCATTCTCCTCTGGACCCTCTGAATCTCTCCCAGCACCCCCTTCCTCCTCAACTGAACAACTACAACAACCTTGTTGATAGGAAGCTTCCCACCAATGTGGAAATAACCTATCAGAGAGAAAGAGCAAGCAGGCTGAAAGCCAAAACCAAAGTCACAGCAACATCTGTTATAGAACTCCAATATCCTGATGATAATGTAGTATGTGCTAATTCAGAAGAAGACCTACAAGCCACTTTATATACCTTTGCAGAAACATATGAAAAACTTGGCCTTTCACTGAAAATCAAGAAACCCAAAGTGCTCTACCAGCAGGCACCAGCCAATCCCTCTGCAGAAATATAGCTTAATGATGTACCGTTTTAAAATGTTGACCATTTATTTATTTATTTATTACTTCAACTTATTCACCGCAACTCCCAAAGGCTCGGCGTGGTTCACATAATAGGTAACAACCATTCGAACAGTAACAGGATTAAAATGTTTCCATTAAAATTCAAAGCTCAAACGCCTGCTGAAAAAGGTAGGTTTTGCAAGCCCTGCGAAAGGCCATCAGATCCCGCAGTGCCTGAACCTCGGAAGGGAGGACATTCCATAATGTAGGGGTAATGATTGTGAAAGCCCTTTATTTGGTTGCCATCAGGCAATAGTTTTTCAAACTAGGAATTTCCAAGAGATTTTGCTCCTCAGAATGCAGTGATTTTGGGGGTTTATATGGGATATTTCCACTACCTTGGCAGCCATTCTCCACAAAAGTAAACATCGACACTGATGCAGCATTTTTTAATGATGCAGAGAGTATTTGAGGATTGGGATATTCATAAGTACTGTATGTCAAAATGTTTCTTTATAAAGCTATTGTCCTCCCAACCCTGTTATACTCCTGTGAACTATGAATAATCTCAGCTGCTAAAATGATTCCATCAGTGTTGCCTCCGAAATGCTGATAGAAGACAGACGGACAAATGTCAGTGTTCTGGAACAAGCAAAAACCACCAGCACTGAAGTGATGATGGTCCACCATCAACTTCATTGGATTGGCTACATTATCCGAATGCCCAATCACTGTCCCCCAAAACAGTTACTTTACTCTCAGCTCAAGAACAGAATACAGAATGCTGGTGGGCAGCAAATGAGATTTAAAGATTGGCTTAAAACTAACATGTAAAACTGTGGCATAGACACCAAGAACTGGGAAGCTTTGGCCCTAGAGCATTCTAATGAGTTCAGGTGTTATCAACAGTGATGTGGATTTTGAAGAGGCATGAATGGAGGGCAAAAGGGAGACCCATTTCAAGAGGAAGGCACATCAAGCCAACCCTTGTCAGGACTGCCTTCCATCTGGGAATCAGTGTTCTCACTGTGACTAAACAAGCGAATCCAGAATGGGTCTCCACAGTCACTTACAGACCCACCGCCAAGACTACACTTGGAAGGCAATCATACTCGGCCAAGAGTAATAGCCTATGATGATGACCTAATCTCTCATCAAAAAGTAATGATTGCTTTCTCTGAGAAGAGTGGTGAAAGGCAAGAGTTTGGTTTGTCTTAGGAGAACCATCCCCCTTTACTCCCTGCGGTGCTGTGTCTTTTTGGCTTTTCTGAATTTTGCAACTGTTCACGAGTTGATGTCAAGTCCAAGTGTGATATTAGTTTTAGATGTACTGTATGTGCATGTGTGTGTAAGTTTCTTTCAGTTTCCTTAACTAGAAGACTGAAAGGGTCTGGAAAATTTTATCTATTCAGAAATCAGAATAATTTAATTTGATTATACTTACTAAAGTAGTTATAGGATTGTATTAGAAGACAAAGTAAAGCTAGACAGCCATTCAATTGTCTTGTCTGAAATCAGATGTCTCTATTCCTGTTTAACTTTATCATGGATTACAATTTGTTACAGGCTGTTATCAGACCTAATCATAAATCTTTTGTTGGAAAATGATGGAATAATCTATTAATGTTACCCTAAGAAACATGTCTTCCTTCATGCAAAATGACATCTTATATTAAAATGAAGTAAATTATTAATAATATTTAAATATAAGTATTAGGAGATGTTCATTATTCCTTGTGATTATTACTCAGGTTTATGATGGAAGTATGTATTTTGTTTTGCCATTTCATTTTGTTGTAGATTTTATATAACCTGTAGTTTGCTAATCTGAGTGAAGTGGAAACTAATATGGCAATGAATCAAATTCTCCAAATGTAGTGTTAAACAGCATCCTGCTATTTCCACAATAGAATGGAAGTAAAATAAACGTGCCTGTTCCAAATAAAGCTAGCCTCAGTTTATATTAGATCCCAATCAGTTTTTGATTTCATTGGTTTTCAAAAGGCAGTTGGAACTCAGAAATGGTTCACCAGCATTAGCATTTATTATATTTATTTCTTGGGGAAAAAGAGAGAATAGAAAGATGAGTGGAATATAGAAAAATAAGATGAAACAGAGAACTGGAACAAGGGATGGAGGCATGTGAGGCCCCATTTACACTGCCGTAGAATGCATTTTCATAATGCGGTTTAACACCTCTGAACTGGGACCGGGAATGTGGCACAGCTGGCTAAGTGTCAGCTGCATAAGATCTCTCTGACCAAAAGGTCATGAGTTTAAGGCCTGCCCGGGTCGAGGTGTGTGCTTGACCTTTAAGTGTAGCCTGCTGTCGATCTTTGCAGCCTGAAAGACAGTTGCATCTGTCAAGTAGGTGATAAAGGTACCACATTAAGTGGGGAGGCAAATTTTGACTGAATTATGAGGCCATTAAAGAACTCCAGGAATGCTGAGGAATGTGGAAGGAACAACATTCCAGCCCGAAACTTCAAACCAGCCAAGCAAGTAGTCGTATATAGATGTTAAATAACAAAGGGGAGAGTATGGCCCCTTGAGGAACCCCACATGTTAGAGGGGACCTCTCGGAAACCAAACCTCCCCTTTCCACTTGCTGTCCCCGGTTGTGCAGAAAGGACAACAGCCATTTCAGAGCTGTCCCCCTGACTCCAACAACGGCAAGGCAGTGGGCCAAAAGATTGTAATCGACCGTATCAAATGCTGCTGTGAGATCCAATAACACAAGCAGCGCTGAACCATCCTTGTCCAGCTGGCATCGAAGCTGATCTGAAATGGCGGCCAGGACGGTCTCCATCCCATGCCCTAAACGGAAGCTGGACTGAAGGGATCTAATCTGTCTGTGTCATCTAGGAACTGCTGTAGCTGCCCAGCTACTGCCCTCTTAATCACCTTGCCCAGGAACGAAAGATTTGAAACCGGGCGGTAGCTGGGGGGAACCGATCAATCTATATCCGGTTTGTTCAGCAATGGGGAGACCACTGCCTCTTTTAAGCCCTCTGGGAAAACTCCTTGCTCAAGGGAGCTGTTAATTATCTTCAACAGAGGGTCACGTAGTCTCTCTAGGCAAGATTTCACAGATCAAGGGAGCAAGTGGTCGGTCTAGCTGCAGCTATGAGTTCATCGACAGCCTCTGCGTCCAGCGGGACGAACTGATCAAGGGTGGGCCCAGCAAGTGGCCACAGAGTCTGCACTGCCATATAACACAGTTCAATACAGTTAAATTGCATCGTGAAACTGCATTATATGGCAATGTAGATAGGCCTGAGTATGTGTAAGTATGAAAACCGAACTCCAGTTAAGGTAGGTACGCATCACCATTCAACAGTAACACATCATCAGCATCAGGAGAAAGATAGTGGCTGGAATCCTATTTACTTAGTGCATTACAATGGTGTAAGCCCACTTTACATAACTATAACAACTTTTTTGACTTAAAAAGGTCCAAACACCCTAACCACCACCCTTTCACCCCCGTCCACACAACCAACCTGCTCTCTTCTGTTGGAGTTTCAGAAGGCTCTTTCCCTCCTCAGAGTGGAAGCCATGGCGGCTGTTGCTTTCATCAAAGGAAGAGGGGAGGAAAGCCCAGCCCAAACTGTTAAGGGAAAGGAAAGGAGTAGAGGTGCTCTAACCAGGTAATGAAGAGGATAGGCAAAGGAGATATGGAAAAGTGAAGGAGAGGAGAAGGAACCCTGACAGCCTCTCAAGCAATTTGCTATCCTTCCTTCTCCCCAAATGCACCCCCTTGCTTAAAGGAAATAAATTGTTGATGCTTTTTTGTTTTTGCATCTTAATCTTGCACCTTTGGCTTGCAATAGGATGGGCTCTCTGCATCCACAAATTCAACCATCCACGGTTTATATACATACATACTTTGACTTTGCCATTTTATGTAAGGGACATAATTTTACTACACTCTTGTATGTTTTGACATCCAGTGTGGGTCCTGGAACCAAACTTCAGCAGATACTAAGAGCCACTGTATTTTACTAATAGAGTTTGATTGTTACGTAATTGAAAGTTAGGCATGTCCTAATTGTTTTTGCTGTGATGCAATTGATCCTTCATATCCATGGATTTACCCATCCAAATATTCAAAACAAGTTTGATTTCTATACTTATTTTATATCCTCATATACCCTGGGGTCACATGAATATCTTTTTGACAAAAAGGGGGTCACAAGATGAAAAAGTTTAAGAAGCCCTGATCTACACTAAAATATGAACCATAATATCATGAACATATACGTTCTGGTGAAATCTCAGCACTCAGTCAAAAAAGAAAAAGACACACTGGGTAGCAATATGTCACTTGCTTGTTTCTTTTACTACAAAATAAGCCATCACCTGATCATACAATACATTTGGAAAAAGCAAAACCTTTGGAAAATCTGTCTAAGGTAGGGCCTGTACTAAATAAGACTAATAATAATGCATCCTGTAAATACAGTTTAGGAAAAGCTTGTGACCGAAGAACAAGACACATGATCTTGACGCATCTGGCAATCTTCAGTTCAAATCACTCCTGCAGGGCAGAGCCTCCACATCTGCCAAAGAGGGTGCTTGTAAAAAGTGAAAGGAAACTGCTGGAGCACATAGAAAACAATGATTCCTAATGCATTCAGGGAATCAGAGAAGTGTCAACAGAGATGCATGTTCAGTTCAGTAGTAGCAGAGAGAATGTGATGAACTGCTAGAGAAAATAAATAGAAAAACACAGAGGAGATGTGTCTCTCTCTGGCATTACTTCGCGAACCAAGATTCTTAGGAAGGACTCATCCCACACTTTTTACAAGCATGTTGATGACTAAAAAGGCCAATCCGAGTTGCAGAAAGCTCAGCAGAAAGTCCGGTTGCAGAAAGCTCAGCAGAAAGTCTCCTTTGGGTGGTGTTGTTTCCAAGTTGTGGTTCTTTCTGCGTTGTTGTTTCTCTTCGAGACCCATTTGGCGTGTCTTCTCGAAAGAAGCCACAGCATTATGGATAGTGTGTCTCCATGCCTCCTGATGTGAGGCCAGAGCGGACCATTGTTGGTGATCAATCTGGCCGAGCCTGAGATGTTGTTTCAGGGAGTCCTTATATCTCTTTTTTGGGGCGCCCCTCTTGCACTGACCTTGTGGCGAGTTCACCATAGAGTAGTATCTTTGGGAGGTGATGGTCCTACATCCTAGAGCTGTGGCCTGCCCAGCGCAACTGTGCTTTCAATAGCATGGCCTCAATGCTGATGATCCCTGCTTGCTCATGTTGCACAGCAACATTCGTCACATAGTCGGTCCAGTGTACATTTAAGATTGTGCGAAGACAGTGCTGATGGAAGCGTTCAAGGAGTCATAGGTATTGGCGATAGGTGACCTATGTTTCAGACCCATGTAAAAGAATAGACAGTACGATAGCGCTGTACACACTGATTTTGATGCTTTGCCTCAGGTGTTTGTTATTCCAGACTCTTTTGTGAAGCCTTCCGAATGCACTATATGCCTTTGCTAATCTGTGATCTATCTCTTTATCCATCTTGGCATCTGAAGAGATGATGCTTCCCAGGTAGGTGAACTGCTGGACGGACTTAAGCACAGATTTGCTTATGCTGACATGGAGATGATGGTGTTCTTCCTGTGGTGCTGGCTGGTAGAGAACTTCCGTTTTCTTCAGGCTGACTTCTAGCCCAAACAGCTCTGCAGCTGTTGCAAAGCAGCTGTTGTTAGGCGCTGCAGGGCTGCTTCTGAATGGGTGACAAGGGCAGCATCATCAGCAAAAAGCAGCTCACAGACTAGATAGTTTAGACTAGAGCCTTAGTGTGAGCCCTCAGACGGCTTAAATTGAACAAGCTGCCATCAGTACAATAGCGTATATATATATATGCCGTCTTCTTCTTCGAGCTCTGCCATAGCCCTTTGGAGCATCATGCTGAAGAAGATTGTAAATAGGGTTGGTGCAAGAACACAACCTTGCTTCACTCCATTAATTATTAGAAAGGGCTCTGAGAGAGCATCGCTGTGCCTGACTTGACTGTGCTGGCCCTCATGTAGCAGGATAATTATGAGGAACTTGGGTGGACAATCTAGTCGTTCCAGAATCTGCCACAGAACTTTTCCGCTCACAGTGTCAAAGGCTTTGGTGATATGTGGTCCACACCAAAATAGCAAAACTGTGTATACATTTAATTTGGAGGGGTGATTTAGTGTCTCAAAAAGATGGATTTCAAAATCTTCTATTTATTTTGGTTGTTTTTGTTTTTTAAAGGAAACATGTTGTTCCTGAAGTCCATAATCCTGTAAGTGTAATAGAATTTAACTAAAATGAGTCAAACAACAAATCAGAAAAAGGAAGGGAAGAAAGGAACTGGAGATGTGAAATTAGAAGATAAAGTTCATTTCAGTGTACACAGACTTTATTTTTTTTAAGGTGTTAGTTAAACATTTCAGTTCTGCAAAGATTGATTAAATCTTTTTTTAAATCAGCCAAGATCATCCAATTTACATAAGATTTTTAAAATTCACAGGCTCTAGACCACTATTAAACATTAAAGTCTGATTGAAATTGTTATAATTGGTATTAATCTGATACTTCTTTCTTAAGTGGATACCATAGTTGGAAAGGTGGTTTTGCCAAGTACCACTCTCTTCGTAATAAGGAGAAAATGTAGTCATGTACTCCTTTAGAGTGATAATCAGTCTTGTTCCCACAGAAGAAGAAGACCTATTCTGCTCTATGGCCCTTTCCACACAGTCTCAAAATGTGACTGAAACCCACATAAAAATGTGATTTCAAGCCACATAGGGTCCACACCAGGCTGCCTCCACAGAGGGAGAAGCCAGTTCAGCAGGGCTGGGCATCAGCAGGCTTTCCTACTCTCCCTGCATTCCTAGTCCCACGAAAAAGAAAGGATTTTTTTTTAAAAAAATTACAGAAAAGTATGCCTTACAATTGCTGTGTGGTTTGTACTTCCTGATTCAACATCATTTTGCCAGCAATAGATCCTGGGAGCAGTAACCTCTCTCCCCTCTTCTAAAACCCAATTGCTGCTAGAATATCAATGAATCAGGAAGTATAGAGCCTCCAGCAATAGTAAGGCACACTTTTATGTTTTGGGGTTTTTTTGCAGGAATGGGGGGGGGGGGCAGAAAGTCACTGCCATCCATCCCCCCAATGCTGCCTGAGTATAGGGAGTGCAGGATAGCAATGGGATTGCACTTTTGGGATGTGTATAGTAATCTGAGGTGGCAGTCCCCACTGCTGAAACACCAGCAAGGGTCCCAATATTCCTGGAGGTTTTGGATCTTTGCCATGGTTTTTTTAAACTGTGATCAAGATGGATTAATTGGCTTACCCCAGGTTAAAATACAGTCATGTGTATTGTGTGGATGCATCAAATGAATGCAAGTGCTACCACTGGATGAAATGGTAATGTAGATTCAGCCTGAGGCACATATTATTAGCATAAAGTGTTGGTACTAGGAATGATAACAAGATCATTCAAAAGAAGAAGAAAAACTGATTTATCAAACAAGTTACATTATCCAGAAATGTTCTTAGTCAGGTTTTGAAAATTGACTCAGGAGACACAAGGCCTAGGAATCCTTGAAAAAACAGAATGGTTGAATCAGTGCTCTCATCCTTGTTTTGTCTTGACAACAGGAAGCCAGGGAACCAAGTTTACTACAATTCTGAGCAGGTAAAACCTTTGTTTTGAGTAAGGGTGGAAATAATATTCTCTGTGATTGGTTTCTTGGCTGAAAAATAGGTTGCACTTGGAAAAGCAGATTGGAATGCTGCAACAAGCTCCATCAGTCTCCATGAACTAATGTACATCAATTTCTGAGTCACATTAAAGTGTAATTTGAGAAGAGAACTTGCCACTACATTGATGCACTCCCCTACTGGGAACATGGGATAAACGTTTGAAAGGGATTTGGGATTTAACCCTTAGGAATCTGGCACTATGCATGCGTACTGGAACCAATATAACAAGATCTCACAGAATGCACCAAACAGGGACAGCACAAGACATTTTGCTGCTTGCTGAATAAGGGAGAAACAAGTACCTCACCAAAACAAGTACATTAAGATGACTGGACTAATGGTTGGATCCACCATATTTGATGCAGCATGGATAAATGGCTGGCTATTGTCCAGACTAGAGGAATAGCTCAAGGGTTAATGAGGAACAGAGAGGAGGTTGCCACTGTAGTTTTCATGTGTCTCCTACCTGAAGCAGTCAGTAGTGTTGATCCAGATACAAAAAATCAGACATTCTTGTAGAGTAATCACATGAAGGAGATAAAGGAGTAAAAATTGCCTACAGATTAAAAAAATACTTACTGTATATATTTATTAGACATGGGTAATCGATTAAAAAAGTTTCAAAGGTCATTAAAAATGGGGGGAGTGCTGGCACTTCATTTCTAAAGTATCATTAGTGAAAAAATTGTTACTTTGATAAGAGTAACAAAATTTTGTTAATACTTCATTATAGTAATTGTGCACTTGTGGGGCTTTTGGGGCTCCTTTTTCCTTAATTTTTACAATTATTGAGGTGAATTTTGGAATGTTTCACTAATCCATGGATTTTTGGAGAATTTTCAAAGTTTTTATAAACAACATGTTAATAATAAATAAAATATGTTCCAAGTTTTAAAGTGTTGTTTCCTGTTTAATGCAGTAGTCCTTACTTTGAAAGTGATTGTTCTACTCCAGAAACTTTCTTTGTGTGGCAGAAACTATGTTGAATTGGTGAAGACTCAATGATGAGATATTATGAATTGAAAAACTAACACAAAATGTGCTATATCACAATGTTCCTTTCTCAAAGACAAAGTTTTTGCAATTTTATTTATTTATTTATTCGGACTTAGTTAGTTGGCACTTCTGTACGGCTCGGGGCGACTTACACAAAGCAAAACAGTAATACAGCAGGTATATAAAACATTAAAACATTAAAATCACAAAAGGGCCTATAGTTGTTGGTAGGGCCACCGAATTAAGATCCGAAGGCCTGTTGGAACAACAAAGTCTTACAGGCCTTCCGGAAAGCCAGAAGACTCGGCATGAACTTTCCCCATGTATTTATGAAAGAAGCAATTAGGAAATTATATTTATAGCCTAGGAATTCTTCCAGGCAGAAATACATAATCAAAACACCCCTGACAGATGGCCATCCAGCCTCTGAATAATAATAAATAAATAAATAAAATATGTTTCCAGTTTGAAAGTGTTATTCACTGTTTAATTGTGTAGTCCTTACTTTGAAAGTCATTGTTGTACTCCAGAAACTTCATTTTTGCGCCTAAAGCTATGTTAAATTGGTGTTTAGTTGTGTGTTCTAATGTAAATTGCCCAAAGCCATCTGGGATGGGCGATTAAATCTCAAAATAAAATAAATAAAATAAATACATAAACTGATGGAGACTCTACAAGATACGATAGCAAAATATGCTATAACACTATGTCTCCCGTGCAAAGACAAAGTTTCTGCAGTTTTATAAACTTTCACCATGTTTTTATGATAGAACAAATTAGGAAACAACATTTATAACCCAGGAACAAAAACCATAGTTTAGAATATTAACCAATTTATTGGAACTCTGGCTGGCTTCGTAGGGGAGGGGTAAATCTCTCTGATGCTTAGCATTGCATTCTGGGAAATGTAGGTTAGGACAGGGCCTTTTGAATTCTCTGGCATAGGGCTCCTCACCTTTCCAAACTACATTTCCCAGAGTTTTGTGCTTTTTCCCAGGAAACTCTGCTTTCTCCCTCCTTTCTGGTCTCTTCAAAGGGCAGCCTTTTGGTATTGTTTTGCTTCCTTGCACTGAATAATATGAATGAAACTGACTTTGGGAGCCTTCAGAGATTTACAAAACTCAAATGAAAAAGTATGGGGTACATTTAGATTCTTAAGTTTTGAGATCATGTGTCAGATATTAATTTGGAAGTACAAATTTAACAATTTTTTTACAGCTTACAGAACATCCCAAAATTTGCACATGTCTAATATTTATGTGTAAGCACATTTTTCAGATGGTATCAGGTCTTAAGCATGTCTTTCAAACATGTGGTTTTTAGCTATTCACACGATTCTGCCTGCAGATTTCCCAAACATCATTTAGCTGCACACACCCTTTTATCCTGGTTACATCCGGGTTTAACCTCATGTGTAGAAGGGCCCTAAGCTCTTGCCTTTTGCCACCCTTCTCAGGAATGAGGATTGTTTATAAAAGTTAAGATACAGTACTTACCTTGACCTGTGGATAAGGCAACTGAAGTTGGTTTTTTTTTTAGGGGGGGTGTCATTTTTTAACTGATATTTCTGAATTTATGCACAAGTAGATAAAATATATTTAGCTTTCTGAAAAAGAAATGAAAATATTAACCATTGTATCTTATGCTTTGAATATATAGAGACTGGCCATCAAACATCTAAGTAATTGTAGTGGTATAGCTCAGTTTTTATAGGGAATATATCCTTTTGAGAAGAAAATATTTACTACTGGATCTTTGTCATGGAATATTATTTAGAATACTAAGCTCTTTAAAAAGAGTTGTTATCAAGTACAGCAAGGATTATGGTTTTAATTCCTACACTCACTCATTTTATCAAATCAGAAATGTTAACAGAATGAAGCACAACAATAATTTATTTTCTAATCAGTTGTAGAGAATTGTGGAGGGAAGGATAAGTGAGGGTTGGACTTGAAAAACCTTTGCTGTTTGTGTTTTAATAGTGATTGGCATGCAAATTCTTTTTTAAAATGAAAATCTAAGCATGGGTTAAACAGTTTTCATTTGTACATTTCTGCCTACATTTGAGCAGCACTGTTTAAAGAATGCACATATTCATTAAGATTGTTTATTATTTTGAATGTTCAGTCTTACGTTAACTTTAATAATATTTCATTTATGTGGAATTATTAGACAGAGTACTTCAGTGGCATTGAGTCATTCACTCTGCATTCCAAGTTAAAATAGACTCAACTTGATGAAGTATGTAATTTGAAATTCTTAAGTTTGTAATTTGAATGATTACTTTGTCTCGCTGTAAGCTGCTTAGGATTTTTCATCTATAAAGCTAAAACATTTGGCTTCACAAATATGGCATCAACATAACTTGTCATACAATCCTTTGTTTTTTAATCATCTTCTCCTGATAATCTAAATGATGATTAGTCTTGTCTCAGTGATTTCTTTGCTCTTCTAATACACATTTGTATTAATCCCTACTACATATTTTGATTTTTTAAGAACAAGACCATACGAAAATCCTTTCTAAAAAAACAAAATGATTAGGAGAACAACATTTTAAATGTGTGCAGCATTGTGAAAAAGATTTTGAGAAATGCCAGATGTCCCACTTAATATACAAATGCAAATCTAAAAATAAAATGTGCCTTAATGCCATTAACGAGAAAGATTGAAATTAAAAAAAATCTGAAGGCTAAAGGATGTTATTATATGCATTTAAAGCATGCTGTATGTTCATAGTCATCCCAGACTATGCTGCTGACATCTTCTCCCAGAAAGATCTTCACAGAAGAATAAAAAGATGTATATATTAGTGGTGAGATATTCTATGAGTTTCAAGGACTGCTATTCAGCAGGGACAGAATCTATAAAATTATCTTTGTGTTGTCAAGTCAGACACCATAATATACTTAACACTGTTGTACTGATAGAGACCATCTTGACATCAGTACACAAAATCCCTTTTAAAGGTAGACAAGCATGCTGATTGCTCTAATCTTTTTAAAGGTAGTATTCAAGGCTGTTAATAATTAAATATTAGCCCATTAATCAGTTGATCTATTAAATTGACTACATAAAACTGTCTAGGAGAAAATACAATTGTTCTACAGAAAAATCAGACAGACACATTTCAAAGCCAAAGTGCCACGGAGCCCTTCACATGATATAAAACTACTTCGGCTTGTCACCTGTTACCTTTCCTCCCAGAAATGTAGTAGAAGTATAAACAGTGGGGAAAGGAGATGGGGAGAAAATATCTTCTGAGCTCCCAATGTGGATGGGAATGGGAGAAAGAGGGGGAAAATACATGGGATGGGATTGGTTAGATTCCTCATGTCATTTTGGTTCAGTGATTTGGAGCAATAGGTAGGGCAGTCTGCTAATGCACCTTCAGACAATGTGGGTCCCACTGAAAAATGTGTTTAAAAAGGGTGCTTTAACTCTCATTTAGCGGAAGGGTCTTGAAGGCAAACAGCCCCATAGAAAATGATGCCCTAAGAAAGATGCTTTAACCCTGCTTCAATAGAAGGATCTTAATCAAAAATGCCCCCAGAGAAAGTGGGGCCATAAGAAAGGTACCTTAACCCTGCTTCAGTGGAAGAATCTTGAGGGCAAACAACCTCAGGGAAAGTGATGTATCCAAAAGGGTGCTTGTTTTAAAAAGTGTACTGGCATCCTTGAAATTGGAGGAGACATTGCTTGCTTGTGTGATGGGAATTCAGTGAATGGATGAGTTAGAAGCTGGAGGATGCAATCTTGCATGATGGGTTGAGTAAATTTCTCATCTTCTTTAAAGACAGAATTCCATGAAACATCACACAAAGAAGATTATGTCCCCAGCTCCTACTGATGAAGTTGCTGTCAGGGTGATTTGGACCAAAGAGTATCTGCTACATCTGCTTCACATGCCCCTTGTAAGGATAAAAAAGGGAAGGGCAGCATGCCTGAAGTTCATGAGAATAATGATGGTATATAAATGTAACAAACAAACAAATAAAATTTTCTCTCATGCCACCATTGGTCTTTTGAGCCAGGGCATCTTCTCAAGCTCTGTTCTGGAGTGTGAAATAACATGGGAGGTAGTACTGTTGACTGCACAAAAGTCACTCCATCCATTTCCTCTGCTGGGAAGCCTTTAGAGGACTGCTATCCTGCTGGGGGTAGGAGATCTTCTCTTTGCAGGGGGCAAGCTAGATATCTGCTGGAAAGAAAATTGCTCTCTGCTGACGCTGGATCCAAACATATTTTTTTCCATATAATGCATGCAGTCAGCTTTATATTAACAGGCATGTTCCCATTTTCTATCCAAGAGAATGTGATGCTTGCCATCTGCAATTTTTGTAAACACTTGTATTCAAAATAATATAGAGCTTGGATTATAGCTCTCCAAATTCTTCCGCCAGCACACAATGATGGTAAGAAGGTTTGGAGATTAGCTGCTTGAAAATTTTCCAGGGATAAATGTTCAAGCCTGTTGCATCAAAACAATGAAAGCCTACCTCTAATTACTATTCCCAACAAAAGTAGATCCATTTAATTATTCAGTGTTATGCAATCAGCCCTCCGTATCCATAGATTCAATATCCATGGATTCAACCACCCACAGAAAGAAAAAAATCCAAAATTCCTCAAAGCAAACTTTGATTTTTCCATTTAATATAAAGGACACCTGGTTATAACATCATTGTATATAATGGAACTTGAGCAGTCACATATTTTGTTATGGGGTCCTGGCACCAAACCCTAGCACCAAACCTCACCATATTACTTTTCTATCCAAATGACTCTTAAGTGGTGATTCTTTCTTTTGTAGAAGAAGGGCTGTGGAACCCTCACATAAATGCCATACCATTCCACTCTTCAGCCACATAGATAAGTGTAATATTGTTGCCATGTACAATTTTAGTAAGGAAAACCTAGAAGTCTCAAGTGCTGCTGGTGGGAATGAGAGAGGGGGCTTTCTCCGTTATCTCTCCCCATCTCTGGAACTTCCTCTCTAAAGAACTAAAAACTGTCCCCTCTCTCCACTCCTTTTAAAGCTTTTAAAACTCATCTATGCACTCTAGCTTAAGGAAAGGAGGATGACTAAGTACATCTTTATATATTCCCCCGTTTAGTTGTTGGACACCTACCTTCACCTGTTAGAAGTTGTATACCATCTTAGCTCTAATATTTTAGCCAAATTTGAAGAGTTTTAAAGAACGTATGTTGTAAATGTTTGAAATGTTTTATGTTACGTTTGTTTACGTTGTTATTTTTTATAACTTTTAGCCACCTTGAGTCACCTAAGCTGCCTTGAGTTGCCTTCGGGCTGAGAAATGTGGTATAGAAATGCAGTAAATAAATAAATAAATAATATTGAGACTGTTATTTTAATTTGATATGTATTTTCCTTGGCATTGAATGTTTGCCACTGTGTTTTATTTTGTTGGAAGCCACCCTGAGTCCCATTAGGGAGATAGGGTGTGGTGTAAATAAAGCATTATTTTTGTTGCTGTTATTATTATTCTCACATTTAGATTCCCATGCTAACTTCACCCATTGCTTTTCTTTGAATGCCCAAATCCTATGTCAAAATAGTTGAGGAAGGAAGGAAGGGGGTCTTCTTATTTGACAGGAGAATGCCCTATTTGCCCTTTCTCCCCCACTTACTCTGCTAATAAACATATGCATGATGTCCACATGTAAAAATACTCCATAGGTGAATCTGCACTGTAAAATTAAGGCAGTTTGCCACCACTTTAACTGCCATGGGTCAAGTTAAGGAATCTTGGAAATTGTAGTTTAGTGAGGCACTATCACTCTTTGGTAGACAATTCTTGTAAAGCAACAATTCTAATGCTTCCATTACACTGAATCATGGCAGACTTTATTTATAGATGACAAACTTTATTCATTCTACAGTATAAATAACTCACATATTTCATTCATGAAAATAGTTCTGGGCAAGAACCAGCAAAAATGGAAGCAGAGAGATGATGGCAACCACAGATGGCAGAAACAGCAAACCCATTCACACCATACAATTGTAATGTTATTATTCCTCTTTAACTGACATGGTTCCGTTTAATTAATTCCTGGAGCACTCTGGCTAATACTTTTAAATGTCCCTCCCTAAACAACCATTTCCAAGATCCAATAGTACAGAACACATATTAGTTAATATGGAATAATAATGCTATAATTCTGTAATATAAAAAAGGTCTTGATGCTGGCAAAAGCCCTAAAATCCAGCCAGAAGCCAGCTCAAGGTGACCAGAAAAAGTTTTCCTCCAATGTGATCTCCAAAATGAATCCACCCAGAAAGAGTATGGCAAAAAAAAACACTCATCAGAAATCCCAATTCAAGCCATAAAATCACCTCTGCATCCCTCCTATATATAAACCTCCAATATGTCTCCAGTTGGAAAGTGTGTTTAAAAACCTTGAGCAAATTCTGGATCATGCCATAAAATGTGCTAAAGTTGATCTCTGTATAAACACTGCAGTGCTGGAAATCAGAAGAAGAATTCAGAACATTTGCCAGGACAGGGTTAAAACTGCAGGAGTCACAGACAGCGCCTGGATAAACAGCTCTGAAAGAAGATAAACAAACATCTTCCCCAGCAAGGAAAGGAAAGCACTCAATGGAAATGCTAAATTTCTCCATTGCCTTACCCTTCTACAGACAAATGCTGCTTTTGGCCAGCACATTTTGCAGAAGATCCATGAAAAAATTGCTTTTGGTTTGGCTGGATCTGAATCAGTTAAGATTTGTGGGCTCTGTGGTAGCTTGCAGCTGGTTCCTGGGTTGACTGTGGGCCCTTTCCCACAGCCATATAACCCAGAATATCCAGGCAAATAATCAAAAATATCTGCTTTGAACTGGATTTTCTGAGTCCACACTACCATATAATCCAGATCAATGTGGATTTTATATAGCTGTGTGGAAGGGGCCTGAATAAATATGCCAGAGTGAATTGGATCTCTTTGCTTCACATCCTGAATTGGAGGAAATGGCTTTGTAGAATTTTCTGTCATGATATTCTGAGTTATATGGCTGTTTGGAAGGGGCCAGGGTCTACAATAGTCATATAAGACAGTTTAAACTTGGTAGTGTAGGTCCAGCCTATGTTTCAGAGCTTCCTCAAAAATGATAGTGCCTGATCTCTCCCTCACAATAAAATGGAAAATTTTAGAAATGTGTAATCCATAAAGTATTTCAAAAGCAAATATTATTTTTTACTCAAGGCTGCTCGTGAAAGCTATTTATCTGCAATAATCACATAATAACATAATAACTTACTCCTAATTCCAATTCTTGCACAAAAAATGAACAGAATAGTGAAAACAGCAAGCTATTTTTCCTGAACAGGTGTTTAGGTAATTTGGTAATAAAATTTACTCAAGCCCTGAATTAATTTGTGCTATTTGCACATATTAACGAAAGAATAAATGCAATTCTATTTTGGAACCTTAATGGGGGGCAGGGGGGAAGCAAAACAATCAATATATGGAAAAACCTCAGTTTGATGATATAACTATACATTTATTTCTCATGAGAAAAATGCAATAAGAGAAATCGAGATGTGTTATATATTCAAGTAAAAAATGTTTGATTTTTTAATTCTAAAAAAGTCACATATGAAGCATTGCAGCCCCCTAAAATTTAACGGTTTTAATGGAAATTAAAAGTTAATAGCTACTATAGCTGCAGAGAAAGGTTTCTGTCATTTACTGAAGTGGAACAATCAATATAAAAGCCGGTGACTGAAGTAATAACAAAGACCACAGTATGGTGCTACCAAAGAAGATGACATCTAGGTTTTTCACAGGAAAAGAGGGTGGGGGGAATGAAGCATTCTTATAATAGAACGTGATCCTTTGAACAGCCTGGAGTCCATTACACCTCTTGGATAATGCGCCCTAATTGGACACGGAGAGACAGAGAGAGAAAGAGAGACAGGGAGAGAAAAATCCTGCCAGCATTTTAGAAACTACTTCAGATTTAACATTTAAATATATCCTTATAATAGAGCTAAGCCCACACTGAAATATTATACCAAAAATTTGAACACTTTATCCAATGTTATATTGCAACAAGAGAAACATGTTGGAACATTGCCAAATGATACGAATAATGGCATACAACTCACATAAACTAGCAGAGCCCCAGAAAATGAATCATAATAACACAGAGCCAATAATGTTGAACATAATTATTTTATTTATTTATTTCCTTATTGTCTATACTTGTGTATACATTAATCTCATGTATTAGTCAAGGAAGGGCAACATTGGGAGGCAAATCTATCGATTTTGATAGGATCTATGGATAACACCAGATAAAAGAGAGGAAGATGGGAACTATATATCTATCTAAGGTGTAAATAGAATTTTCCCATCTTCCTCTCTTTTTTCTGGTGTTTGTTGTGGATACTAGGCATGAGAAAAAAGTAACGGAAATCAAAAGAATTCGTAAGTGATTCGTATGTAATGGGACTTTTGAGCTTTTACGGATCGCTGCCGCGAACCCGGAAGTAGATTTTCTTTTACGACACTTTGCGGCGCCATTTTTGTATCTGGGTCGTAAGGCATTCGTATGGCTTCTTTGCCCTTAGTAAGCGTGTTTTCTCATTGCCTAATGGATACCAGGTGGTACCATCACCCCACCATCACACCACCTTTCCTTTAGCCAATCAGAGGCAAGGAAACACTTGGAGGGCGGGGTCAAGATCCTTTAAATACCCACGCAGCACGAGGCAGAGCTCATTCTGGTTTCGTTTTCGCAGCAGGCAAGAACGGAGCGGAGAAAGTTCTTGCCAGAGCCTGCCTGCCGCATGTTAGCACTGCAGGCCTGGCCCTGGGAAAAAATAGAGGAGGAGAGGAGGAGGAGGAAGGATTATTCATCCATCCAAAGCTTTATTAATATTAATTCAGCAAATTTTAGTGCCAAAGCCTGCCTGCCTGCCATTGCTTTGGTTTTTTCTATTGGTTACTCTTGGGCATAAGCCAAATATTTCCTTGTTACATTTATTAACAGTAATCCAGTAGTCATCCAATGCTTGAATGATTTTCATTCACCAATTTTTTCTGGCAAAGGCTGTTTTTCCCTGCTGCCTGCCATTGCTTTGGTTTTTTCTATTGGTTACTCTTGGGCATAAGCCAAATATTTCCGTGTTACATTTATTAACAGTAATCCAGTAGTCATCCAATGCTTGAATGATTTTCATTCACCATTTTTTTCTGGCAAAGGCTGTTTTTTTCATGCTGCCTGCCATTGCTTTGGTTTTTTCTATAGTATTGGTTACTCTTGGGCATAAGCCAAATATTTCCTTGTTACATTTATTAACAGTAATCCAGTAGTCATCCAATGCTTGAATGATATTCATTCACCAATTTTTTTCTGGCAAAGGCTGTTTTTTTCCTGCTGCCTGCCATTGCTTTGGTTTTTTCTATTGTATTGGTTACTCTTGGGCATAAGCCAAACATTTCCTTGTTACATTTATTAACAGTAATCCAGTAGTCATCCAATGCTTGAATGATATTCATTCACCAATTTTTTTCTGGCAAAGGCTGTTTTTTTCCTGCTGCCTGCCATTGCTTTGGTTTTTTCTATTGTATTGGTTACTCTTGGGCATAAGAAAAACATTTCGTTGTAACATTTATTATCAGTAATATACTATCCTTAGCCAGCCTTCACATACATACAGTTGTATCTCCAGGGGCTTCCTGGTCACGCCAGGCCAAGAGGCTCAAGTCTTGAGTGTGTGTTGCTAGTGCCCGTGCCCTTGCGTGTTAAGGGCCCAGAAGTGTGTGTTCCCTTCACATACATACAGTTCAGTTCTACCTCCAAGGGCTTCCTGGTCACGCCTGACCAAAAGGCTCAAGTGTAGAGTGTGTGTTGCTAGTGCCCGTGCCCTTCCGTGTTCAGGGCCCAGAAGCGTGTGTTCCCTTCACATACATACAGTTCAGTTCTACCTCCAGGGGCTTCCTGGTCACGCCAGGCCAAGAGGCTCAAGTCTTGAGTGTGTGTTGCTGGGCAGAGGTGCCCGTGCCCTTCCGTGTTCAGGGCCCAGAAGCGTGTGTTCCCTTCCCTTTGCAATCTAGTTCTCCGTAGTCTGCCTAGCCTAGTACCCACCCACACTCACAGAGGCCATCATTTGGTTATTTAATTTTCATTTTGTAATCTCCATAACGTATTACTGAAACGATGAAAAGATTTGCTCCAAGCGGAGATGGACATAAGAGCCCTGTGCCCGGAATGCGCAGACAAGATGAGCTGAGGGCGAGCAGTACGCAATGTAGCACTTCCAGAAAGCGAGTACATTCTGAAAGCTCGAGGGGAGGGGCAAACAATGTAACTCCAACAGTTATCATTGAAGACAATGCCACGTTTGAAGACATAACTTTGCAATTGTCATCTTCAGAGCTCAGTGAGAATGAGGATGCCAGCTCCATGGGGGATGTTGTAACCCTTTCACAGGCCACAGTCTCTAGCGACATTGACCGGGACCATTTCCTCTCCCCAGTTGTGCATATTGGAAGGCCCAGGACAGCACTCTGGGATCACTTCACTGTCCATCCGGATACGGTAACCGTGGCGGAGTGTAGGCATTGCGGATTAAACGTCAGCAGGGGAAAAGACAAGAGACATCTTTCCACCAGCGGACTCTCCAATCACTTGAGGAGGCATCATCCAGTTATGTATGCTGCTCACTTAAAGGCAATAGGAAGGCCCGCTCTCACCCAGGTAGTACTTGTGACCCTGGAAGAGCCAGTAGTCAAGGTACCATCGATAATTGGGCAATTTCCCTGGGCAGGGTGAGAAGTGGTGTAAGGAATCCTTCAGCAAAGGAGATTACGCAGTGCATAGGAGTAATGATGGCTCTTGACCACCAGCCCTATAGAATGGTAGAACGGGAGGGATTTAGAGGACTGCTGTCCTTACTTGCACCGTGTTACAAGATCCCCTCACGACATACCTTTTCCAAAGTGGTTATTCCAGCATTGTTTGACGGATGCAAGAAACTCTTGCAATCCCAGTTGAAGACTGCCACCAATGCTGCCCACGTCCATTTCACTACCGACATTTGGTCCAGTGTGGGGGGAGGCCATTCCTTCCTGTCGTTAACGGCTCACTGGTGGGAGAAGGAGGGAACCCTGCAGGCGGGTCAGCGATGGTCTCTCTTGGCTCTGGAGGTGTTAGACAAGGATCACAAGTCCGACACCATAAGCACTATATTGCAGGGAATGATGGCAGAGTGGATGCATCTTACCACACTTTTGGGATTCATTGTCACCGATGCTGGGAAAAATATGGTACGGGCCGTTGACTCTGCAGGCTTCACTAACATCACCTGCCTGTCCCACATACTACATAACACGGTCAAAGATGGATTGAAGGTCCATGAAGATGCCAGCTCCCACAGCATCGCCCCTCTGGTAGAGCGCTGTCGAAAAATAGCAGCCTTCTTCCATCGAAGCACTAAGTCTGCAAGTCTACTACGAGAAAGGCAGTCACTGGAGCATCTTCCCCTACACCGGTTGCTACAGGACGTGCCCACGCGGCGGAACTCCACCTTCAAAATGCGGAGTAAGGCGGGGGCTGCAGCCGAGGGGGAAGGTTGCAGGGCTCTTGAGCTCCCGAGCCCTGTTTGTTTTAGTCTGTTTTAGCCTGTTTTTAACTTGCTTTGTTTTGTCTGTTCAGTTTAATTTATTTTAATTGTTTTAGTTGGTAGAGCCAGATACCAAGCTTGGCTCTTTTCCCAGTTTTTGGAAGTTTTTGAAAGTTTAAAGTACTCTTGCTGGAGCAACCGCTCATTACTGCTTATCGCAGCTAGAAGATTAAGAGTACTACTAAAGCTCCCTGATAACAAGCTATTTTGGATACCAGGGAAGCAGAGAGAGTAGAGGAACAAACCAGAACGAAAGAACGAAGGAAACAAACATATACTTCCCTAAAGCAACAATCCGGCGTTTGTTTATCAACAGCATTTTTATAGCATCGGCTTTCTGCTCCCTCTTCCAACATGACCAGGAAAAAGAAGCATCCCAGCACCAGCCCAGGGAATACATGCCCGCAGACCTCCCAAACAACAAAAAAATAATTAATTTTATTACCTCTGAGGAAAATGTAACTGTGAGTATGACCAAAGACCCAGAAAATTGTAAAGACAAAGATTTAATTGAATGGGACTTGCAGGCTGATTTAGAAACCCAGCTGTTGGTGATTCCTCTGCAGCAATTGAGAACTAATCTGCCTCCTCTCTCTGAGCCCTCTGCTCATGTGAATCCCTTAGTTACCTTCAAAATGCTAGAGCGCATGTTGGAGCAGAAGAGGGCCGTGCACGGGGTTTCGTTGTCGGTTGGTGGACAGGTTCACGCGCTGCTCCCTAACAACCACGAGTGGGTGGTAATCTCGGAGGCCGTCGACATCCTTCAGCCCTTCAAAGATGCCACAGAGGCTCTATCCAGCCACAAAGCCTTACTGGGGAGAATTAGCATCATTTTGCAATATTAATTAAATAGCAAGGATATAATTGAAATTTGAAAGCAGAAGGTTATGAGTATTAACCAAAATGCTCTTCTATTCATTTTTCAGAGATTAAATCTTTTCAATAAGTAATATCGTGATGCAAATGCAAAACCTTCTAATGATCATGGTTTGCATACACAATGATTTCGAAAAAGGTCCATTAGGGAAAATATTTTTTTGCAGCAAGCACAGGTTAGAGACAGAATACCAAAGCAAGTTCTCCTCTGCTCATAATGAAATGCCCAGAAATGGAAGAAACTAGATTTTAAGAAGTTACTTGCAATTGTATCCAATTTTTGAATAAGAAAGCCAAGAGGGGAACAACTTCAGAAAGTTCAAGAGCCATTTATGCTTCAGTACTCATTGCTATAAGCTATAATGCCTTTTTAAAAATGTGTTTTGTTGTTCTATTCTATTCTATTTCAAATTTATAGGCTGCCACTCCCTGGAAGCTCGGAGCAACTTACATCAGACATGAGTGACACAATAAAACAGTAAAGACAGTAAAACATAAAACGGATTAGCCCCTCTGTTGTGCCAGCTCCACTGGCTACCAGTTTGCTACCGGGCACAATTCAAAGTGCTGGCTTTGGCCTTTAAAGCCCTTAACGGTTCTGGTCCAACTTACATGTCCGAACGCATCTCTTCCTATGAACCTTCAAGATGCTTAAGATCATCCGAACAGGCCCTGCTCTCGATCCCGCCTGCTTCGCAGGCGCGGTTAGTGGGATGAGAGACAGGGCCTTTTCAGTGGTGGCTCCTCGGCTTTGGAACGCCCTTCCTAATGACATCAGATCGCCCCCTTCCCTCCTGACATTTCGCAGGAAGGTTAAGACCTGGCTATTTGACCGGGCATTTGCAGATGTAGTATGATTGTCAAATTGAGACCTAAGGAATGACGACGATGCAATTGGAAGTCGATTTAATTAATGAGATGCTGATATTGTGTTTTTAACGTTGAATGCTAATTTGTATATGTTGGGATTGTATTGTATTGATAATTGTTGATATGTTTGTCTTGAGCAGTTTTTGCTGTTGTACACCGCCTCGAGTCGCCTTCGGGCTGAGAGAGGCGGTCTAGAAGCAAAGTAAATAATAAATAATTAGCCAGGTAGGAAGGCCTGCCTAAACAGTTAAGTCTTGCATCTCTCCGAAAAGCTAGTAAGTCTTGGAGCGTACGGACTTCAAGCGGAAGAGTGTTCCAAAGAGATGGGGCCACAGCAGAAAAGGCCCTGCAAAGGTCTTTGTAGATTGTATGATCTTGAGACTGGGAACTACACACAGCATTTGATCTTCAGATCAAAGTGGTCTCTGGAGTTGATAGAAAGCAAGTCGATTTTTTAGATATAACGGGCCGGAGCCGTGTAATGCCTTGAAGGTGAGGACCAGCAGCTTAAAGATGATTTGATACTCGATCAGAAGCCAGTGAAGTTTTTGCAGAATTGGAGTGATTTGGCACCTTGCAGGGCCCCCCTCCAAGAGTCTAGCAGCTGCATTTTGGACCAGTTTAAGTCTAGAAACTGCCATAGAGACTTGTATAGGAGAATGGTGCCCCTAGAGCAAGCATTGGCAAACTTCAGTCCTCCCACTTGCTTACCAAAAGGTTGCAGGTTCGAATTCAGGAGCAGTGTGAGCTCCCTGGTAAGCCGATGTAAAGAGCATCGCCATAGTCTAGTCTCAAAGTGACCAAGGCCTGGATCGCTGTGGCCAGGTCATCTCTATGGAGGTAGGGGGCCAGGTGCCTGATATGACGCAGATGGAAGAAGGCCGTTCTACTGATCGTGGACACCTGGGCTTTCATCGTCAATCGAGAGTCTAATTGGACACCCAGGCTCTTCACTAGAGGTGAAGGGCACAGGATCTTGCAGTCTAGGGTCGGTAATTTGATGGTCCCACCACTCGGGGAGCCCACAAGTTGTTCTTGTTGTTTTAACTTTGCCAATAGAAACTGCCATAGAGACTTGTATAGGAGAATGGTGCCCCTAGAGCAAGCATTGGCAAACTTCAGTCCTCCCACTTGCTTACCAAAAGGTTGCAGGTTCGAATTCAGGGAGCAGTGTGAGCTCCCACTGTTAGCCCCAGCTTCTGCCAACCCAGCAGTTTGAAAACATGCAAATGTGAGTAGATCAGTAGGTACTGCTCTGGTGGGATGGTAATGGTGCTCCATGCAGTCATGTTGGCCACATGACCTTGAAGTTGTCTACAGACAATGCCAGCTCTTCAGCTTAGAAATGGAGATGACCACTGACCCTCAGAATCGGACATGACTAGACTTAGTGTCAGGGGAAAACCTTTACCCTTTACCTACCTAGTACTATAAAATAATTATGAAGATATGTGGCTTGACTATATAGGGACATCTTGTACACATGACCAGTGGTTTATAGAACTCTGAAAGGTTTTCTCTTTTTTTAAGGACTTAAAGGTATCAATTATAGTCACTTGTGAACAGGGGCGGTCCTACAAAGTAGGCCAAGTAGGCGGCCGCTTAGGGCGCCATCTGGGAAGGGAGCGCCATCCTGGCTGCATGGGGCACCATCCTGGCCCTGCCGATGTTCCTCAGGCAGCGCCACAGCTGCCTGCTTTTGGGCCCCGGCCTTGTGCGCTCCGACGCCGCTTCTGGGCATGCACGGAGGTTTTTCGTGCATGCGCAGTTGCTCAGAGCTGAAATTGAGCGCAGGAGCAACTGCACATCCGCGAAAACCTCCGTGCATGCCCAGTAGCCCCCTTGCGCAGAAGCCTGTAAGCAAAGCACTCCCTATCGGGCAGGCAGGGAGTGCTTCCCTCTCCTTTTGTCTCCGCCCGCACGCGTTGTGGGGGAAGGAGAAAAGAATCAGTGAAGGAAGTGTAAGTGAAGGAATGAATGAAGGGCTTTCCTCCTCCTCCTCCTCTGTGACCTCTTCTCTCCCTCCTTCCTTTCTTCGGCTCTATTCCTGTCTAGGCCTGAGGGGCCTGAGGTTAATGAGGAGTTGTGGGAGTTGGAGTCCAAAACACCTAGAGGGAGGGAGGGCCCAAATTTGCCCAGGCCGCGCTGCCTGTATTCAACCTCATTGGAACATGTTGGGTGTTTTTCTATTTACATTTACATTGGGATCCTAATTTTGGACTTATGGGAGACTCCTATGAATCATGAGACGGGTGGTAGGTAATATTCTGATTTTGATGCATTTACATTGCATTTCTTGTTTCTTATTATACAGTTCTGCTTAATATTGTCATACAATATAATAAAAATACAATATAACAATAGAATAATGATATATTTTATATTACATGTAATATTACAAACAATATTGCAGTATAGTGGTATTGTACAAAATAGTGATATATACAATATTTTATTTTACTTTATTTTGGGTTATTTAAGTTTTATAGGAGTAATGAAAATATTTAGTAGAGGATAATTTCATCTAAATTAATAATTTTATTTATTATTTTATAATAATAATATAATAGAATGTTATATTGTATTATAATGTCAATATATTATAATATAATTATATTGTAATGTAGTATAATATAATTATGATATAATATTGTCACGATGCCCGGACTTGACCGGCCCCTTAATCACACACACAGAGACGGACTGAAGGCTAACTACTTTATTGAATATAAAAACAGTTCAAAAGATATTGTCCAAAAGAATAGCGAGTAATCCAAAAGGCTTGAAGCAATAATGTCCAAAACAAGCGTGGCAAAATCCAAAGGCTTGGCAAGGCTCCGCGCAACACTGCGGATCAGGAAACAAGGCAAGGCTCCGTGCAACACTGCGGATCAGGAAACAAGGCAAGGCTCCGCGCAACACTGCGGATCAGGAAACAAGGCAAGGCAGATGCAAGGCAGGACTTGATGACCACTTAGCTCCGTGGACCCACTTCGCTTCACGCCTATTCAAATAAGACGTGGCCGAAGCACTGAGGATTCGTTCCCACGACTCCTATACTTAATCCTTCGGCCGAGGTCCCCGACGCTCTAGGCTTCGTCGCCTCCAATCTCTGCTGACGGACCTCGGCCTGTCTAGGCTGTGGTACCATCCCCTTCTGCGGGACTCAATGCTACTTCTCCTATCAAAGGTTCGGCCTTGCCTCTCCCCACCTGGGTCACTATCTGCATGAGAGCTTCCCTCCCTGGGATCTTCCCAGCTGCTTGCTTCCATGTTTTGACTCAGGAGCTCCTGTGAACCTTTCCCGCCCGGGTGCTCATAACTCCCACAATCGCTTCCCTCCAGTTGCACCTGGTTATCTGAATCTGCGTCAGGGCCAAACATCAATTCTTCCCATGCCAAACTCTCCGTGGGCGAAGGAGGCCCACTGAAGGGAAACTGTCCTTCTCCCCAATCTTCCAACTCATCCTCTGAATCTGGTTCTGCAGCTGCAGGGCCTAATGCTAATGGGACCCCGGGTCCTAGCCCCAGTTCTCCAGGCACAAACGAGAACTGCTGTGCTACAAATATAGTATGAGTATGGTATAATATATTGTATATACAGTACATTGATACAATATAATACTACTAATGGTATTGTGATATTATAATTGTATATTTGTTTTACATGGGGGGGGAAATGATGTTTTTTTGGGGGGGCACCAAAATAATGTTCGCCTACCATTTAAAATTACCTTAGACCGCCCCTGCTTGTGAACAATAAGAGAGCAAATAGGAACTGTGTAAGTCCCAGCTTCTTTTGTTTGATTGCCTCACCCACAGTTTGAAAATAGTCACTTTTCTGTTAATGTTATGAGGGTGGAGCTTAAGGGCCCGTCCAGACAGTACCATTATCCCAGGAGCCTCCGCAGCAAACAGGAGGGTGGCCAGATGCCATTCCCTATAAATGCGGAAGCAACCACTACAAAAGGCCAAACCCGCAAGATTTCCAGGTGCGGGAATATCGCTGTTTTGAGTTGAATATCCACAACTTCAAATACCTGTATGTGCCTGCAATCAGAAATCACGGGATTTTTCAAACTAGGTTTGTTCCTGGGTTTTAGATGTTTGTTCCTGAATGGTCAGTTTCTAAAAAGAAGGCGACAGTTGAATAGAACACAAAAACTTTGTTTGTGTTGCAGATACTTCATGAAACATCTGGAGGGCACAGTTTCTCTAGCCAGGGCTAAGAATTGAATTTAGCAGTGATTTGTTGCAGCGATTCTCTGCATATATGCATAAGGTTTGTTTTAATTTAAAAAACTACAAACGTTTCCAGCCGATGTCCTGCAGTGGCCATCTTGGGAATCGCTAAATCTCACAACAAAGCATCAAGTCTGGACAACGAAGCCAGAAATCGAAGGACCAACAGGTCTTTTGAAGTCCTGAGATTTTTTGCCCATTTAAAACCTGTGATTTAGTGCTGTCTGGCGCCCCCTCTCCATTGTCAACCTCTCCATTGGCGCCCCCTTGCAGTGGGGGAGAGGCTTGCGTACCCTAGTGAAGTTGTGAGATATGCTGGCGGTGGCATAATAGCCGGCGGTAGGGCCTCCCATACCAGACAGGTCACAACCGAAGGGTCTGACAAAGAGTGTCAATGGGCAGGATGGGCTCTCTAGCCTTTTGGCAACCATCCTAAGAGAAGGAAAACTCTGATTTCAAACCGGGCAGATGGTGCTCGTCTAACCCTGTAAGGGTCAACCATCTAAGAGAAGGAAACTCGAACCAAACCTACGACCTGAGGACCTCGCTGCCACCGTCCAAGCTTGCTAGGCCCCGGCAGATGAACCTTTGGTTTAAAGGGTGAGGCCAGTTCTGTGCACGCTGCGCTCCACCAGAAAAATCCATTGCACAGGCTCGAAGGACACATCCAACTTCCCGAAAAGCCCTGTAGCGATAGGCGAGGGACGAAACGGTAGGTGTAAAGATGCACTGGAAGCCGCAGACCCAACCCTGCATGCAGGCGGTTCAGGACTTTGGTCGCTCGAGACTGACCCGGAGATGACAGTCTTGTTCGGCAGCATCCTGAACGACCAAGCAGCCTTTTTAAAGGAGAGCACTGCTTGCTCCGTATGGAGAGGGGCCTAGAAAGGTGGCCTAACAAAGCTCATCCCCGTCTACCTGGTTGGCTAGCCGCGCCAACGGGCATCTTCCGATGCGGTCGAACAAAGACAAAGAAACAAAGGCCAACACCTGCCTGCAAAGGTGCAAATAGACTGACA